>LCWF01000129.1:0-128614 GCA_001006345.1 Phaeomoniella chlamydospora | reverse complement strand
TATATCTTATTTTTTTTTAAATTTTATATATATTTCTTAATACTAATCTATTTTAATTATAATATTATAATAAATTTATAACTATTAAAACTATAAATAATATTAATTTTTATTTTAATATTTTTTTTTATTATCGTTATATTCTTATTTAATTATTTAAAAAAGTTAGCCTCGTTTAAATCTAAATATTTTATACTAATATCTTAAATTCTAACGGTTTTATCGATAATAAAATACTAAATAAAATAAGTCTTAGCGAAGAAGATTTATAATTTATATATTTATTAAAGAAAATTTATTTTATATAATATAAATTTTTATTAGTATATTTTTAATATATATAAATAAATAATTTAAAGATTTTATATAAAATCTATAAAATATATTAAATATTATATACTATTTAAAAACTATAAATTAATTATTATTTAAATTAGTACGGTTATCTACTTTAAAAATAATAGATTATAACTAATAAAGAACTTAATAAAAGTTTTTAATAGTATATTTTATAAATAATATAATTTTTATTTAAAATATTAAAATTAAATATTATATTTAAGTTATAAATAAAATCTATATTAAATATAAAATAATATCTATTATTTAAAATTATAAAGAAAACTTTCGTTTATGATCGGTAGACGACAATTCGAACTTTCGGGACGTTTTCTCTTTCCCGTTATCTACCTTAAGAAAGCCGGAGGAGCGAAGGGGGGAAAGATATATTATAATATATTTATTACGGTGTACTAGTCCGTGCCCACCCCCCGGTCAGGGGGAGATTGGGGCGGGGCCGCCGTATAGTGCGCCGCACAATGGCCGAATGCTACAGGTAGGGAAGCGGCCGCTCCCAGCAAATTTGGGGTTATCCGAGGAAAACCCTGTACCATATTGGTTAGGTTGACTGCAAAACCGCCCAATGGCCCCCTGGATTAACCCTAATTTCTAGAACTTAAAATTTTTGTGTTTGATAATCGATTTTCCCAGTCATATAGGTAGAGCCCAATCGCCTAGGTTCCTAATCCCAAGACCAAATTGCTCACTCGAATCAATTTCTCAAAGTATATAGTTAGGATATAGTGGAAGAGCTTTGTATTTTGAGTGCTGTAATGCCTGTTTTACTTTGTAATATTTGGGACAATAGTTTTGAGATCATTCTCATATAAAACCGTCTGTGCCTGGGCATCATTGGGCTTAGTTGCTGTAAGTGTGTCTTCGTTCTCCGAATTCTGGTCACTCGCTGACTCATTCTGTACTTGCTTGGCACTACGACGACGACGTAACCGATCGTCAACAAATCTCACCACTGCCAGGCACAGACCAACTACGAGTACTCCGATGCCAATGCTAAATCCACGACGGTAACGTGGTTTATCGTCCTCTCGAAAGATTTGTGCTCCGTAAATACCAGCAATGTTGGCTCCCATGATCACCCTTTGAAGATAAGTTAGTAAACTTGGATATGAGTGCAAGACAAGACTTACATAGCCATAGCAAGTGCTCGCTCTTCTGAGTCTGTGCAGGCGAGCGACATCCAAGCGATATTCAATGGGTGAGAAAATGTTCCGAAGGTTTGCGTCCACACCACACCAAAGTATCGTAAGCCTCGCAGGTTAATCTCGGTGAAGATACGGTTGAAGACATATCCAAGTAGATGCATACTCAAGCCGGCTATGACTGTCTCTCCGCGTTTATTGCTGTAGGAAACCATCTAGGTTAGCACGGTTCTGGTTTTGTATGCCTCCAATGTGACTTTGACTTACAAATGATCTGAAACGTAACTGAAAGAGAATGACACTGGAATTTGAAGGAAGAGACCAACAGATGCCATTGCGTTGCTGGTGAGGGCAGGAAATCCAAAGCTGTTGACGATTGATGGGGAGTATGTATCGAATGCACGCTGAGGGCCATTGTTCGATAGAGTGATCACGAAGTGGGCCCAAAGGCGCCATCTTGAGAACTAGACGGTTGAAGTGAGCAATAGCAATCGAGATTTGCCATCTTGAGGCCGACTTACAGCTTTCTTGAACGCACTCAGGCCGATGCGTCTTTTCTTCTTACCTTTCATTGGATCGTCGAGTAGAACACGGCTTTGAAGTATATGCAGCTCCCTTTCGGTGAAAACAGTAACACGAGGAAGGAAGGCGCTTCGAGGATTTTTGAATGAATCAGGCAGGAAGAATCCAAGAATGAAACCGCTGAGAATGGTAAAACTTCCCATGATAACGAACAACCAAAACCATCCAGGCTTGCCTCCAACTCCTCGCATATGGAGAATGCCGTATGCTAATAGTTTTGATGAAGCTTGACCGAATTGGTTCCCAAAGTAGAAAAACATGACGCGCTTTGCGGTTTCCTTTCTCGTGTACCAAGTTGAAAGAGTCCACAGTCCACCTGGAATAAAACCCGACTCGGTCATGCCCAGAAGGAATCGGGTCGCGATAAAAGTTCCATAACTATTTTGAAATGCCTGGAAAGTGCTGACAGTACCGAAGAGGAAGAGTTGTAGAGTGAGCCATTTCCCTGGGCCGACTCTATAGAGAATCATGTTGGAAGGTATTTCAAAAAGCACGATACCCAGTGAAAGCATCTGCTGGCCAACATTGAATTGATTCTGGTCGATACCGACATCTTCCATCATGTTGTCGGTGATTGCGTTAGCAATATTCCCTCGGTCAAGTTCTATAGAGCGATAAATCAGTACGAGTTTACTGGAAAGAAAAGCGCTCATAAGCCTTTGATATTTACTTACGCAAGCAGAAGAATCCGAGAGTAAGGAGTGGCATAATTATAAAATCCAACCTAAACAAAGTCTTCATGTTAGATGAATGGCCTAGGCCAGCCTGTTGATACATGAAGTGTACACTGACTTGCGCTTCGCCTTGACCTCTTCCTCCTTTGTCCAGTCAGAAACAATGGCAAGAGCCTCCTCATCTTGTCGAGGGGGAGGATATTGGTCCGGATTCGTAGATTTGATGTCTTCAACTGACATGATTCTTATCTGAGTGTTGGATTTCTATCGCATCAAAGGTAGCCAGCAGCAGTTCCATATTGGCGGGATAGCTGGCTGTCCTTATAACCCTCTTCAACATATCGCCAAGCCCAGTGATTGACAATATGGGGTGGTCTAGAGTGCCTAGGCGACATGGTTACATTTATGGATATGAGCACGCAATCATGAACTATCGAATACAGAGACATCAGATGCGAGATTTCCAAGTGCCCAGAGAAGCCAATGTGTTGTTCCAAGATGCCCAGCCTTGGGCTCAAGACACTTAGCAAGTTCACCAAAAATTTGAAGGTTTTGGTTGGAAGACTAACGGACGATTTAGTAAACCGCCAAGAGGTTGGCTTGGTGTTACTAATGGGCCGTCGGGTTCCTATCGGTAAGTGTTCCCGGGACAGAAACAACGGATGTTGGCGCATGGTTCAGCAAACCTTAAATCCCACGGCAGGTCCCTCAGTCTTACGTCAAGGATCAACTAGAAGGGTGTGCAGTTCATCATCCAATCGACACCATTTATTTCTCCTCGTCTTGCAGCTCAATGATCTAACCCCAAATCTATCCAGCTAACCTATCTAAGCTTTTGGCTCGCTCTGGGAATTCTTGTTCTACGTCTTGTCTCCGGAACCGCTCAAGAATTTTTCAGTCGTTCACGCCATCATTCTCATGATGTCGCTCTCAACGCAAGCCCACAAGCTTCCGTGGTTTATGGTTACGTGTTTCCCGGATCACGCAACATCCGTTAGGCATATCAACGATACTCAGACGGCCGCATATACGGATGTTTCTTTCATATACCTTTCACCACATAGCCTGTAGTGATAACCTATTGGCGATTATATACATCTGCGTATATTGCTCATTTTCCCCCAAGCCAATCAGTTGGTCTGCCCAGCTCAGACTCAATATCTCCAATTGACGTGAAGCGTTAGTTGTCAACATTCTGAAGGCTTGCTTGCCCGGGATATATTGAGCAAACATGGCCATCGCTAGCAGTGCTTGTATCGAAAGTAAACTTGGATCTTGGAGAATGAGCTCAGGGGTTACTTTGACGGCATTCTGGTAAAATGCGTGAGTAATGTCAGACAAAGCGGCTTCCGAACCTGGAGCCGTCTTAACGCGCATTGCAAGGGCGATTATGGAATTGACAATGGCCCATCTAGAAGGATTATCAGCTGGGCCGAGAGGGCTAGAAGCGTACTGAGCCTCGAGAAGGGTCATGAAATTCGATAGGTCCAAGAGTTGATCTTCTGCCATGATATCAGCAAAAGAGTTCTCGGTCAGCCGCCTCGAGATATATTGAGGCATGAGTGGTGTGAAACTTCGAGTAGGCATGGTCTCCGCGACAATCTTCTTGAACGATTTCAGCAGTTCCGGGAACTTATTTGGGAGCAAGAAGTCTGGGAATATTGGGAGGTGATTCCTGACGCTGACGTGTGTCTGACAATGGTCTTCAACAATAACAGCTTGCGGTAAGGCTAGTTCCTTAACAGCAACATCGTTATGTATTCGTTGACCTGTCAACCTTGCTGTCGAAGGTGTTGTCGGGACGATGAAATCGTCTTTCAGGCCATGACTAACATTACTGTTGATCGGTACGCAGGTTGATGGCAACGAGTGTTGCGTTGTGTTCGGCCTTTTTTCTAGGCTTTCGATATGGATTTTCCTTACAGGAGGTTAAATACTGGGAAGTCCACACGAAGCTGGGTCTCACTTTTTCCCCGGCCCGCGGGCTTTGCGAATCGCTGCGTACTGGCAATCCGCTCCGTGTGCGACGCAGTTGGCGCACTTCGGTATCTCTCCGTCGCAACGTTTCTTGCGAGCCTTGCAGCGAATACACGCCTATGAAATATTAGAGGGATTTGAAATACGATCAAAGGATCTAGAACTCTTACTATGAAGATCTTATGAGGCACACGAGACCCTGCTTGCGTAATCTCAATGTCATCCATCATTGCCTCAAGAGCCGGTGAATCGAATCGCCATCCATATTATAGATCTTCATAAGAAGCGTGCGGTCTGCATCGAGAGTAAAGTCAATGAAACCTCCATGTGCTACTCTCACTCGATCCCACTTGTCGCTGAAGGATGTCATCGGTCAAAGCAAATCGTAGATTTCCATTTCTCGGGTCAGCGAGGCAGATGAGTCGCAACCACTTAGTGGGTAACTTGAAGGAGAATCAGCGCTAAGTAGATTACTAATTTACAATTTGCTTCCGCCTTCCTAAATGCATTTGCTTCCGCCTTCCTTTGCTTCCGCCGAGTCTCAATTATTTACTGGGGAATTTTGCTTCCGCTCCGCCTCCCTGATTATCAATTCCCCAGGTATCTGTGATCCATCACGATGTCACGTATTCAGAACATAACTATAAAAGGCTTGCCCTCATCTGCCCATCCTTTCACTTTACTTCATGTACATTCCCTCAAATCCATTCCTAGTAACATACTTGGTCTCTTCCCTTTGCAAAAGACCAAGGCCGGTTCTACACAAGACTGATATCAATTCGGAGACCAACGATGGTCTTCTTACCTCGTGGAAACGATGTTCTGAACATTAATCCCCCGGTAGGGGTTGACTTGGCTCTGTCTGAGCATGGTTCCGACTGGCTTTGGGCTGTTACGGCCATCTATATAACATCTTTTGTAAGATCAATAATCATTATCCATGATGAAAAATTTCTCAAGATCATCCCTTCACGACCATACACTGACTTCTTTCCATTATAGTTCTGCTGCTTGATTCCATCATTCACCTCGCAAGAAAGTAGGAGGGTCTTTAACTATACGCTATCAATGGCTCTCCTGGTCGGCGCGGTAACCTACTACGCCCAGGCCTCCGATCTGGGCTGGAGTGCTGTTGAACAAGTCAATCAATTTTCCCGCCAGGTCTTCTACGCAAGGTACATAAACTGGGCCGTAACTTTTCCAGCGCTCGTCTTGTCGCTCGGTCTACTATCAGGCATCTCGTGGACCACCATTGTCCTCAACATCTTTTGCGCTTGGTTTTGGGTCCTTAGCTACCTCGCTGCTGCTTATACTGCCAGTGATTACAAATGGGGCTTCTTTGGTTTCGGCACATTCGCATATATCATTCTGGTGATGAGTACCATCAACGAGAGTCGGGAATCGGCAGAACACCTTGGTATTGGTCGTGACTATCTCATCCTAGCAGGCTGGGTAAACTTATTGTGGCTGCTATACCCCGTTGCATTCGGCCTAAGCGATGGCGGCAATATCATTGGTGTTACTGAAAGCTTCATTTTCTTCGGTGTTCTCGACGCACTCTTGTTGCCAGTCGTGAGCGTTGGCTTCTTGATCTTGTCACGCAAGTGGGACTTTGAAAAACTTCAGCTCGACTTCAGTGAGTACCGCGACAATCGAGGGCGCAAACCATTACGGGAGAACAAAGGTGACACAGCGACGAGTGATCCTAGCTAAGCTTCATAAAGATATCGAGAAATGAGAGGCTGTAAGGCCCAGACAAATGTTGATTTGACTGGGCTTTCACTTTTGTACATGTGTTGAAGGAGCCTTTTCTTACGGGATGCCAGTTGGTGGAGAGGAAGGAATTACCATTCAGTACGTGCTTGTCATTTTGTTTGGTGCTGTTTAATCTTGGTGGTAATCGATTTGCGATCTTCTTCAATATGTGCGCTGATTGTGGTCTTTCATTGGCTTCTATATGGTTCGATCCTTACTTTTGTTAATTCGTACGTTGTACGGAATGCACGTTAGACCTAGTTGAAAGATAATGAAACAATTAGACCAACGGGACGAAATTCTTATTCATGTAGGATTCGCTTTTTAAGATAGAAAACAAAAGAAATGAAAGATTTCATATTGTAAAATACTCATTATAACTCCGGCAAGTTTCTTGAGTTGCTATAAAACCATCAAATTCAAGATGGCACGATATTTTGTATTCTCTATGCAGCTGTAGACTGAACAGTATCTTTTACAGGTGCTTTTCTACATCAATGACTGCTCTCCCAAAATCATCTTCTGCAATTCTTCCTTCTCGCCACTGTTCTCTACCATCCCCTTGAAAATTCCATCTTCATCTTTGCCTCTTAGGAGTTCTTTCGGACTACCAAACTCTCCTGTGATGCCATCCTTCATCACCAATATTCGGTCGAAGTCTGCAACTGTGCTGAGGCGATGGGCGACAACGAGCAGCGTTGTGTCGGAGAATTCCTCGCGAATGGATCGTTGGATGAGTTGATCCGTTTCCAAATCGACTGCTGATGTCGCTTCGTCTAGAATAAGGATCTTTGGTCGAGAGAGAATTGCACGGGCCAGGCAGAGCAATTGTTTCTGGCCTTGCGAAAGATTGGAACCACCACTGGCGATAGGATGGGAGAGAGAATGGAAAACGTTAGCATTGGAGGGCGAGACAGAAGGAGACGAAATTCCTGGTTCAACAGCAGTGACGGAAGTGGACGAAGATTGGTTCGTAGGTTCGGGTAGGGGGGTTGGCGTTTCAGAAGGAATAAGATGCACGCGCATTAATGCACTGCGGATTTGGTGGTCACTGAATTGGTCAAAGGGATCAAGATTCGAACGAATAGTTCCAGAAAAGAGAACAGGGTCTTGAGGAATGATGGAAAGCCGGCTGCGGAGGTCATGCAGCCGAATTTTGGAAATATCAACACCGTCGATTGTAATACTGCCGCTTCTTATCTGCAGGAAGCGGAATATAGCAAGTGACAGTGTGGATTTTCCTACAAGGAGTCAGTTTACATATCTCAAATGCATCGATCAATCACATACCAGCCCCAGTCCTTCCAACGACACCGATCCGTTGATTCCTCTCGGCTGTAAAGGTCAAACCCTTCAAGATAGAAGGTAGACCTTCTGCATAGCCTACAACCAGGTCTTTCACTTCTACCTTTCCTTGTTCTGGCCAACTGGCTCGCACATTTGCTCCATCTTGCTTTTCAGTCGTCAGGTCGCGGTACTCAAAGATACGCTCTGCGGCATTCATGTCGAGCTCAACTTGAGTGCTTATGTTGATGGCCCAGCTAGAATGATGTCAGAAAATCTGACTGAAAGACTTACTTTACAGCAGAGAAACACTTACCTGACGGTATGTCCGAAGCTGAGAGCGAAAGAGAGGGCAAATCCGGCCAAGCTGGCATCAATTCCACGCGTTGTGACAACGAAAGTCGCAACAGCAGCTGAAAACAGCGAAGCTGTGATACCGATCCGAATCATAAGCCAATTCCGGAAAAGCGAATTATGCCAATTGCACGTCGTCCACGAGTCGATGAGGTTATACATCCTGGACTGGAACTCCGTAGTCTTTGAGAAGGCTCGAATGGTGGAAAGCCCATCCAAAGAAGCAGCAAAATGTGAAATCACTGGAGATTTGCTGGTAGATTCAAGTCGCTTGACCGTTCGAGCCGCCGCGAGGTATCTTCTGGCAAAGAGGGAACATGTTCCAAGAAGAAGTATAGCGAAGAGAATCATAAATGGCGATACAAAAACAGCAGCACCCATGATGCCCAGCATTTCCCAGACACATCCGAAGAAGTAATAAAAGCTCTGAGCGAGTCCGGAGTCCATGTTAGTAAAGTCACCCGTGAACCTGTTGAGTATTCGACCTGTTGGCGTGGTATCGAGCCAGCGTAGTGGTGCTCGTAAAACGCTATGGAGCATATCCTGGAAGATCCTCCTCGATGCACGCAGACCTCCAGCATAGATATTATAGACTCGGCACACAGAGAACACCACGGACACGATCGAGATGATGCAGTATACACCAAGGTAGAACCAAAGGTTTTTGGAGTGCATGTCAATTTGAGCCGTGGACAAGAGTTGGGAGTCATTATTAGCGACGTCGTAATGAAAGCGAGCAGTATCAAGGTAGCGAGTAGGGTCAGAGCTTTGGTGAAGGTAGGCCGACAACCGCAGATGCTGAGACTTCCCAAAAGAACTGGCCCAAATCTTAACCCAGTAATTTTTTCCAACGGTGAGAGATTCGGCGAACAAGAAAAGGATGATTAGGAAGATCCAGAATGGCCAGCCTCCTGAGGCCTTCAGATACCCGGTGTACACCGAAGTCTTCACGCGTCCCTTCTCCCTCTTTTCTTCTTCGATAAGCTTCTTTGGTGGTGCTTTCGCAACTGCAGCGTCCTGTGACGGAATAGCAGCAGTGCCGTTCACATTCGAGGCTTTCAGCACCTCATCCTCTCCAACTTGATCCTCTTTGGCAGTATCATCAGCCTGTAACATCTCTGCCAATACACCTTCCTGCTTGAGCTGTTCGATAGAACCTGCATGCTCCAGGGCTCCGTGGGCTGACAAACGTACGCCATAGCTGGCTCGTGGCAAGCACAATCCAACATGGTGTGTGGCCAAGATACGGGTTCTCCCCTCTGCGATATCACCCATGAGTCCATGATCATAGATGTGTTTTCCAACGTGAGCATCAAGGGCGCTGAAAACGTCATCCATGACCAGAATGCCAGCTCTCGAATACATTGCGCGGGCTAAGGTCAGTCGCCATTTCTGTCCACCACTGAGACTGATACCTTGAGCTCCAACCTCGGTCTCATCGCCATCTTCAAAGAGAGAAAGATCTTGGACCAAGGCACATGCCTCCAACACCTTGCTGTACCTCTCGGCGTCAAAAGGGAGACCAAAGATGATGTTGTTCTTGATGGTGGCGTTCTCAATCCACGGTGTTTGGGAAACAAAGGCGATGGCGGTGGGGATGATCCAGTCGACGGCTGTAGCCTTGTCATCAAAGCGTTGAGCGCTTGATGGGCTTTTCGGAACGTTGATGTACCCACTAAGCACATCCACTTCTCCGAGTATTGCATTGAGGAGCAGAGATTTTCCAGAACCTGTGGGTCCGGAAATGACGCTGAGGGCGTTGTTGGGGAATTGGAGATTGAGATCCCGGAGCGTGAAACGGTGCTCAGCCAAGTCCTCAGACGCTTTCGACCAGGTGACAGATGCGTCATGGAATGTTACTGATTCCCCTGGATGAGTGTTAATTCCCTTTTCTGGTGAGTGGAGGAATTTTTCTATCCGATCCGAGGCAACTTTCGCGTTGATTGCTCCAACTAAGAGGTATGGTATGTGTGATACGAGTCCATCGATCTGCAAGAACAGACTGATCGAGGTAAAGGCGACTGATGGTAGTAGATTACCGTGGATTAAAGAATATGTAGCGAGTGACAAGGCTGTCAAAACGACCGGGGTCAATTCAGAGGCGATTGACATGTAGATGTTGTTGAGCCTCGCACTCCAGAGTGTAGAAAGCTCTTCTTCACGCACAACCAGCAGTTTCTCGGCCCATTGTTCTTCGATGGCGGAGAATTTAATCTGCCTGATTCCATTAAGGGCTTCTGTGGTTAATTTTGTTCTCTTATCTCGGATCTTCATCAACATTTTCTGTTTGCCCCCATAACGAGCAGCAAGACTCTTATTTATCGGGAAGAGGAGAAAAATTCCAACGAGACCAGCCAACAGCGACTGCCACCCAATAAGGACGAGCAAGAAGGCGACGGACACGATGAATTTCCCAGCGAAATTGACGTATTCAGTATTCTGGGCGGCAAAGAGGGCGATCTGGTTCGCATCCACCGCGAACATGTTGACGATATCCGAGCGTGACTGAGGCTTGTCCCCTTGGCTTGACCCTTCCTTTTCCTCTTTTGGCGGCTCGCTGCTGTTCTTGATCCGCAGCATTTTGGCATACATAATTCCAGTCAATGTTGCTCGGACGGGAACAACGAGACGGGTCATTCGCCACCAACCTATTCGAGAGTCGATGAGGTGGGAACTTACGGTGGCAATGATAATTCCAATGACGTACTTCCAAGCCATAGGATCGACATGGTTGATGTCGGCCCTAGCCTCCAGATACTTGAGTAATTGCAGCGTCGCGAATGCTGGAGCGACGTCAAAAAAGTTGGACAATAGAATTGACAGCCACTGGATAATAAAGGAAGCTCTATGAGCCCAGAACAGCTGTATCCAGAGAGGAATGTTGTCCTTTAGAGCGATGTTATTGAAGTCTTTCGTTGCCATTTCGGACCTAACTGTATGGTCCATTGCCGGCATATCAGGAGCTCCAAATGTTTCCGAAGCCGCAGCATCAAGCTTATCATTAGCCCAGTAGAAGAAGTATCTAGACCAGAGGGAGACACTCTTGTACCGATCGATAATCCTGCCACCTGGCCGGTAAACGGTTGGACGTCTTTGGACAGAGAAGACAGCAGCCCATAACGCCACCAGCGTAAGAACTTGCAGACCGGTCAACAATGAAGAAATGAAATCAAGGCCGTTTTGATACGTTGAGTGATTGCTCCCCATGAGAGCCATTGCTCCGATGACGATCATGAAGACGACCGTCCACAGTTTGTATACTGTGGCGTAGAATCTGCCTACTGGATCATGTTCTCGTACAGCGTCGAGGAACTGTACCAGCAGAAAAGTCTATCTTGAATTAGTGGCGTTTTCATCAGCAGGAATATCGATATGCACCCAGGATGGAATGAGAAGCCATATTCCCAACACAGGAGTCGACCCTGCTAGGTTCTTGAATTTGACCAGTTCCAGTGCGGTGTAGACCATATCCGCTATCGACAACCCCAAACCCACGCACGTGATCACGAAGATTACTATGAATTGTGGAGTATTTGTAAAGGAGGCCATCGACTCCTTGTTGGCGATGCCATCTTCATCTTCGTAGATAGTGTCACCATAGTGAGGATTCTTCTTCGACCAGCCTGCTTTGAAAATTCGTCGAACGGATGGAATTGTGATCAAAGTGATGAGAATGAAGAACGCCAAAGCTGCATCGTCGGGATTGATGGCATACATGTTTAACAGAAGCCAAGCCCCATTTCTTGGTTGAAAAGCGAATTTGAGTCTCTGAGATGAAAATTGAGGAAGAAAGACAGGCTACAGTATTCTGGCCTCAGAAGGCTATCAACAGGCAACAATACAATTTGGCCCCCAATTCTCCAGGTAAAGGCGCCTTTCCGTCCCTATGAGTCTTGCAACGCGTCACGCAATGGCATGCATGGGGTGGACAATAATTACTGTACCTTGGTGAAAGCAATTTGGTGTGCGGCAACCTATGTTTCAATCAAGCTTCTATCAGGAAAAGTCAAAGAGGCGATAAGCCAAGGTAACCTTCCCCATCAGGTTAGTCATTGTTTACAGTACCACAGCAATGATAATTATTAGAAACCGCTGGTTCATGTTTGGATGAACAATGTATGTCTGAGAACATCAATTAAAGCCAATAATATGTGAATCACGACGGCGCAAGATATATTCCGAACCTTGCACCAAGAACTCTTACTTCCCCATTCACTATCCTCAAAGATCTACTATAGTACTACACATATCGAAGCACCGTTTCCGGGCCAACTAGGACTCTCGCTTATTGTTGCGGCTCCAGCAAGTCTGCGCAAAAGCTCCAAAGGCATGGTTTGTCCTCGAGAATTTGGTCGCGATGATGTTCAAGGTTCCACATAGAATACCTTATTCTGTCGAATTCTTTCACTATACTTGAAAACACAATGGGGAAGGGGAGTGGTGCAATGGTGACAAACATCATGGGCCAGAGCAGTATGTAGGGTGCATAGGCAATAGTAATAGACTACCTAGGTGTCTAGAAGTAATTATGTCTGGGGCGTACGGATACTATTTTATAGGGTATTCTGAAGACTTGGCATCCAGGGGCCGCTCTCCATATCCATATATCTAGATCATAAACATAACGTGTCTCGGTCAGAAATCGACGCAGGGCAGTCGGGTCAGGACGCCAGAGGTCAATCGACAACCGAATGATTTCATTCAGATTCATTGTCAATGCAGGCAGCTGGGGCCAGTAATCATCAACTTACATCGCAGAGAATCCAGAATGTAACTTCGACGTTTGTGATCCAGATGATATCTGGCAAGATTCTGAAGGAATTATGGGTATGGAAATGCTTGATTAGGACCCCTTGTTCAAGGAGAAGGATCAAACATTGGTCTCAATATCATTTACGCAGACTTCCGAGCAGTAAATCATCTCTCATCTGCCCCTATCGGCAATGGTAATGTGAGTCGCGTGGACACCGAACCAGATTCCAGGGCTTAATCCACTGGTCGAGACCGACTTTCGTGGTTGATACTCCGTGACTGTCCGCCTTTGTACCAGTGGAGTGATATATATTCCGTTTTATGCTACAACTCATTCGTCCTTAACCTTACCATTGCAGAGGTTGGACCGAGACGTCGTTATTGATAACAATCCTACGAGGCTGCGCTCCGCTCGGAGATCCACGCAATCGTTACGGAGGGGAGCGCCAGCAATGGAGACAAGGAAATCAGAAGGGAATATTGAGCGCAAGCCGACAATATTTTTAAGTCTTCTTCTTCCCATGATGCGTGTCTAGTTACAAGATTCCTTCCATTACAGCAATCAAGATTGAAATGGGTTTCGAAAATCAGAGAATAGCGATAATCGGAGGTGGACTTGGCGGCATGGCTTTTGCCAATGCGGCTGTCCACGTAGGATTGAACAACATCAAATTGTACGAACAAGCCCCCGACTTTACCGAAGTTGGCGCTGGCGTGAACATTACACGAAATGCAAACCGGATTCTGGATGCTTATGGACTTAAGGATGCCATGTTATGGAAATCGTCGAGAAACCCACCATGCTATATGGAATATCATAACTATAGGACGGGAGAATATGTGGGACATATCGATGAATTTGGCGCTCCAAATTCAAGGCAAATCCATAGAGCACATCTTTTGGATGTTCTACGGCAACAGATACCAAAGACTGCCCTTTATACGGGAAAGAAACTTCGATTGATTGAATACAAGGGTGAAGAATATGTTCTCACATTCGAAGACGGTTCTATGTCCACTGCCGATATTGTTGTTGGTTGCGACGGAATCAAGTCAGTTGTGAGACAGCACATGGGAATCAACGACAACCCGATATATTCTGGACAAATGGTATATCGTGGTTACGTCTCGTATGATGACCTCTCTCCAGATGCCGCGGCGCTATTTCGAAAGACCGTCAATTTTCGAGGCAAACAGAAGCATATTCTGACACTACCAATTGGAAACGACGAGTCTAAGACTTCCCGGGTTGGTGTCATCGGATTTATTACAGAACCTCTTGAAAATTGGACGTCGGAAAGTTGGTTGGCGAAAACATCTATTGATTCCCTTCAAGAACATGTTGAAGGTTGGGCACCCCCAGTCCAAGAGTTGATTGAGGGCTTGCGGAAATACTCACCAGATGGAATGATGTTGAAGCAAACTCTATATGTCAGAGAGCCGGTTGACAAATGGTTTCAATGTGATAGTCCTCAACCTGATCAAGGCATTGTTCTTGTTGGAGACTCGGTACATTCGACGTTACCGCATCAAGGTATCTATCTCTCTCTCTCTCTCTTTCGCTGCAAAATATGCTAATCGACTTTAGGTCAAGGGACATGTATGGCGATCGAGTCTGGTATTGCCCTTGCAACTATTCTTCGAAATTGGGGTACAGAGGACATTGCATCCGCCTTTCAATTCTATCGGGACACTAGAAAACCTCGTACGGACAGAATTACCAAGACAAGCTACGAAGCGGGAAAACTTGCATCCGCCGATGTACCAGATGAAAATGTAACAGCAAACTTCAACCCAAGCACTTTACGCGAACGAATGAGATGGATCATGGAGGCCGATATATTACAAGAAGTTTATTTGAAAGGAGCGCCCTTCTTTAAGACACCGGACGGCTCTGAGGATTCCACGAAGCCGGTGCAAGCAAGTCTGTAAAGATTCTAAATTGTGCTTCATTTCCCAGCTGCATAGTGTTTTATATATACATAAATCATGTAGAAACAATTACCTAGCTCTAAGGTTCTTCTAATGCTACTGCGATCCAGAAGGATTGTCCAAAAGGGTTGTTGGATGTAGCGTCTATCTCCAACGGAGGTTTAGCCCTCGAGGACAGTTGCCGCTGAGATTCTACTATATGTTCGCTTAGAGACGCCTGGGACGGTGGGAAGTATAGCAAAGGATCTCCTTTGAGTCGTCAATTTGTGATTCAGGTTTATATTCTGCTAGCTATTCTGGGCAGATAGTTACTTGATTCCGTCAACAGAAGCACTTCGTCCTTCCGTGATATACCCGTACTTCTTTACTATCCAGGGTAAATTCCACTTTTATTTCCGTTGCTCATTCTGAACTACAGATGAATTGTGTCTATCATGTTGACCCATTTGTAATGATCTGTATTCGCCCTTCGAGTTTAGGCGCAATACCTTTTGTCCATGACGGGTTAAATTCTTTATTTGCATCATCAACAACGGATGTTGCTTCTCTTTTGATATGGGCAAGCCTCATCCATTTCTTAGCCACCAACTTAGCAAGATGAAAAGCAAAGTCTTGGTCCTCATGATTTCGTGACGTAAAAGTAGTCGAGAGATCTTCTTGTCTGTGATCTATCTCCTCTTCATCGGTATCGGAATCGACAATATCAGCATCGGGTCCCCGTCGTCGAGTTTTCTTGATGCTACCAGTTCGGCCATGCTTTGGTGGTCTTCGTTCCTTCTTTGGTGGATCTGTTACTTGACTTTGCTGGTGAAGATTGTCATTAACATGTGTCCAGTGTTTGTTGAGGTTTGTCCCCCATCGATTCCATTGGCCCATAACTTTCAAACTCATGAAATACTGTCTCAGTATAGTTGATATAAGTACCCCATTCTCTTCTGAAACGATTTCTTCAGCAGTGCCTCCTTCGGATTTTACTAACAACGAATCAAACCCATCCTTTCCACGACCCATATATCCCCTGGTCACAAGCTTTAGACGTTCACCACCTTGCAATTCTTTGCCGCCAACTTTTGCCCATTGCACTCTTGACCCTACTGGAAGATCTGGACGATATCCAAATTCGATGTTAGAAACTTGGGGGTATCTGCCCTCCAAAGCAGGTACCAGACTGACTGAATTCTCCAACGCAGCTTTGAGATCATTACCGGTAATCTGTATAACGACAACTGGATCTTCGAAGGGGAAACAATTCATGATATCCTTTAGTCGTAGAACGCCTGGAGGATAGACTTGATCTCCCCGTATCGTTCCAGCAGCCATTAAAGTACAATCACCATCATAGTAAAACCTCATCAGATCGCAGACGAAGTTTCCAATGTTAGACTCTTTCGTCCTCACCGTAGTAAATCTTGCATCAAGAGGTGCAGCAGTATAACCAATGGGAGTTTCCAATTTCCGTTTCAAAGAGTCTGTAAGTTTTGAAACCAAGTCCAAAGTCGGTTTATCCTCTGGAATCGACCTTGTAATGTCTTGTCGGGTAATTGATATGTCCCATCCTCCACCTTCTTTCCTCCATCCCTCGATGTAGCTCAACTGACGAAAATCGGTCCCAGAACGTAAGACATGGGTTCCGTTAATGACTGAATGACTGTAATAATGATCATGTCCTCCAAGGATCAGATCGATCAAACCGGGAGTCGTCTTGTCTGCGAGTTTGTTGTCATTTGGTTCTCGCATATGAGTCAATGCTATTATGATCTCACAGCCTTCCTTTCTCAAACTAGGTACAATTTTCTCGGCTGTTGCAGAGGCTGATTCATATATCAGGTTTGGTGGTAATGCATTTATGGTTGCCAGCCTGTGTACAGTTAGTGTGGTCGTGAGAAAGCCTTCAGGCTTACCATTCTCTTTCAGCTAAACCAATGATACCTATCTTGATCCCATTAGAGGTTGCGATAATGTGTGTCTTCTTGCAATTGCCCAACGGAACGCCGTCTCCAAGTGCAGGATCAAGAACATTGGCCAAAAGCCAGGGAAAGGAACATTGACGTCCAAGGTGTTGAAATTGTTCGACCCCAAAATCAAGGTCATGATTCTAGGATAGATTATAAGCAAAGGGGTATGATATTCTATGGATCTACTTACGCCCACACATGCTACGTCAGTGCCGATGCTGTTGAGAAATGGGACCATATGTCGTCCCTTGGTAACAGAACTTTCCAAGCTTGGATTATATGCATCGCCTGAGAAGAACGTGACCAAATTTGAATCTTCTGCATACTCGTTATGACGGTAAGAATTGACAGCGGTTTGGAAGCGAGCTATGCCTCCAACAGGTTCCGCGGATCCAGATCTGTCACTTGAATCAGTATCTATAAGCCTTGCTGACAAAGACTGGAAGATCATACTCGATGTGGTATACATCATTGTAATGTACAAGTCGGAGATCTGGCGGTCCGGTTCTTCCGCAGTTATGGGTCATTGATTGACCCTCAACTAAATTAGGGCGCATCGTGTATCATCTCTGTTATAACAAAATTGTGATATGTGTATGCCGCCGACTTAGTATTGTTGGTGAGTAAATTCCAAGCTCTTGATGTGAAGAACACTGTTTGGTCGAGGTGGTGATCCTAATCAAGTTGATGGGATTGGACGTTTCAAACTATGCGACCGAAAGCGGTGGAATGCGACTGACCGCGGAATAGAATTTAATCTGCTCTCATTAACTTAATTTCTCAATCTTATCACTCTATTTCAGGATTGAAAACGGATATTTGGGAAGGCCATGTGGAATCGCAAGCGCCAGTCTTGAGAATTAGATCCTGGCTATATTTCAGGCTTTCGTTCAAGTGGTGTACTCCATGTTCTAGCGATTTGCCTTGCATCTATGCTACATTATGTGTTGTAGAGGTTTCGCGTGATCCAGATTCTTACTCTCAATGTGTACGGTTTTCATCAAACTTTTCATCCAAACTCACACCAAACGCAACGAACACTATAATTCAGATGCTGTTTTCCCATTCCCTAAATGCGTCTTCTGTATTATTTCAACCCCAGTCATTGCCAATCACTACCATCATACCTCCGACTGACACTCCCGCTTACACTACTCAAATCATTTCCATCCTTATTTCCTGTTCTCGTTGGAAAGTCGCTACCTGTTCCAGATCTTCTTGTTGAGCCCATGCGATCATGAAGGATACGTTCACGGCCAGCAGAATCAGAAGCATAGAGCAATGCTTCACGCGGGTAGTCTTCGTATAACCCATCTTCCCGTTCATCTTCATCTTCATATATGTTTCTATATATGTTCGTAGAGGGTTGTCGCGAACTTGACTGTTGCTGGGAAGATGATGCTTGGGGAAGAGGTATCGAATTTTGTGTCATCGATGGTTTACGTTGGTAGTTCACGCTCGGAGGGCCAGGGGTCGGCGACTTCAATGGAGACGTCAAAGGTGTCTGTTCCTCATCACTGGAGTCCCCAGCCATGTTGGTGACTCGAAGGCCACCGCCGGTGCCCATCCCACCATACCCGGCTGCTGTTGTAGATCCATCAACGGGACTTAGTGAACCATAGCTTGAGTATCGAGCTTGCTGACTGGGAAGCGTAGTGCGGCCTCCATAAAAGCCAGACTGCCTCCCTCCTGTCGGGGTTGTTGATCTTCCCTCCATGTCAGGATCTGGTGATCCACGTCTTAAATTTAATGGTTCCGGTACCGGGATGTCTGGTTTGAATGGCTCTGGCGAAGGTGTGTCCGCTGGTAATTCTTGAGGCGGCACTTCGCCAGTAGCTTCAATGAATGGGTTACCAGTACTATCGTAAGGCGAATCTAGATCTCTTGGAATAATGTTGGCATTAAGGGAACCATATGAATTTGATTGAGGAATGCTCGAGAAAGTTGGAGCACTGGCTGACGCGGCTGATGCCACAACGTTATCTTCCTCCACCTCAGAAACGGGATCAAATGTTTCAGGGTTGGTAACGGAAAGCTTTGGTGTTACGCGCATTGATGAGGTCCGCTTCGGGAACGAACCCTGTGGTCCGATGACCTCTCGTTGAACAGAGGTATCCTCAAGTTGGGCCGGTGGAGACTCGTTGTCCAACGTATACGGCGCATCTTCGAGTTGATGAATTTGGTATGCAGAGGGACCATTAGATGAACCAGTGACTTGAGGTGAGTCGTATGGCTGGTCATTTAATGCCACAGTGGGTGTTGCCATTCTGGACGTTGAATCCAGCCCGCTCGGTCCTGGTTCTCCATATCCAGACCCGAAATTGTCAGGGGATGTGACAATACCCTCATTGAAGGTATCACCCACTGCTTGACCGGTGATAGACCTTGGCTGGTAAGACAAGCTTTGTGTCATAGGTTTACTCATCATAGTATTTGACCTAGGCTCAGGTACTTCGGTAATTTGGCTGTCGCTTCCATCGGCATCCCTGATGCCGAACTGGGCGATTGTGCGTAGTTTCCTCGTAACCCAACTAGCAAGAATCTTGCCTCTTTGTTTCTCGCCTAATCTGGATCGTGGAAAGTCCCCATTCGAAACAAAGGCAACGATGTCAATCACAAGCTGATGTTCGTTCAGAATCGCATTGACAATTACTGGGACAATGGAAGCCAGATATGCCTTGCGGTATACTTCGACAAGAACAACGACAAGACCACCAGCTTGGAAGATAGCACATCCACCAGGGGTGATGTTACGATGGCACTTCTCGATACTCGCTTCGATGTCAATCGGGAAATGGTTAAGCCCATTGACCTCGAATGTCTCGCCGATGCTACCGAGAACGAACAGAACTTGCATCTCAACTGGTTGACCTCCAGCACCAATTGGTCTAGTGACATTGTGAAGGAATCCGAGGTCGCCTGTTCGGACATATGTGCTGTTAGGGTCACCATCGACAGTCCGTCCATTAAACCTTTCTAGGTCAAAGTCCTGCTTGCTACCATAAAATGCCTTGCAACAAGCTTCGCTTTGGACCCATATCTCACCAAATTCTCCAATGTGGCATAGCTGGCATGTTTCAGGATTGACAATGGCAATCTGGGTGCTGATCGGCACCATACCAGAATCTTGGACAAGTAACGCTGACGGATCCGAATCTGGATCAACAGGATACACAAGGCCTCGTCGAAGAGCTCTATTGTCGAGCCATAACTCAATTGGCTCAATACTCATGTAGCTTCGAGATGTGATCATGGGATTTAGCACATGGGAGTAAATTGTGTTTATGGCAGTTCGGTCCAATCCTGCTGATGCAAAATGCAATCGGACTTTTTGGTCTACAACTTGTCAGTAACAGTAAGACAGTGATAAAGTGAAAGGTCTTACAGATATCGGTCCTAGGCCTTGCTTCCATGGCGATCATCATGTTCCTCATTTCGTGTAAAGAGAATCCT
Organism: Phaeomoniella chlamydospora; assembly: GCA_001006345.1. Lineage (NCBI taxonomy): Eukaryota > Fungi > Ascomycota > Eurotiomycetes > Phaeomoniellales > Phaeomoniellaceae > Phaeomoniella > Phaeomoniella chlamydospora. The sequence goes on along the minus strand of LCWF01000129.1, from coordinate 108,397 downwards.
TTGGCCACCATTGCTGACATAGTATAATCGAGCATTTGTGTTGTAGCATAGGTATCCTTGATTTTGTACCTTGATAATGTGACAAATAGTGATTGAGGACTCGTAGCAAAGTCAACAGGGGACACAAGATATGTCGGAGCACCAACGTAGCAACCAATCAAGCAGGTGTGAACAAATCCTAATCCCATGGTACTTCGGACACAACCTAAAACGGGTCGAGCGCTTCCCATTTGGCAAGTTTCCTTCTGGACTTTGCACATTCCAATAATGGTGTCATGGCCAAGTTGAACAGAAATGCGGCGTTGGTCAGGAGTCCAATAAGTCCAAATCAGGACAGGATTATTTGGTAAAGCCCATTCTGGTTTCACAGTCAAGCCGAGGTCCCGACAGCCATGTGACTGTTTGCTGGGTTTCGCAGTATTGTAAACTGAAGGCATGGCGATACGGAGGACTTGGGCGGATTGCTTGATGTGCTGGCTTACTAACTTCTGTTTGAGAAGATGATCGACATCAGCATTGACCAGAATTCCTCTAACACGAAAGTCTGCAACACAATGAAGAAAAGCTGGCGCATCTTCAGATAAGCGATTCTGGTCAAGAGGTGCCACTGGAATGACAACAACGCCGAGACAAAAGCATGCGTGTACCGCAAAGACAAACTCTTCGGAGTGCGTATACATCAAAATCAAGTGATCACCAGCCTTCACCTTAACTTTCGATTTCAGATACATGGCAACAGCTGCAACCTTCTGGTCAAACTTCTTCCACGTAAGACCTTTGCCCTCTCTACCGCGGCTATCGATAGTGCAATATGCAAGTTCATCGGCTTGACGGGTGACACGAAACTGCAGCAAGTCCTCAATGTTGCTAAAGTTGTTAAGCGGGGTCGATGTCCGATCATCCATGACCACTTCCCTGAAGTCTGCTCCAGAGTATTGCTTGTCTTGCATCATCAGGATCTCCTGCCTCGCGCTGCTTGAAATCGGTGACCACATGCCGCCGACAGGATCGATCCCAATTGGAAGATTGAGGACAGATCTCTCTGCTCCAAATTTGACATGAACGCATGGCAATGTACCATTGTCGAATTCCTTCCGGCAGAGCATATTGCCAATCTCTCTCCTTCCATGTTTGATAACTCTGGGCAATGTGTTTGGCGCTGTAATCATAACGCAATAAACCCGGAGGTGGTGCTCGTGATAAAGCACTTCTATGCATCGCTCACTCAAAGAATCAAGGAGTGCGATATCCAATTGTCGAGGTGGCCCACCAGATGTTGTAGGCGCCGTCGAAGCGGCATATGATTCAAGTAAAACAATAGGAAGGTGCTCGTCGTTGACAAAGACATCGAACGCCGAGCAGTCATGAACTTTAGGAACATTCTTCATGATGCTCAGAATGAGATGCTGAACAAAGAAGTACCGGTATTCTTGAATCTCGAGTCCATGTTCAACCCATTCAACCTTTTGTCGGAGTCGATCTTCGTACAGTCCTAGTACATACACCTTGCCTTCGATAGTACATCCAAGTAGTCCAGTGCGTAGAAATTCAGGATCAACTGCCATTGGTGTGGGATTGCTGTCCTGAAATCTATAAGGACGTGCATGGAAAATGGTCTCGGTGTGCTTTGGCAACGCCCAAAATCCACCCGAAAGTGATGGAGAATCAACCCATATCTCGCCGATTGTATTGGGGCTTTGCAAGAGACAAGTCTCAGGATCCACGACAGCGAGAGTCGCATCAGGGATTGGATATCCAAATGCACCGACTCGAACGGCATTAGGATAGCTGTTTGCCTTGGCCTTGGCTTCCTCGCCTAATGCTAACACCACGACTTCATTTGTCTTCAAAGCTTCCTTGTCCAATAAAACTTCCCCAAGGTCATATCGGGAATGTTTTGTGGTATCTCCCTGCTTTGCTTTGCCGCCCAACAGACTGCTACCAAATCCGTCATTCTTACTAACCTCTTCAGTCTTTCGAGTTGTCGGCTCGTCTTTGTCAAGGTCGAGAATGAGTGGGACACCCATCCTTTCTTCACCACCAAGCCAATCACGCATACTAATCACCATACCACCATGCTCTGGTAGACATAGCATAGGCGCAACGACATCCCTTGATCTTGGATTCCTCAACGGTCGAAGCCATCTATCAGCAAGAAGCTCGTCGAATTCACAGTCCACCGTTAATGTATCAATCAAGCACAACTTGAGGGTCGAGAAGTCCGGCTCTTGACCTTTCTTGAAATTTCTGGTTGTCATAGGATCTGCTTGGTAATTGAATGCAGCATTTTTCAGGCCAGGGTAGTCGGCAGCTAACAAAGTCGCCTTATATTTTGTGATGAGATGTGCATATAAACCGGGCGTTTCAACAGCTTTCGGTTCTATCAAAACGACAGTGTGCCCTCCATAAACAGCGAGAAGCACTCCAAGTATCATACCAATACTTTGTCTTGGGTCCAAGTAGGATAAAATGATCTCGCCTTTGTGCCGACCTGTAATCAATCGGTCATTCTTATCCCGCATTGGTGGTTGATATGCTTGTCCGTTCTCATGATTGGAGGCTGTTGTAATTATCGCGCTCATACACGCCATCTGGTGCATGACTGTCCTGTGGCTCATCACCACTCCTCGTAGATCGCCCGTTGGAGCACGAGAAAACTCGATGTACGCGAGATCTGGAACCACAAGTGGAGGTGTTTCGTCTTTCCTCTTAGGATGGTAGCTACCAAATTCGTTCGTTTTCCACCACTCGACACCCCGAGGCCATTGAAGTTTCGCATTCGTAATATCGCGCTGGAAATTCTTCAAATTGTATTCCGTAGTCAACGCCAAATGAGCTTGCGTTGAGGTGAGCACAACATTGAGCCTTTGATAGTCCTCAAGATTGTTTATCGGAACTGCTACGACACCGGCAATAAAGCATCCCATGACTGCAACAGCAAATTCTATAACTTCAGAGCTCCGATATATCAGAGCAACACGATCTCCCCGATAAAGGCTGCTCTTATCGCGGATTATTTGGGCAACTTTTTCAGCCCGACTAGCCAGTTTATCCCACGTGATAGAGGCAATTTCTTTACCTTTATTGTCCAGCACCCAGTATGCAGGCTGTTTCGCATTGGTCTTGGCTCGATGTCTCAACACCATTGCAATGTTATCGAACTTGCTCATTTGGAACGATGGATCGTGAGGATCATGAACAGCAAATGGAACATCTCTTGGTTCCAATGGCAACTGGTGGACCATAGATGGAAGATCTCCAGAACTCAACAACGGCGGTGCCTGGCCCGCAGTTGGAGAGAAAGCATCAGGCTGAGAATATCTATGGGGTCCTCCCCCGTATGCCTCTTGAGGCTCATCCCTCTGCTGCCCAGCAAAATCTGAAAAATATCCCTGTTGAGAATCGAGCATGGTGGATTGGCGGGTTTGTGTCCCACTTTGAGCGTCGTAATATTCTGTCTGCATCGTCGGGTTGAATGCATAATTCTGACTTGTCAGCGTCCCTGTCCTTGATGCATCTTGATTTCCTTGGGACCATGAAGCGTCGATCGACCCTCCTGACGCCGACCTTTGGTGTCCAGCTGGTATGTTAAGTTCTCTCTCTTGAAATCTTTGGACATGTCCTTGTGGGTGGCCATAGACGCCCGGTGATTGGCTCTGTTGATCTCCCGTTATTTCATTGCTGCGAACGGCTGTGAGTTGTCTAGTCATAGAGGGGTGGGAAGGTGTCTCTGCTTGGGATGCTGAGGAAGAATTCGCATTGAGTGCCGCCAAAGACGCACTTCGAGAGCCATCGTTTGAAGCGGGATGGTCTGAGTCCTCGACTGAATGGACGCGCAGACTTCGTTGTACTTTCTCGGCTTCAACGGGGCCGAGGAATTGCGACAAGATAAGTGTGCGCCTTTTCTGGTATCTGTTCACATAAATGTCAATCGCAACGCCACGATGTAAATGGATAGCGCAAGAGCATGGATGCATACCCTTTCTCGGTGATATCTCCCTCCTATTGTCAGTTCGAGGTCAGCAATCGATTCCAAAGGTTCTTCGTATATGACAAGCAGGCGAGTTGTCAAGGGCAAAGGGCTCATTCATACCTCGAGTTCCTGATCAAGCTGTTCCAGCGCAGCCTGTAACTGGGGGTTGTTCTGCGACATGATTCCACACAAACCTATGTGCGAGTGGGCAGCGCGGAACCATCGCCTGTCCTCGGGCTGCGACTAGAAAATCACCATTTGTCAATAGCACAAATCACACATTGCATACATGCGAGCAAAACGAGAGTAAGATGCGCCGAGGCGGAAGCGACTGACAATCGAGGGACTTGAGCGATATTAGGTGTCACGTTGGTAGGTCAAGGTCGACGATCTGATTGTGCTGAATTGAGTGTGCTGTTCAGCTTCCGCTTGCTCGCTTCTGCAGCCTGAAACCGGGGCAAGCTTACCCTCAGCCACCCACCAACTTCGTCATTAATAGGCGTCGACTCAGTTTTAGTGCCATGCTCTGTAGCCGTAAGGTCCAAAGACAAGGTTACATTAGGTTGGACTAACCTTCCATGGAAGTTTATCTAGGCCATTTCATTGGCCTCACCATGATAAGCAAAATCCACACACACATAAATCAGCCAGTTGTTCCTAATTGCATCTCGATCAGCGGATTGATGTACATACGATGGCATCTGCATCCACGGCGTGAAACAGTATCATGTCTTCATTGAGACATAAGCATGAATAAAAGAACAAAATCTAGCTGAGCGTTGCAGCATAAGTGCCGGCGAACGGCAATGATATACTCTCAAATAGCAACATCTATGTAAATATAATTCCCTTCTCGACGGATTTGCTAATAACATCCAAGTAGATGTCCAAGGCGTTTTCATCAACTCCCTCGCACCATCTAAGAGCCAACCGCCTGACCTGTCTCACAAGTTGGCCCCTTTGACCAATAGTCTCTTGCATACAGCGGCAAGTATGAGTTTGAGGTAAAAGACTCGGGCAAATAGTATAAAATATCTGCCTCAGTATAGTTCGCTCCAATCGAAGTCAGGGCAGGGAGCACGTAATCGACACCGATATAATCTAGAAAGACCAAGTCCACTGTTTCAGGCAATGACCCGTTTGTCGGGAAGGATGCATTCGCTTGAAGATCGTTAGGGACCGTGTAATCAGCTATTTCGGAATGGATTGTGTCGTCCCCGTCGCTGCCAAAGTCATCGCTTGTGACGTATCCAGGAGTTAACGTCACAGTCTGACGACGAGTTAGAGACCGCGTCACCATGTCGATTCGTGCTTGATGCAGATATGGCTCATCGACACAACCGTCAGCACCGTTAAAGCCAGTGGTGAATCCAAAATCACGGGTAGTCAAGGTATGACGTTTCTGATAAGCTCCATTGTTCAAGATGTCGAGAAGCTGACTGGCCTGACTGTAGGGAACATTCGGAATGTATTGAAACGCATCCTCAAAAGGACTAACAATATATGAATCATCCAAGGTAAACGGCCCTTGAACGAGATCGAATCGAATGCTGCCCGTGTTGATGATTATCAGTCGAGGAATGTCAGCTCTTGTTTCGTTGACTACTTCGGCGACAAGGGCTTCTGCAAGCAGGGAAAAAATACTGCCATTGGACATGAACTCTGCACAGGAGATGCACCACGTTTGAGGAGCACAGCCAATCAGTGAAGTCAGATTTAAAGCTACTCGCTCTGAGTAGATTTCTGCCGAAACATCAACTCCTTTGCGATGGTCAAAGGTTGAATCTTGAGATCGCACTGCGTGATAGGCAAAGGTACGACGGTTCCAATCCAGATATCTTCGAGAGTATACAAGGGTCGAGTTAGACGTTGCATTTGTAGCAGATGCCGTAACAGCGCTCGCTGTTGCTGTTGCCACCGCGATGGCTTTCTGAGTAGGATTGGGGACCCCATGAGGATTTTCCACACCTTTCCAACGTGGAGATTCAATTCCACTTATCGACAACCACCCCAAAGTTTCACAGTACCTGCCAGACTCTAGGGCTGTTGTTTGACCATCATAGACGGCGAAATCGCGGATGTGAGTATGGCCAGCGAATATTTGGATCGGCGTCGTAGGGTGTTTCTTTCTAATTGCATTGTAAACGGTTTTCATGGTACTTCCACTGCCGCGAGCAGGGTTATGCCCAATCAAGAGGAACACATCAATAGGTTCTGTCGAATTCAAGGCTTGTAGGAACCAAGATTGTTGAACCATAGTGGCCGCTGTGATGACTCTAGACACATTGCTGTTACCAGTAAAGTCAAATAGAACGCCAAATGCCATAATTCGAAGACCATGTCTGGTCTCAAAGTATCTGTACTTGTTGCCAATGTACTCCCACGCACCAGTATTTGGATTGGCTATCTGCACGTTGCTAGTAAGATATCTCTCGCCGTAGTAGCTACTGAAATTGGCAAACGTCTCGTATGCAATCTCAGTAACGTAAAGCTCATGGTTTCCGATGGATAGCAGGTCGTAATCGATGTTTTGGAAAATGGGATTGCTAACCACTCCATTGGGATCTGTAGCATCACTAAGGCCAGCTCCGTCGTGGAGATCTCCTGGAAGGAGTTAGATTCTTGGACTTTACAATCGGATATAAACAAACGCCAGTCAGATTCGAAGTGTCAATTGCTTGACCGACCAAGGTTTGCTAGATTATTGGATGACTATGCCAATGCCTCAAATCATAGACACAGTTCCTTAGTCTTTGACCTCAAAGTTTCCGCAGGTCCAGGATATATACAACGGTAACGTATAGGCGGGTGTTCGATGGGTTTGAAAGTCCTTCTCTGTAGACTTGCTCAGGGAACATGGCCTAGCTGACTTACCGGTATCGATAAGGAGAAGGTCAACCCCCATGAGATCTGCCTTTTGCCTCATATGACGTGTAAATGAAACGAAATCTCCCCAGTCGGCACCATAATTTTCTTCCTTGAGATGTCCTTCTAGCCAACCATGTGTATCCTAACACCATAATCTTAGCATCGGAACATAAAAAGATCCCAGCTTGACCTTGAAATGGTTCGTACGGTGGTATGGAGGAAATTCAATTGGCCCCAGGCCAGAGGTCCACGGGGTCCAGTCGTCGCATTTAAAGCATCCGGTTGCATCCGTCGCGTGAGGCGTTGATGGATCGATCGGTCATTCGGTCCATAGCATGAGTCGCAAGCCAGCACACCCGTGCCCAATGCCCCGAGGACAGCAATAGCTTTGAACCAGGCCATCCTGAACGGGGTAGCTGTATTGCTTCTCTAGTAAGACAGTGGCAAACGGTTCCTTGGGTTCAACCTAGGATCACAGGAACCAAAACTTGAACTTGGAACAGAGAGCGTGTGCCTTGCATTTTAAATCCTCTGGCCATAGCTAAAGACCTACCTGGGTTGGGCAATGATCATCACTGCCAGGAACAATTGGTATGATATTACTATGGGTAAGAAATTGTCGATAATCAAATTACTCTGTAATGGAACGCCTGAATTGCTCGTAGACAAGATTTGCTTCCATTGCCAAGTGATAAGGATAAATCGCTTTCCCATGTTTGGAATTCAGATCGGCGAAAACCGAACGGCATATTGTGATGTACAGAGTAAAGACCGTTGGAAAGAAACGCGAACTTCCAAGGTTGGGGAAAGACGATCATCTTTAGCGTCACTAACGGATAGCATACAAGGGTCACGAAAGGATGCTTCCAAAGAAAAAGCTAGATCTTGGTGTCCCATAGCTAGCAGTATTCTAGTGAAGTTGATTTCTCAATAGGTATCTAGATAATGATTGCATATCAGTGTGCTCTTAAATGTTCTGCCAAGACATTCGCAGCATTTTGCAGACTTCCATCTACTTTTCAGCACTTTTCAGTTGAGACTTCCTGCACGGCACCTCTTCCTTATCTCAACAACACCTTGCGAGTTGTCGCGCAGCATGTCAGGGACTTATGACTGCAATAGATTTCCCTTCGCCAACGATGATGTAGAAAGCTCCCTCCCTACCATATTACTGTGATCCTTCCCTCCTGCCAGCTGCCTTACATTCTACTACAGACACCGAAAACGCAATTAGCATCTTTATGGAACGAACTTGCAAGGTTGTTCGTATTAAAGATCGCTTTATAGCCAAATATAGCCGGCAGACGAGAGACTTCGCATCCAAGTTGAACTTAGTATAGTCTTCGTTAATCAAAATCTCACTACCCCGGTACCCCTAATCAATATATATTTTATACGAGAAAAACGGAAAGCCTATTTGTTTATACAGTATATCTGTCTCTAGCCAAATCTCCAACCTTTCGAACGACAAGCAGTCCTGAGCAAACTTAAAGGGATTGTTGATGACATAAGATCTCTGGCGCCACCCTCGCCTATATTCTACAGCAGCGTCGACGGCAATTCGCTCCCATACTTTCTCTTTTGGACTCCGGAACTTCACCGGGAAGTCAATAGTCCCTTCGTCACTGAGATTAAATTTTACCTTACCTTAGTAAGGAGGCTCCGTCGAATACGTACTCACAATAATCAGCATATAACTATCTCAAATCGAATAACCCCGAAAACATTTTCCTGCATCCCTCACAAACCACCAATCCACGTTCATACATAGGGATCTACAGACCAAAAACATTATGGTCGAAAGAACAAGCTCAGGCTTCTAGAAAATAAAGACGACTTCAACCTGACCGTCCTTAATTGGGAGGACGCAGGTTGGTACCATACTTCGAGTACTTTCTGTGCACACAGGCTTCTTCTCGGACGATGACTAGGCACAAATCGTCGACTTATTCCTCGACCCTTTTCCCGTCGAGACTCTGATAATGATCCCAATATATCGTGAAACTTTTCTCTAGATCGAATTTCAACCCGCCCGATCCATAGGAACCTGACGTCAGGCCAACTAGATCCACAATAATTGGGCCGACGTGAGATTCTTTCCGGGCCGGGGACGATTGCACACGGCAAGTACCGCAAGATAGAGATGATGGTACTTACTGCAGCGTGATATCTCGGCTGAGGCATGTCGGGGCCTGGACTACGAATTGCTGTACTACAGCACCCTGAGTAGGACGAGTGCAATGATTACTCTTTGTCATTCGCAATCGTTCACGATCCTCTTCCTGACCTTTGCAGACCAGGTACGCCTTTTCGGCACATCATAGACCAACCTTGACGCAGTACTAACCACTAAACTCTCACGATTGATCTCACCGATTCCAAAAGTATTTTGAAAGTACTGCTTCTTATTACTGTGAGCGAGACTTGACCAGGAATCGACTATCTACATTGGCTGCGGGCTCATGCCGGCGTTTCAGTGGCCACGGCCGTCACCGGATAGACGCGCAAACCAATTCTTTCAAAGTCAGGCCCAAGGTAATTAGATTCTCTGCAGGAGCCCTGTTCGAAAGCTAGGACTCTACTCTCTATGTTGCCAATGCCGGTCCCGGAGTGAAATTATCCCAGTCCACGTTTAGCCAGTACTGGGAGGCAATGTATGAGTCCTAAGACGCGTGTCTCTTTTCCCAAGATAATTGCCTCCCTCTACGACTCCCCGGCAGCCCAAAAAACTAAACTCTATACATGTTTCGGAAGTGCATTTTCTATTCCCAGAAATTTTGGCTGCATCTTGCGAACGAAAGTTGCGATTTCCCGTGGTAGTCAATCTTGGACTATGCACCTGGAACCGAAGTTATTCTATGTTCATCATCTGTTCTGATTGATAAAACATTTACTTCGACAGAATCACTTCGGTCTTAGCTGCAGGGACTGTAGGTTCGAGGATAGGAAGTTATGTAGGCATCCAGGAGGAGGAAGCTGTCTCCCTGCGAGGACCGTCTCCTTTCGTCGGCTCACCTACCTTAGTAGATACCATGCTTAAGACCCGAATGGGGAATATCTGGGGCAAACTTAATTATTTGCTCCCTATACGTCAATGATGAAACCACTTTCCTCCCCTCGCGAATCATTGTTTGCAAATCAGAGTACAAGTGCAACAGCGACGCTTTCTACCACCTGTTAGTATAAATACCTCACTGATTCGCAGCTATATAAAACCCACGATCATGTTTTTTCCACGATGGGCTGGACCAGTGAAATTCGGTCATGGATGAGTCCGCCATCGGTAGAAGTAGGCTCCGTACCAGATGTTGGTCAGGTGGCTCCGGCTGCCTCAGACCTGGCTCTAGCAAAGCAGCCAACAATTCTTGCTTTCCTGAGGCATTGTGGATGTCCATGTAAGTCTCTATGGAAAACATAATTTGTACAAAGTGCTGAATCCTGAATGCACTCAGTTGCAGAGAAAACTTTCCTTCGATTGAATCATCTAGCTCTTCAATATCCAAACATTGCATTCGTGGCTATCTCACATTCTGACCGGCCATCAACTCTCAATTGGCTGAACTCATTGGATTTAAAGGACACAGCCCACGAAAAAGTCCCTACGAAGCTGCAGGAACCTCCTGAAGTAATCAGATATTCCGTGATATCTACTCCACCAGACCTCTTGTTAGCCGACCCGGAGAGGCGGATCTTTGAAGAATACGGCCTAGGAACTACAAGTTTTAGGCATGTCCTCAGCCCTGGAGGTTTGTTGGCTATTATCAACGTTGGAAGACAGGAGGGTATCTGGAACAGGCCCACCGAAAGTGGAAGTCAATGGCAGCGTGCCGGAGGCTTTGCTGTTGACGGCAAAGGAATCGTGAGCTGGAATTGGGTTTCAAACAGGGCTGATGATGTCGGAGACATCAATGAGGCTGTTACTACATTAGTCGGGTAATATAACAGTACTTCTATACATATTCTGTACTTAGCCCAAGATCACAGGGAGTTTGCTCCAAATCTTGCAGGCTTCCTTTGTAGACAGTGAAGGTGTAGCGACTAATTGAACACGTCGTGTTTGTCTCAATACATGGCATTGCGAGTAGAAAGATGAGAAACGGAAATATGAGATGGTTTGGCCCATCCATCAGTCGGTTGGTATTGATCGGTGGATAGATGCCAAAATAGAAGGTCCCAGTAATCGAAAATAAAACAATCGTGGTGCGATCTGACATCGCCTCCGAAACATGCCTGTCATTGTTTTCGTGAGATCAGCCCACTTACAATATCAGAGCGCCGCTTTTGCAGATTCGAGGAAACTTTCTACGAGAGTGGACCATTGAGCACTGACAGCCTGTTTGAATCTTCATGTCCCTAGGGAAGGTTGGGGTCCGACTTGGTTTGCCATAATAGCGAAATGTCGCTGAAGTTGCTGCATTCGAGATTGTGGTTTGATCCCCTGTGGCAGACAACGTCTCATCCATGTCTCACAACTTCATATTCTCGCCAACAACTTAAATGCAACAACCTCGCCTCCAGCATGCGCGTCGGACGAGGCAGGCTAATGTTCATCTTGGACCTCCTTCCTAGCCACAAAGGCATCACATGCAATTTTGTCGCACCGCTTGACGAAGCTTGGCATCGTGAGCAAAACCCTCAGCTTCCAGGTCTGATGGAAAGCCGTGCCTGGAGCTCTACCGTCGCTTCAGACCTAGCTCCTTAATTGATGACCTAGGGGCTTATAAAAGTTCCTTTGTGATTGACGATGTTCGAGGTTTCTGCCGTGGCTTGAACTAGGGGCTTGCAAATTTCCTATGTTTTATATCACTGCGTAGCTTCACTAAGAGAAAGAATATATATTGAGGTTTGTTTCCTATGTTATTTTCTTTGCTTCGTATGTTCATCAGGTTTGCCCTCTTTTGTATAGTCGCTCTTTACTTGACCTTAGGTCGATTACGTTCTTTTACATCCCGCCGGTCGGTCATAATTTCTTGTCCAATTTTTGAGCCTTTTATCACGATTACATTTCTTTAACTTACCATCAACCCTCAACATGTTCATGAAATCAATTACCATTATTGCCCTGGTGGCTTTGACCGAGGCTCGGTTCGGACAAGAGCAGTGTCAACCAGCGTTAGGTGATATCCAAGCGGTCACCAGCGGCGGCGCTCCTGGAGAAGCGGCTACCATTGCCGGCGGTGCTATCTCTGATCTATTGGCAGCAGCCAACCCTTGCGACCAACTCAAGACCGCGGATAATATAATTGCCACTCTCGGGTCCGGAGCTGACGCTGTAAAGGCCGCCAAAGAGTTCATCAATTGTGAGAAAAACTTCAATCCATTTGTTCAAGACACCCCGACACTTTGCAGTGACCCAACCTTGCCTACCACTGCTGCTCTGCGAGGCATCTTGTCCAAAATCGACCCATCCATCGGTGGTGCAGATGTGGCCAACCAGCTTGCGGCCCAGTCACTCACAACAGCATTTGACGCCACTGGAAAGAGTATGGCTGATGTCTTCGCCGCCAATGGTTTTTCAAATTTCACAACCGAGGATGCCGCTGGTAACAAGGATACCGCAGCAACAGGTTCTGCGTCGACCTCGACAGGCACTTCAGCAGAGACGACTACGGCCGCTGCGACTGCGGCAACTACCTCTGCTGCGGCTGATGACACATCGGCCGATGAGTGTGTGGCAGATTCTGAGACGTCGACTTCCGCTGCAGCCGCGGCTGCAGCTACCACTTTGACAACCGTGACAACTAGCGCCGCAGCGGCTGCCGCCACAAGCGCAGCAACAGATAGTTCCACAGCTGAAGATCCTACCGCCACTGGAGGGGCTTCAATCACCAATACTGTGTCGTCAATTGCTGGTCTGGACTTTGGACTTTGCAATCCCGGCATGATATTTGAATCTGGTCTAAATGGTCGAGCCGCCACCGAGTTCACATTCCAAGCAGCGGATTCTAAGATCCGAGCAATCCAAGGAGAGGCTCTTAACTTCAACATTATCACCAATCGCATTTGCGACGAATTGACGAATCAATGTGAAAGTAATCAAGCTGCCAAGGATGCATGTGCAACAGCACAAACCGCCGTCATCGACTTGGGCCGTGTCCGATCAACAGCGGATACATGGAATACAATGCTCGGGTTTGACGGTCAAGATACAAACCCTGACAACACATCGACAGAAGGAGAGCCAACCGCATGAGGCTGCAAATGCAGGGGAATCATGAAGGAATGGAGGCTGCGAAGGTTCAAGGGTTTGATAAGACGTACGGATGTGACGTCTATGTATATGTACGATTAAATATGGTTTGGTCAGAATCAAGCATTTACTCTGTAAGGGTCTCCGAATTCAAGTTTGGTCGGCTTATTTGCCTCACTGTGTTGTCCGCAACATGATTTTGATAAGGTATGTAAGATGTGTGTATCGCTGATATCCGTTGGGCGTAAAAGGGAAACTGGCGGATCCCTATCCTAGCAACATGGCTCAATCATAGTTGTTTTTGCGTCCTAGACTTAAGCGGAATATTCTAGATGTTGCTCTCGACCACCAGCGAGTAGGAACAAGAACAGTCCGAAGGTACGGCACGTCATGGACCTACGAAAGGGGTTGAGATGGCCTGTAGTATCAGCACCCATACATAAACTCAGTGGCCGGCAGACAACAGACTATCAACCTTGGCAGGGCAATGTTGCGCCATTGAAGTACCCCATTTCCTCAGTAGGAACTTGTTTCGTTTGTCTCAGGTTTTAGTTGCATATGACCATGTATATTGCTCGTGCCTAGTAACCCGAACTTGTCCAATGACAGACTGTACAATGATGTTGAAAGCATTCCTATGTATGTACTTCTGATACAGTACTACCAGTACTCCATAGACGGGATGTAGTTCTACAGTCGCACCAGCATTGGATCATCCCACTTTATCCTCGAATGCCCGAAATCCTGACAAGCTTCATGCTATCCATGGCCATCGTCGATGGTAAGGTCCTTCACAAATCAGCTTCAATATGATCATGTCGACGCACCATCACTGCCTTAGCATTACTGTAAATATGTGGTAGTTATGCAGTACATTTTAATTTCATGAGAGTAGTACTTACCGCCCTAACAACAGAGCATGTATAAAATAACAGTAGCACAAGATACACGCACCAACCGACGACTGAGAACCCCTCGGTCGGCCCTACCCTTGATCAAAGACCCCACAAGGATCCTTATCGATAGGAAGAAGACCCAACAAGAGAAGAGTGCGAGGGGAAAAAAAAAATAAACAGGTGGGAGGCAAAACAGAGTGAGAGGGAAAATATCCACAGGTAGATCAAACTAAGTCGAGTTCATGCCCCCAGTGGATGTGGTCTGATTCGCTCTATTTGACAGGCCATGAAGACTAATGTGTTGGTTGTACATAATCGTTGTTGAACGGTTCATTCTTCTTGCGGCCTAAGATTGACGTGCTAGAGTAGAGTAGGAGAAAGAAAAATTTCTCAATCGTCTGCCCGTCCAAGTTGCCCCTCCAAAGTAAAATAGAATACCTAACTCTCTGCCTACCTAATTATGTATACAGCTTGTAATCAGAGGTGACTGGAAAAGACGCCATTGCACGAAGTTTTGCATAAACCCACTCCAGACAACGACTCAGACCATTTCCATCGCAACCACTAGGATTTCCCTCCCTGCCCATGGTCCAAAGGATCCTGCGATCCCTTCGCCTCTCCTCGCCCGGATAGTCGATACACCCTGGTAATAGTATTAGGTGGATTATCGTCAGACTTTGTTTTTTTCGGTGCAACTTATCCCACCCGATCTCTCTCCGAGACACCGCTGCTGCAAAGCTTCTTCCGCGACATTAACATTAATGAACGATACCGTAACTACCCTGCACGCTGATATCAGATAAACACCATCCCACTTTCCCACCGCCCTTTCCGGATCCCTCCTCTCTCTCCCTTTCCTCTTCTTCTTCTCTTCTTTCTCCTCTTCGACATGTCACGACCGTACACAGGAGCTCACCCGCCTCCGTCTGCCCCAGATGCCACCCAAATCGCCGCGGGACAGGTGAGTTACTGCCCGCTATCAAATTCTGCCTCCGCGAATACCCGATTTCCATACTGACCTGAATGTCGTGTAGTCCACCCCCCATCCCTCCCCCTCCGCCGAACTCGCCAGTCTTAAGGTGAGGATACAATCGGCGCTCCGACAATTCCAGGACTTCCCTTCCAAGGGCATCCTCTTCGAGGATATTATGCCAATTTTCCAAGACCCTGAACTTCATTCCGCTCTCATTCGTTCGCTCGAATTACACGTATTGCAGACTTTCGGAGAGGAGAACAAGCCAGACCTCATCCTCGGTCTCGAAGCGAGAGGTTTCCTATTCGGACCGAGTCTTGCCCTGCGCCTCGGAGCCGGATTTGTCGCAGCAAGGAAGAAGGGCAAGCTTCCTGGACCTACAGTCGAAGCAGCATATGAGAAGGAATACGGACATGACTACTTCCAAATGCAAGCGGATGCCGTCAAGGAAGGCCAGAAGGTTATCATTGTTGATGATATCATTGCTACTGGTTCGTTCCCGGCCTCCTCCCTTTTGATACCCCTATCGCTGACGACCAACGTTAGGTGGAACTGCAGCAGCAGCAGGCGACTTGGTCAAACAGTTGGGAGGTAAAGTCCTCGAATACATCTTCTTGATGGAACTAGAATTCCTTCACGGACGTGATAAACTTGAAGCGCCGGTGTATACCCTCTTGTCCGGCCAAAAAGAAAGCAGCACATAAAGCGATAAAGCAAACGATATCCTTTCTCTCTGTTCACCATTCATCGTCCCTCAACGGTCGGCGACTCCACGCGTTTGCTGACCAGGGCCTTTCCATACCCCAATTTCGAACGACACTGCAATTTCAACGGCCATTTTTAGCGTACAACATTCGTTGTGCTTACAGGTCGAGATGGAAAAAGCAGACCAAACTCGTCAATCCTTGCCGATGTACGCCATCGCATTCATTCGCTGGTCCGTATGAGGCCATTAAGTCGACGAAGGCGACAAGTCGTCAAGTGCATTTTTACTGTGCTATTTTGGATTTGGGACTTGCAAAACTATAGATTATGTTTAATACAACGTGTCATGATACCCAATTTTCATAAATTTGCCTCTGATGCCTCCATTTGGTCCTGAACCTCGAAAATTGCGTGCTCTGATCCCTGATGCGATGCAGTGCCCTGTGTTGAACATGTGCTTTATGATGTGCGCAAACTCCAGTCTGCCCCGCTAGAAGGACATTGACAAAACACATCTCAAACAAAACGTTGGTGACAGGAGGAAAAGTAAACGTGAGCCTTATGTTCCTCAAATCAACATTTTCACGATTGAAATTTGATGTGCAGACATATTCGTTACTTCCATACTTTCCATATTGATGTTTCTCGCATCTGGCCAAGTGCCCGCAATTTTCCGCCGAAAGCAGGTGTGAAGTGCTGTATACCGAAAAACCATAACTAAAAACGTTTTAGAAGATCAACCAACAGTGCCGAGACTCTGTCGCCACGGACTTGCTCAGCCTCGTTGACGCGGCACTTTCTTTCCAATTCTTTACAACAACCAACAGTCCTTCCGAATATCTTTCCTTTCCATCAGTCTGCAATCAGTATCTCATCTTTCGAATCTACACGGAGTTGTGCACAGTATCGAGACCGTCTCTAAGTGAAGCGAGGCGCCATTACAACACCTATTGTCTACCATCCGCTGCAAGCCGAAGCTTGCTAGAAGTTTGCGCTCTCGCTCGAATCTTCGTCTTTCCGAACTCGAAAACAAAAATGTCGGAACAACACAAATACAACCCGCCCGAAGGGCCACCACCGAGTCACCAAAAGCCGGTTCATCAAGATGCAGGCCCATATTACGGTGGAGCGTCGGAGCAAGAGCAATTCAGAGGATATGGATCACCACCGCCTCAAGGACAGTGGAATCAACAACAGCAGCAACAATATGGACCTCCTGAGGGAGGATATTATCAACCTCAACAACAGGGTCCCATGTATTATGGACAACAGCCTTACGGTCAACAACAATATGGTCAACCGCAGTACGGCGGACAACCACAAGGCCATTATGGGAACAAGAGTAGTGGTGCTGGCGGAGGTATTTGTGCCGGTCTCATGGCTGCGTTGGCTTGTTGCTGCTGCCTGGACTTTTTGTTTTAAACGCAAATCGTGGGCAATGTTCGCGTAACTGCGAAAGGAAGGTTGGGTGACAACATCTCGGTTTCTGTCAGTTGGCGCATGTGGATCAGTCTTCGTATGGGTTCGTGAATCCTTTTTCGGTGTATGCTGTTTTGAAGCTACAGAAACAAGCCAGCAGACCATGGGGTTTCATCCCTCGTGTCTGATGGGGTGTGAAGTTGAGTTGCAACCATGACAGATATACATCATTGTCGTTATTATCATTATCATAATCTCGTTCATCGAAACGTTACCAGTAGTTCTTAATATGTCCAGCTTTCAGTGAACCTCGAGCTCCGTAACCACCTCCTCATGGCATGCGCCTAGTATTATGGACTCAAATGAATCTCGCTTTAAAGATAAGACATCTGAAGGGATCCACGATTTGGAGAATTCGGAATATGCTTTCGTCGCTGATATGTCTTCCAGTAGAGAAGCTTGCCACCATTGAGATTCTGACATCCTCCAAAGATCCATATTGTCAGACACAGGAAGCTGTGACATTATCGGTCCCAGTTCACAATATCCATCTCTGAGGCAATCATAACAAGCTCTGAGGAGCGTTGCCATTAGAACCGTTCGACGAATGTTCTCGCAAAGGAACCAAGTCTGGCATAGTGAAAGGACTGGCCGACACGCCATTGCTTCCCCTAGGCGAGCAATAAGATCATTTGACCATGTCGCTAAGTATTTCATTTGCTTTTCTGCAAGAGTTCTCTGACGAATATCACCATCAAATAGCTGAATGATTTGATATATAGTCAAGGTCTGAACAGCAGCTAAGTGTTCAATGACAGAGTAATCGGGTCTGAACGACATGATTAAGGACGTCGCTTTATCTTCGATGATGCGATAAATGATTGTAGAGTTCTGGGAGTTCTTGGTAAGGTAAAGAGCCGATACAGCCATCGCATCCTTCAAGATTGATGGTAGGCCATCGGTATGAAAACCGTACTTTATGCATGGTGTCGTTCCGGTTGAAACAAGACTCCGACATTGACTATGGAAGTGTTCCACAGCAAAGTCGAGCTGACGCTTCGAAACTGAAAGTGGAAAAGGAAGGGACAAATAGTGGTTATCGACGATGTAGGAAATATATTGTGGGCGAGGAAAAAGGAAAGATTTCTCAATAGTAGTGTCAAAAGAAGTGTCCTTGAACGATGACGGTGAGTCTGAGTCCAAAGCAGGGTTGTTTTTCACTGGACCTGATATGCCGAATGGCTTAACCTATCAGTACCTCGACCAGCGTATCTTTAACGCAGACTCACATAAGCACACGACCCTGCTTTCGAAACACATCTTGAACATTCTGGGTATTTGAGATCACACCTCCGCTTTGAGGCAACGCAGGCACTACATGCCTTCCTCCGGGTCGATGACACCACGTGAGATGCCATTATAACTATACGATAGCTGCAGGGATCGGACCTGGCTTGTGATTGTAGACATTGTGAAGCGCTTAGGAATTTGGAAGTATGTCTTTCAGTATTGATTATCAATACTGCGGAGTTCCACTTGCGGAATTCCACCCCATCCCACTAATTAGCACGCGGATCTGACAAGTCCATCATGATGCAAATGTCGCTCGACAAATCCTTTGTCTCTACTTCTGAGCACGCAGGGATATCTGCACAGCACCTGGAGGTGAAGGCCCACTCGTCAGGCTGTGAATATGATTTCCACGCCTCCATTATACCGATATGGATGAGACTGAAATGCCAAAGCATGTTGCAACGTTGTCATTGCGTACAGGGGTTACTAGGGTATTGAAAGCCAGGCGGTAGCCTTCCTTTCAGACTTGACCCCCATGAAGACTCTACGACAAGGAGGTGGAATTCCGCCACGACTTGTTAGACCTTAGACCTCTCAGCAACGTCACCCGACATAGTGGTGAACAGCCAGCTGCCGCCCGGATATAAAGCATGTCTCCTGGAGGACTTTCACTTTTCCCGCAATAGGGAACAAGAGTAATAAATATATCTCATCTTCTTCTTGACTACAATGTCCAAGCTCGTTGTTGTGGTAGGAGCCACTGGCGGACAAGGCGGTTCTGTGGTCTCGTGGCTTTTGGACCACACTCCGTACCTCGTAAGAGGTCTGACACGGGATGTGAATAGAGCCCAGGCTCGCTCTCTCGAAGCACGTGGAGTAAACATGGTGGAGGCCGATCTTGATGATGAAACATCACTTACTACGGCCTTTGAGGTATAAAATACCCGTCCCTATTGATATGGAAGGTTCTAACTCTGGGAAGGGTGCATCCTTTATATTTGCAATGACCAATTTCTTCGATCTCTTTGAAACAGAATCAGCGGATATGTCGATGGCTGCGGAATTTCGTCGGGGTGTCAACTTAGCAAATGCAGCGTCTAAGACGATGACCTTGGAGCATTTCATCTGGAGCACGCTTCCAAATTCAAACGAGCTATCAAATGGAAGTATCCAAATCCCACATACAGACGCAAAGAGCCAAGTCGACGACCATATCAGGGGGATTCCTGGATTGCTTGCAAAGACTACGTTTTTCTGGCCAGCCTTCTTCACGGACACATTGACGCATGCAATGATGATACCCAATCATTTGGTGAGCTCAGTAATACATACACGGTCCAATACTCTGACCTAGATATTCTAGCGAAGCGCAGGGAAGTATGTATGGTTGCAACCATGCTCGCCAGAGACTCCCATCACAACCATTGGAGACCACAAAGCCAATGCTGGAATATTTGTAGGAGCCATATTCGCAAATCCCGGTCTCACACTCGGAGGCAAGTATGTTTTGGGCAGCATCGAGACATTGACGATGAAGGAGTTTCTCAAAAGGTGGTCAGCAGTAACAGGCAAAGAGGCCGTATACGTGCAAACCAGTCTTGCTGAGTATGAAGCTCTGTGGCCCAAATGGGGTACTGAAGTGGGATTGAATTTGATGTTGTATGAGTTGTGCGGTCACCAAAGCTGGTCTTCAAAGGGATGGTTGGACGCGGATGCTCTTGGGATTGACAAGAACGATCTCACGGGTCTAGAGCAATCACTGAAGTCCATTGATTGGAGCACCTTTTGAGTAAGCTCTGGCTCTATTTTTGAAGCCGACTTTATCGGTTCCTCTTGCCTTATAGCTTTCCCGCTAGTCAGTACCTATGGACTCTTCTTACAATTGGTCATTTAGCACATGTCTCTTGTAGCGAGTGTCATCTGTATCCAGGATTCTGGATCATACAAACAATGAAGTTCAGGATGCTTCTGATGCATATACGGTATCTCGGCGGCCCCGCATGAGATCCAGAAAAAATATGCATTTGTCTGATAAAACGAGAAGTTCCCCACTTTGATAATCCCTCGAAGCTAATTAGGTACTTTTTCCAATCGGTATATAGTTGATCAAGAAGGGTACAAGTTCGACCTCCTGGCCTACACAGTATGGCACGTATGAATCAGAAAGGTCGCAAAGGCGTATGTGTTTTCGTATTTCCAATACTGATGCCGAAGCTGATTGTCACATACAGCGCGGAGGTGGCAGAAGTGGCCAATCTCGAGGCGGCACCGAACGTACTCCCAAGAAGGACGTCGTTCGGTACAATGAAAAGTATTGTAAATACTACGATAGTCTGAATCTGGTTCCGAAAGAAGAAAAGGAGGCGTTATGGAAGTTCATGGGGAGAGATCTACCTAACAGCTTCAGATTCACGGGTTCTAAAGCGTCCGTTCTTATACTAAGACTACTGCAATGCATTTCGCGCTGACTTGTTCCAGGCATGCGCTCGCAGTCCAACAACGTCTCCGAGACTTTTATATCCCAGAAATAGTATCCATCAAACATGAAGGCGAATATGTCGAGGCACCGAAGCCCGTGGAGTGGTATCCTGATCAACTCGCTTGGTACATGACGACCCCAAAGAACGTTATTCGTCGGTTCGCTCCTTTCGCAAAATTTCAAAAATTCTTAGTCGCCGAAAACGACGTTGGAAACATTAGCAGGCAAGAGGTCGTTAGTATGATACCACCGCTGCTCATGGACATAAAGCCGGATATGACAGTTTTGGACCTTTGCGCAGCCCCAGGAAGCAAGTCCGCCCAGCTACTAGAGATGGTTCTTGCGGGACAAGAGGAGAGGATAGAGGCCGCAGCCAATGCATACCAGGTGGGTCAAACAGATTCAGGATATGACGATGACGGTAGGTCAACTGGGCTACTCATCGCAAATGATGTCGACTACAAACGAGCGCATATGTTGGTACATCAGTTGAAAAGACTAAGCTCCGCAAATCTCATTGTTACAAATCATGACGCGACAATGTTTCCATCTATCAAACTACCATCGGACACTAGTGCGGACGGAAAACCTCAGCCGGGCAAATACCTGAAGTTTGATCGCATTCTGGCAGACGTTCCGTGCTCAGGAGACGGAACATCTAGAAAAAACCTTGAAATCTGGAGGACGTGGACACCCCAGAATGCGCTTGGATTACACGTCACTCAAACCAGAATCTTGGTTAGGGCCCTTCAAATGCTTAAGGTTGGTGGCCGTGTGGTCTACTCAACCTGTAGCATGAATCCCATTGAAGATGAGGCTGTACTTGTAGCTGCTATCGACCGTTGCGGAGGTCCAGAGAAAGTGAGATTGGTGGACTGCAGCAATGAACTGCCAAAGCTCAAGAGGTTCCCAGGTCTCAAGACATGGAGTGTCATGGACCGGACAGGAGAATTGTGGCATAGCTATGCTGACGTTGAAGAGCGAAAACGGGAAAAGGATGATGCTACAGTCAACAAGTTGTCTGAAACCATGTTCCCTCCAACTGATCCGGCGCTTCGAAATCTTCCCTTGGAACATGCCATGCGTGTGTATCCCCATTCACAAGACACAGGTGCATTCTTCATCGCTGTGCTCGAGAAAATTTCCGAAATAAGGGCCAAACCGGAAAAGGAGTCCAAGAAGGTTCAAGTATCGACATCGAAGGAGATCACTGTTGATGAAGTAAAACCAGAAGCTGCAGAAATTGATGGTAGCAAAATCAACGCCTCGGGATCTTTCGAGCATGTGAGTATGGAAGTTAAGCCCGATCCGCCAAGCCAAGAACATAGCTCAAGTCTCAAGCGAAAAGCAGACGACATCGAAGGGGATTCACCAAAGAAAGTCAAGATCGAACAGGAGGGCATCACCGGTACATCGGCCCCTGCTATGAGCCATCCACTGCCAAACAAACCCGTCATTACACAAGAGACGAGTACTACAGCTACAGCTCCCGAAAGGTCCGAATGTGAAACCGCTCCTTCACCAAACCTCCTGCATCCTCTCCCCGACAAACCCCCTGTGCCCAGTAAACGTAATAGAAATATTCCGTTCGAAGAACCATTCAAATACCTATCTCCTGATATTCCAGAACTCGAGCAGATCCGTCAATTCTACAAAATTTCTTCTCAGTTCCCTTCAGACCGTTTCATGGTTCGCAATGCCCAAGGCACCGCCAGCCGAAATATATACTATACAACCGCACTCGCCAAACAAATCCTTACCGAAAACGAAGGCAAAGGTCTGAAATTTGTCCATTCCGGCGTCAAGATGTTTGTCAAACAAGACGTTCCGAACCCCGATATCTGTCCCTGGCGCATTCAAACCGATGGTCTGACCGTTCTAGAACGATGGGTCGGATCCGAACGAATTATCACCCTCCGCAAACTCTCCACCCTCCGCAGTCTCTTGATAGAAATGTTCCCCAAATTCTCCGGCGATTCCTGGAAAGAACTAGGGGAGATCGGCGCGCAGGTCAAAGATGTGGCACTGGGATGTTGCGTTTTAAGGATTGAACCAGGCCTGGAATCAGATGATCTGAAGGAACACATGGTCTTCCCATTGTGGAAGAGTGTACATTCGTTGAATTTAATGTTACCCAAGGAGGATAGACGCGCCCTTTTACTGAGATTGTTCAATGACGAGAGCGAGGTTGTCAATCCAATGAGGAAGGGAGTGCCAACGAAACCGACAGCTGATAATACTACTCTAAAACAGAATGGGAGCGTGAGTCAATCACCTTCAAGTCAAAAGGCTGAGGCTACGAAATCGGAAGTCGAAGGTAATGGAACAGGTGAGGTCATGGACGTTGATGAAGCAAATGGTCAAGCTGGTCTTGTTGAAGATGATGAAGATGAAGGCACCTCTTTGGAACCAAATGGGAATACTTCATCGGAGGGTGATTGACAACGCATTCGAGGAACAAAAATCGTTTCTGTATAATTTTGGAAAACCCTTTGATTGTGTTAAATTAACAATTCTCTACTGTGCTCTCGTCTATTTACACGTATACATATCGGACGACCGAATCTATTCGTGAAGCATTCCTCCGTATCAGAGAGCAGAAAAGAGCGAGATGATCCAGGCTAATAGGAATACATAGACCTGTTGCACAATGCATGCCAGAGATATGCTTCATTGGCACCAGACGTGAGGACTGGAGATGACGGGGGAGTGAGTATACAGAATACAGAAGAGATTGGATTTCCTGCCACCAACATTAATGTATCTCTTGGTTACTGATAATACCTGTAAGTTCACTAGCGGCCGTGACAACAATGCCCTCTAATTACTGTAGGTAGAATTGAGAAGTATGTATGACAGGTACAGTACAATACTTCGTCATTCCCGGGGGAAGAATAAAGTTTCCCTGCCCGTTATTTATTACTCCAAGTGCCTACCATCATAACATGTAAATCCCTCCACGTGTTTTCCACCTCAGAGTAAGAGCACAGCGTCCGCTAGGGTTGCCCAGTTTTTTTCTGGACTATGGTATTGTTATTGCGGATATTAACCTCTAGGTATTTTAGGTGCCTACCTACCTACCTAGGTAAGGTATATTATATACCTTAGTACCTATCTAGGGCGGATCATTGGATCATTGGCGCTCAACTGGAGTGTATTGTTCAGTCTCATCATCGTCGGCGGAGCTAAATAAATACTCCATAATCGATGATTGTTTAATCGCTTCAATAACACCCCAGCCACTCAGATTGTTGCCAAACTTGTCCACACTTCACATGCCAACTTTCTATTCTCGCACATCATTCTATAATTTTCATCTTTCTCTTCTGCGCCTCCTCGTCGCCTTCGATTTGTGCCTTACCAAAACTTCCTCCCTTTCAACCCCAGTGATCCACGTTGATGCTGTAGTTCTTGTCGCTCGTTTGACACTCTTATTTCCATCTGGTTGACAACTGCGGACCGATTCGGCTGCCGAAACACGCACGCATCGGCCACAACACGAAAGATCTTAATAGCCGACCACTTATAATGCAATCTCGCTCAGCCGCTTAACCGTTACTTGCCTTGACAATATAAGGCAAACGCACTGCATCGCAAACCGCATTTGTTTTGCGACTTTCTTCGGTAATCCTCCTCACCATGGCGCCAATATCATTAGGTGCCCGAGCTGTTTCAGAAATGCTTTCGTCGCCATCGATCACTCCCACATCGCCCAATCTCATGGCGCGCGCCGCACAAGTCGCGGACTCCTCGATATCATCGGATTCTTTGCTAAGTCGGGCGCTTTCTCACCTCAAGCGTCAATCGTCTGGCATCGTTGCTATTCCAACAACTTATGCTGGCCTCAACTCTGGGCCCGCACCCGGCGTAGTGGCCGGGATTGTGCTGGGTTCGGTCGGGGGCACCATTCTCCTGTTATACCTGATATTTACGGTCGTCACTCTTTCGGGTGGTCGACGGACCGTAATAGATGAAGAGGTCATTCGTCGTCGCTCCGTAAGCCGATCGCGATCACCCGCCAGAACTAGAAGGCGGCGAAGCCGATCAGTCAGCGAAGTCGTGGAAGTGAGAGAAAGGCCGAGGACGAGAGAGAGGATCGTGGTGGAAGAAAGGCGGACAGAAAGTCGACCGCCTCCCGTGGATGATGACATCGTGGAAGTGATTGAGGAGCATAGTCCCCCCAGGCGGCATCGAAGCAAGAGAGATAGCGGATATCGAACTGTCGATCCGGCCGAGTTTGGAGGAGGTGGAAGACCGATGAGAAAGGTTAGGCGGTAGAGGCAGTTATTCTCCTCGAGTCTCGTTTTTTTTTTTCCAAGGGCTATGCTGATGGCGGCTTTACTCCCCTGAGGGACGTTGATGGCGCGAGGAAGGGTGTTTCTGAATTTGGGCAAGGCATAACTGGGCGCGGTGTCATTGCATGCAGGAATCGGGGCAGATATATCCAAGGAATGAAGTGCTTTTGGGATGGCATGCCTGATAAATTGATATCTACATACTTTGTTTTATGATACCAAAGGTCAATAGTTAGCGAGCGGGGTATTGAATGGTTGTTCGGATTCAACTATTTTTCCACATATCACCAAAATAGCAGCACGTTGATGCTTGATTGTGAAAGACATTTTTCTGCCACAATTGAATCCTCAAACGCCGGCACCTTCTGTTCTCAACTGCCTCATGTAATATCTAGTACACGTCTGTTTGCTATTGGACGACTGGCGGGTATCATATCTTTCTCAACCCATTGGAGAATGACATCGCCGCATCCATATATTGAAGACCTAACAAAAATCGACATTGAACTCCTCCAAAACCCCCATATCTCATGTTATCGTGGAATAACACCCTATGCTTTAAGAGATTGATTTTTAGAACACCCATCGGTAACTTGCATATCTCCCTGCTGTTTCTGACTTCCGAATGATCTTCACCACATTGCCTCTCTTTAACCCCAAGTAGCGTGCGACAGGATCTGTAGCTTGGATTCTAGGCAGTTGTGTCTCTCGCAGTCGATATCGGTCGAGTAGTACTTCTTTTTCCTCTGCACTCAAGAGCACATGTTTTGGCACCAGTTCATGTCGTGTAATATTGACTAGGAGATCGGCCTCTTGGAAATGCTCTGCCGAAATTCCTCTAGATATCAAAGGTTCAAATGCTCTCATTGCTGCAGCTGTGACTGGTCCTTGAGTGATGAAAATACCGGTAGAAAACCTGTTTTGATCGAGGTACTGAGCGAATTGTCGTAGATGTTTTACTCCTACTGTTGGCTCGGGAGAAAATTCTACCCAAATTGTGCCAGCCTTGCTGACAGGATTGGGGTTCGTTTTCGTGGCGCGGGGTGTATGCAATTTGATCATTTGTTCGGATGGTGCTGCTTGAGTTCGCATTTTTCGTCGACTAGATTGCAGACAACCGATGAGCAAAGGCGCAAAGACAATATTCCAGGATAGAATGATACTTACTCTGGTCCTTGTGTTCCAATTTCAGCATATTTTTGTCGAAATTCGGCAAGGGAGATCTTCAGTTCTTCTTGTTGGACGGCATAATGCTGTTCGGAAGTAAGCTGCTGCACGATTTGTAGAACACAATCTTGCGCACTCTATCTGCAAGCATCTCAAACACTGTCCTCCATGTCCTCCACATCCTGACCATGTCTCGCTGTGCTTCGGTGGTACCATTCGCAGTCTCTTCATCATCGAACGGTATATCATTCTTGTCGCCCATATTGACCAGCAGAATGAGGTTGTGGCGCCGCAGTGAGGAGCAGATCGGTGAACAAGAACAAGACTGCGACAGAAGAGTGTGAGCCTTGTTGAAGTACGGAAGACTATCTATTCAAGCAGCGCGATGGAAGCAAGCAGTTCGATCTTCAAAAATTGCTAGATGCTGTTGCAGCCAATGAGGCTAGTTGAACCCAAAAATTCGCCAAACTTTCTGCCCCAGAAAAAGCTGAGTCGCCGACCTGGCCAAAGACCACCAAATATTAGGGTCCGAAGTCGAAATTATATATTCAACGGACTGTACTGTTCTTTTCGCCTCGGTGGAATTGTACAACCCTCGAGCCATCACCAAATCGCGACTGCCAACAGACAGGTTTACTGGTTCTGAAAATATACTATTGCTGACCAATCCATTGTTTAACCTCCTTACATCCAATTAATCCTAGAGTCTTTGTGTCGCAATATTCCTCTCAGAATGCACAGTTAAAGAGCCTCTGCGGTCTACCACTTGTCTACTGTCCTTTCGATTACGGTCTTGTCCTTCTGGTCATCCTAGTCCTTACCCCTTTTGCAAATCGTTGCGGATCGTCAGAATTAAGAACACTCCACAAAGATGGCCGACGCAGCCGCAACCCCAGCTATCTCCAACAAGCCAGAGAAGCCTGATGAGGCCCAGTACAAGGCTGACCTCAGCGCTGCTGAGAAGGCACATGCGATAGTCCAGGCGAAATTTGTAAGTCATAAGAACACCATGCGAGAAGACTATTGTCGTTGAAGACCTGTGAGGAAGTCGCTGACCAAGGCTCAAAGAACGAAATTCGTGCCAAGTTAGACAGCGCTCGTCCCAACAACAAAGACTCTCCTGTCGCTGAGAAGCAAAAGGCTTTGAGAGCCGAGCTTGCCGAGATCCGTCAAAAGCAGTCTGGAAACAAGAACTCCCGCGCCTCACAGCAAGAAAGGCTCAGCCAACTCGATGCTCAACTCAAGTCCAAGATCGCTGAACAGAAGAATGCTCGTGGTAAGATTCCGTACAAGAATATCGAGGAGATTGATCGGGAAATCTCACGCCTTGAGAAGCAAGTCGAATCTGGAACCATGAAGATTGTCGACGAGAAGAAGACACTAAATCAAGTCACAGAGCTTAGAAAGCTCAAGAAGGCTTTTGGCGGCTTTGAGGATGCTCAAAAGAGCATTGATAAGACCAAGGCTGATATCTCTGAGCTGAAGAAAGCCATGGATAACCCAGAGGCCAAGGCTTTGAGTGACCGATATAATACAATCCAGAATGAGCTCAACGAGATCAAATCTGACCAGGATGATGTGTACAAGAACCTGAACTCACTCCGTGATGAGAGAGAGAAGCTCTACAAGGAGCAACAGGCTAAATATACTGCTATTCGTGAAGTCAAGGACAACTATTTCAAGTCTCGACGTGCGTACAAGGAATACGAGGACAAAGTCTACCAGGCTAGACGTGAACGCCAAAAGGCCGAACGTGACGCCTTCGAGAAGGAGAAGCGAAGAAAGAATGCTTCTGCTAAGCTTGAAGAAGCCAGCCAACCAGCTTTCATGGACGAGATCCTGACTGCGGAGGGCCTCATCCGCTATTTCGATCCATCCACTGCTGAGAAGTCTTCGGAGTCTGGTCCCAGCAAGTTCGCTGCAACGGCCCAGCGAACCATCGAGACTGCTGAGATCAAGGGAATGAAGGCTTTGAAGAAGGACAACGATGAGGAAGATTACTTCGTTGGCACTGGTGGCAAGAAAGGCAAGAAGGGCCGCAAGGGCGCCGCAAATGGTTCTCCTGCTCCAGCCGAGGGCAAGTTCCAATTGAACATTGGTGTCCTTGATGAGCTGAACAAGGTCGGTGTTGAGCCACCAATGAACCAGACCGATGTGCCTGCTGTTGTTGAGAAGCTAAAGGCCAAGCTTGCTCACTGGAAGGAGAACCAAGAAAGCCAGACTAAGATCGTAAGTTTTGTAATACCTGCAACTGCAATTGTACTAACCTGCCACTTCTAGAACGTTGAAAAGGCCCAAAGGGAAATCGACCGCCTTGAAAAGGAGGCACTTGAGGCTCCAAAGTCTGATGACAAGACTAATCCCCCTCGCCGACGTGATGGTGCCAAGAAGGTTGCAGCAGACAACCAAGGAGTCAACGGTGTTACCTCTGCGCCGTCTGCCTCGGGCCCTAGCGCCGAGGCGGAACTCGCCCAAGAGAATGATGCTGCTGCTGATGTTGCCGAAGAATTGAAAGCCGCTAAGATTGAAGATGCTACCACAGCATAAATAGGGAATCAGGCTCTATAAAATTCCAACATCCACACCTCCAGATATCTGGATGCATCATGATGATGCTTGTGTTTTCCCGAGAGTGCCGGCACGTCAAAGAAAAAGGGGTGGCAGCAAAGAACCAAAATTATATTTAATCCCTAACTTATCACTATCTATTTTGTACATGGTTCTCTCTGCTCCGTTTGACTAGCAGGTTTATCTCTAGGCTCCCATGTGCAAAACGTCTTATTCCATTCATTATGGTAATATGAAATCTTAATATCGCGTATTAGCTCCGTCAGATTGAAGACGTACCAAGTCCGCATACGTTGACCTTGATGAATTTCCTTCAAGCTGCCAAGCACACATATACCATCGATTCAAGATGTACATATGGACACATACCGCAGATCTCATGTGGCCTCGGCAAAACACTTTTTTCTTCCCATGGTGTGAATGTTATTGCTATTGCTTTCAACATCTATCTGCCTTACCGAACACGAATTACCCCACAGCCAGACATTAAAGTAATTAATGTGCCCCAACTTAGTCGACGTTGCGCAGCCGCAAATCTTGACCCTTGATGGTGGCGATCTCGATCCCCCGGGGACCTTCGATGATCTCTTTTACTCCGGAATGCTACAGTAGCATACTTCGATTGTCATAATTGCCGCAATGTTCGGTGTTTTGGCGTGCTTATCGCTGTCAATCGTTACTGCCGTTTTGCCCGCTCCACCCCTCCGGCAAGCTATCCGTGGTGAAATGTGACCAATAAACCAATTCCCATTGCAGAGTATATCATGATGGGGTATCCTACGAACCATTCTCCCTTTCCCGGAATATGTTCATAGTACTCTAATATCTGGTTCACCTTGTGCCGCTCGATTTTCAGACATTGACAAAATACAAAATGGTCCCTCCAACTTCGACCGAGACAATCTCCAGTCCGGTAATTACCCAAACCTATACGGCCCCAGAAGAGCCGACTGCCACAGATCTTCATAATTCATCGAAGGTTCCCCATGGCCAGTCATTTGGCTTTCCAAAACCACCCAAATTCACAGATAAATATGAAGAGAGGCGATATCTGAAACGACGACTCACCTTGGCCCTGCGGATCTTCGGCAAACACGGCTTCGATGAAGGTGTCGCCGGCCATATCACCATTCGTGATCCAGTTGATCCCACCACGTTTTGGGTCAACGAATTCGGAATACCGTTCACCATGATACACTCCAGCAACCTCATACATGTCAATCACCACGGCAAAGTGATCGGAGGCGGCCGTGAGGGTAAAGGTGGTCTTCTCAACCATGCTGCTTTCATGATCCACAGTGCAATTCATGCAGCTCGTCCTGATGTTCTTTGTGCCGCTCATAGCCATTCAAAATATGGCCGCACTTTTACAACTCTGGGGCGCGAGATCGACATCACTACTCAGGATAGCTGCATGTTTTGGAATGACCATGCGGTGTACAAACAGTTCAAAGGGATTGTACTTGCCGAGGAAGAAGGACAGAATATTGCTAAAGCATTGGGATCCAAGAAAGCGGCCCTTTTGCAGAACCATGGTTTACTTACCGTCGGAGATACTGTTGAAGGCGCCGTGTATGGTTTTCTCGCTCTCGAAGGATGCTGTCAAACTCAATTACTGGCCGATGCAGCAGCGGCTGGCCGAGGAGGCGAAACCATTAAAATCGACCAAGAAGATGCTGAATATACATACAAGGCTGTGGGCAACTCCCGTGCAATGTATTTCAGCGGACTACCTTCCTTCATGGTTATGGAGAAAGAGCTGAAAGGGGAGGATTGGGATGACCAGAAGTGATAGGGGAAAGGGCAGCCATGGCCACAGTAGCGACTCTCGGCAACAAACGGAATCGGACAAGACGAAGGCGAGCCCAAGATATGTAGATTCAGAGCATAGCAGAATGACAAGTTGAGAGACGACGACAGTTTTCCTGATGATGTTCAATGCAGAACCCCTGAGGTTATTGCAGCACAGATGACTCGTGGTAGTGTCAACCGGCTCCTCGTATATTCTGCATATCTACGCTTCGTACACTGGATTGTCTAAGGTCGTGAAGATGAACTAACTGTATGACATCTAACATAACCTCACTCTGCTCACAAGAGGGGTTGTGTTTTCTGTTGGACATGGACCATCTCACAGCAGTCGAGTATAGCCAATGATGTGTCTCCGAATGTTCCAGCGGTCTCGTCAATTATTTACAGAAGCACTGGTGGGACCTGATGGCGTACAAAAGGGTCTCTGGCTATTGCGGCTAGGGAGCGGCTAAGATAGCAGGAGAGTCTAAATTTAATTTTCCTCTTGAAAACTTCATGCTGTAGATGCGCAAACTTCTCCAAAGCAACAACCTTCACCTGCAGTAGCGATTTTACCATCCTCTGCCTTTCGCTTCTCTGCCTTAATCCTCTCCGTGTCCATCTCAATATTTCTGATAGCATCATCTGCTAACCAACTAAGATTCTCTTGATTAAATCCTTGGTTGAATCTTGTCTTTTGGACTTTGCCGCTCCTTCATCATGTTCGGAGCCCTACGTGCAGGGCGGTCGCTCCCACGAGCCACTGTTCGTATTGCCTCTTCAGTCTCTTCAGCTTCGAGAGCAGCGATACAATTACAGCCTTTCCAATTAGTATCCCGACAGCCCGTCCGATTGTCTGCGCAAGGGTTCCACTCCTCGATAATAAGACATCAGCAAGCTGCAGCGGCCAGTGAAAGTCCATCTGAAAATGTCACGCAGTTCACCAGGTTTCAAGAACTAGCTGACAATGGCCTGATCAGCCCAAATGTCATCAACACGTTGACTAGCAAAATGCATATCACGACAATGACAGATGTTCAACGACTCACAATAAATGAGACACTCGACGGTACTGATGTGTAAGTGCCACCACGCTTAGGTCTACTGTGGTGCTGAGCTAACTGCTTCTCAGTATTGCACAAGCAAAGACAGGTACCGGCAAAACTCTTGCATTCTTGATGCCGGTCATCCAGCACATTTTGAAGGACAAAAGGTTGGGAAGAAGATCACATGGCCGTGCGCCGGTTGATATACGCGCATTGATAATCTCGCCCACACGTGAACTCGCCGAACAGATTGCTACCGAGGCACGCAAAGTTGTGTCATCGACTGATATCCGTGTACAAACTGCCGTAGGAGGTACTGGCAAGCGAGAGGCTCTTCAACGTCTTAAAAGAGAAGGGTGCCACCTCTTGATCGGCACCCCTGGCCGAGTCCAGGATCTTATCTCTGACGAGTACTCTGGCGTTGACCTTCGTCACATTGAGACATTCGTTTTGGATGAAGCGGATCGACTGCTTGATATTGGTTTCGCCCCCGACATCGAAAGGATACAAAGTTTTATGCCCAACAGAGAAGAGCGTGATAGGCAGACACTCATGTTCAGCGCTACCGTTCCTCGAGAGGTTGTCAGTCTCGTCCGACAAACCCTGAAACCAGGCTTCAAGTTCGTTCGAACGACCGATCCTAATGAAGTACCAACCCATGAAAGGATCCCTCAAAAAGTTGTCTTCACCCGAGCGCTTGAGAATCGTCTACCGGCAATCTTTGAACTTGCCCACAAGGCTATCAAAGCTCATGAACAAGATGCTCAAAACAACATGCCTTTCAAAGCAATCGTTTACTTTCCATCCACTGCTGAAGTTTCCCTTGCCGCAGAGGCTTTCTCAAACATGCGTGGCTCACTAGATGGCTCCTCGGCATCCAATTTTGCACATCCACTTGCACCAGCAAGGATAATTGAGATACATTCGAGACTCACTCAAGCCCAGCGGACTCGCAATGCAGCTATGTTCAAGACCTCTAAATCTGCCATCCTGTTCTCCTCTGATGTTACAGCACGTGGAATGGACTTTCCAGATGTCTCCCACGTTATCCAACTTGGCCTTCCAAGAAATGATGACGATTATATTCACCGTCTTGGACGTACTGGTCGTGCCGGCAAGTCTGGCGAAGGTTGGTTGATTGTGCAGGAGGAGCAAATGAGAGACTTTCGCAGAGGCCTTGGTGCACAATTACCTATCAAAGAAGATGGCTCCGTGAAAAGCGCGGGGGCTGATTTGTCCGTGGACCTTGCTGATGTACCAAGCGACGTTCAGCCGTTTGTCAAATTCGTTCTCGACGGTATGAAGGCGACTCCTTTCCCACAGAAAGCTCAAGCATATGCTGCGATGTTTGGTATTCTGCAATCACATGGCTATCGCCATAAACAAGATCTGGTCGACGATCTCAATAACCTCGCTCGCTATGGATGGGGCCTCGAGGAATTGCCAAGAGTCAATCCAGGACTGGTAGAAAAGCTTGGATTGTCGAAGACTACGGGCCTCAACATTCAAGAGTTTCGACGGGGCTCAAGAACATTGGATAATGACTCATATGGCTCCCGTGGGAAAGACAGATTCAGCGGTCTCTTTGGCGCCATCAAAGATGACCCTTTTGAACAAAGAGCACCACGAAGACGCAACGACGATAGCTTCAGGGATCGATCCCGATCCCGTAGTAGGTTTTAAACAAGCCATTTGATATGCATGTCCTACAGTCTTCGTACGTCCAAGGCCCTGCAACGGCTGTGGTGTCTATATTTCCTGCCATCCTGGTTCAACAAATGTTATAAAACTGGCTCTACATTTTCTCCTCCGGTCTTCGTCTCATCGCCGTCGCCTGAACTCATCTTACGTTGAATGAAGCCAACTCTCAGCCACGAGACAAGACGGAACACTGAACCAATTCAACACACTGACCCCAAATCTCGACCATTTCGTCATCTGTATTACTACTTCCACCTCATCTCACACATACAATATTGCCGAGGAAGTTCATAGTCTGCTTCCCGACTCGTCCGGATGCCTCTGAGCAATCCGTTCAACCCTAAAAGAAGGACACGGAGAGGAATCATTGGTAATAGAATCGATCCTGACCTCTCAGAGAACTTTCCTGTACAATATCGGAAGGTTTCTCTTCCCGATCACACATTTGCACGCCGCCAATAAGATGTAAAGATGGCGCAACAAGATAATTGAAGCTATTATATGGACTTGGGTACTTGGATGCATCTAGAATTGAAGGAGAAGGGAGGAGGAACATTGTGTCTATCTTTCTATCTACCGTTACCTGATTGATACCCAGACATTGTAATGATACCAAAAAAATAAAATCTCCTTTCTACAGAATCAATTCAAGTACTACTCTCTCTCAGGACATGTACCACCCATCCCTATAAACACATTTACTGTACTTGTATAATTCCCTTCAATGAAATAAAATCAAATAGTGGAATATGAATTAACTTATCATCTAAGTTATACTCTTAAGTCTACAAAGATACTTCGATTGAGTTTATTTGAATGTACGAGAAGATAGATGGATATCATTGCTTTATTGAAGCATATATGAACCTAAGATGATGCATGCATGATAAATGATTTTGTCTATATTTTCTCGTGGAAATGGTATGGTATAGATCGATCGATTGATAGATGAATAGGTGAGGTACAAAGTGGAATGATATATTGTGAGATGACAGTGGCCACTTTTTTGGTCGATGACTAGGTAGGTAAGTAAAGTGTCATGGTATAGATATCATGATTCGTCAACTGACGGGTCCCAAGGTCATGCATAATACGAAGGCTGTTGCCTGCTTTCTTTTGCAATGCTGGTGCCCTCACATTTGGGGTGGGAATGAAGAGCTGATCGTGCAGATGTTCCAAACAATGCAAAAAGATGAACCATCTATTTATCCTCCTTCTCTGATGACGATTCCGAGGTCTGATTGTTACTCTCAGTTTCTGCCTGCTTTTTCTTCGCCATCGATGACTTGTGTTTCGCACGTTTCTCGCTTGCATATCTCCACCCTCTCGAAAGACCTGCTGTGAAAAGGCTTTTGATGCTCTGGCTTGTACTAGGCCACCAGATCGTCTTTCGAATCACATCGCCGACTTCCTTTTGTATTCCGTCTGTGTCGCGAGCAATCCGTTGTTCAAATGCACCACCTTCTCGACGTTTGATTCTTGTGGCGTCTTCATCTTGAGCATTTTCAAGCATCTTATCGAATTCGCCACGAGGGATGTTGAATTTGGATTGGTATTCATGGTACAATTTCTGACGGAAGGCTTTGGGAAGGCGACGGACCATGTTGCCCCGTTTGACAGGGTCCATGTCTTGAGCCAATTTGGCGTTGGTGGATTCGTCAGAAAACCAGTCGTGATTGCTGCAGCGAGGGTCGTTGAAACTGACATTTGGAAGGTTCTCAATCAGAGGGGCGTATAGACGGCGGAAGTTCGCCAATTGGCCGTTGACTATGTTGGCCACTTTCTTAGGATCTTCTGCATTTACAAACATGCGTGGATCTCCCAAATATGATATACCGGCAATCGTACTGTAAAGTTGTTGCTCGGTGAAATCCGGACCGAGGAGAAGCAGAGCTGTTCGTACAGCGGATAAGAGATTGACCTGATTGGCAAGTCGGACTGATGGGTTATCTCTTAGAATCTTAACCGGCTTTTGTAATCGACCTGCAAGATACAAGGTATCCCACGTCGATAGATCACGGCAAAGTGTATCAAGATTGACGACGCCGTATTTGATCAGTGTTCCATTGACCGTCACATAAGGGTTGAAGTATACTCCTGCTCCCCATGAATCCTGCACTTTTGAGACAACGTAAGATCCCATCGACCCCAACGCGGAATAATGGTCTCTGTGTTGGTTGAGATTGAGAGAGTGCCAATGCTGTGTATAAGAAACGCCAAATATGAAATCAATCATCTTTTGCCCTCCTCGTTGCCATTTCTGGACAGCCTCTGGCGCTGAGGGGTGGATATTTGGACCCGCCGAGGCTATTGAACCTCCTTGACTGAACACTCCAGACCCATACGCAAATGCATATCTTATAGGTGCGCGAAATTTCCACAAGACTTGTCTCAATGCTTCTTTGAATTCTTCATTGATTATCATATGCTGGTTGACTCCGAAATCTCGGGATGGGAGTTCATTGAAACTGGAAATGCTGAGATCGGGATTCTCATCCCAGTCGTGGTCGGGAGAAGATGAGGTGTCACTCTTAGCAACCGATGCATTCTGAGGTTGGTGCTGTGACTGCGCATTGCTGGCCTTCGATTCCGTCGCATAATGTCGTGGAGAAGAGCTTGAAGGAAGCTGTCGGTAAGCTGTCCAAACAGGGTAACTGCAACAAGAATATAAGTCCGGATGCCTCCGCTTGCCCAGGATACTCTGCCGGAGAGGTTAGCGAAATATCTTTTGTATTGCAAGGAGTTCAGCTTACAGGAACCAGCCGGAAACGTGGAATCATGCTTGAAGGAGCGTGAGTTGTTTGAGTTGAGTTGCTCAGCGTCCCAGGTTGGAGATGTCTGACGCCATAAGCTAGCTATCGCAACATGGGAGCAGAATTAGTCGATAAATGCTGTTGAAGGAGGAGCTAGAACAGAGGATCGCATGGAGAGAGGGATGTGAGTAGTGAAGTCTGATGAGGTACAGTATATAAAACATGTAGCTGTGGTGTATAATACAGCACAGTGAGCATCTGGCATCATACCTACAGTATCAACAGTATTTGTTACTCTGTAGGTCAGAGCGATCGCATCGAAGACTCATGATTTTCTATGGTCCCATTCTGCTGCCCAGGTCAGGCTTAGTGAGTTTGCTGTTTGGGTGCTTGTCATTGGTTACAACAAATGAACGCCAATGGGATACTTGGCACACACAAGGAACAGTAAACTCTACCTAAGAACTCTTTCTGTTGTTCTTCCATTATTAATTGGTATTTTCAATGAATAGTGCAGTGTCGCGGCCGCTGGGGTACAGCAATTGCGCTAAAAACTTCCCC
Organism: Phaeomoniella chlamydospora; assembly: GCA_001006345.1. Taxonomy (NCBI): domain Eukaryota; kingdom Fungi; phylum Ascomycota; class Eurotiomycetes; order Phaeomoniellales; family Phaeomoniellaceae; genus Phaeomoniella; species Phaeomoniella chlamydospora. Next base: position 71,719 of record LCWF01000129.1, on the reverse strand, counting down.
CTGCACACTAACCATCCCATCCCGCTTTGGGGCATCCCCAAACAATCGCATCGTAAGAGTAAACAAAAAGTTCATTTCACTTCGAACCTTTGACCTTATCCAATTTCACCTCAACATCATCATTCAGCATCCCGCATCTTGGAATCTGCACGTCAACTCCATCGTTCTAAAATCTTTGATGCGGATTGCTGATCAAGATGGCACCACCTGAGGGGATGGATACATACGAGGCGCGATTAGAATCATTCACTGTCTCTATACCAGGCTCGAAACGAAGGAATTCCATTACCAAAGGCATAAAGGCAGGATCATGGCCACACAAATCACCCAGCCCGACCGAGGTAAGCTTCGTCAAGAAGATATAGGCATCAGCTCATAGATCTAGCTTGCCAACGCTGGCTTTTACTATAAACCTTCACCAACTAGCCCGGATAACACGATATGTTTCATGTGTGAAAGAAAACTGGACGGTTGGGAGGAAGAAGACGACCCGATTGTTGAACATCTGAAGCACTCTGGAAATTGCGCCTGGGCTTTGGTTATGAGCTCTGGCATGGATGGCGTAGATGACCCAACGTCGATAAGAATGGTGGAAGCCAGAAGAGAAACATTTGAAGGGAAATGGCCACATGAGGGTAAGAGAGGATGGGTTTGCAAAGTCGAAAAAATGGTTACAGCTGGCTGGCATTATGCTCCAACCCCCGAGAGCGACGACTTCGTAACCTGCGCGGATTGCAAGCTCTGCTTAGATGGTTGGGAACCCAAGGATAACCCATTGTAAGTTGCTCCGGTTACTACCTGGATTAAACTGATGGCTTTTAGTGACGAGCATTACCGGAGATCTCCAGACTGTCGCTTCTTTACATTTGCAGGTACGACTGCACCCAAAGCTTCAAGAGGAAAGAAGGGAAGAGCATCCAAAACTTCCAGATTGTCGACACAATCGAACGCCACTGTTGCATCCGAGGCTCAAGACATACCTCACTTCGATGATTCTATCGACACAACTACAGTCTCGGTTGATGTTATAGCACCTAGTGTAACAAAGGCAGCTGTAAAAGGGGCTAAAGGTACCAAAGCGAAGGGAAGAGGGAAGTCTAAGAAAGCAGACACCAGCGTGATCGAAGATAGCTCTGTCTTGGAGACAGCCAAACCGGAAACGGAGACCAAGGTGCAGCGTGGCAAGAAGCGGAAAAGTGACCAGATCAGCACAGACAATGAACGGGGTCAGCACGAGAGCACAATTCGCCCTGAGCCACCCTCAAAAAGGAGGACCACTCGTTCTCGTAATAGCGTAGTTCAGGTGGCGGAATCTCCGGCCCTCTCAGAGGACGTTGTGCAGCACACTAGTACCGAATCAGCACAACCAACTAGGGGGGGTCGAAAGCGGGCTTCATCGAGAGCGCGTAAGGTTTCTACAGCTTCTGTTGCATCAAAGGCGTCACTTCGAGCTGGTGTCCCGGATGATTCGGTCATAGACGCAGAACTTGCAGCAGAACTCGAGAAGCCTTGGTCAGAAGATGAGGCTGAGGCACAAGAAGCTCTTTTACAACTAGAGGCACCAAAAGCTAAGAATAAAACTAAGAAGACCAAAACAACGGCCTCCAAGGCTTTGATGCGTCACCCAGAGCCAACAACGAATGAAACCGAAGAGGGGCCAAAACATACAAATGATGGGGAGAACCAAGACGAATCACACTTGAACAAGGAAGAGGAAAAGCCCAAGAAAAAGGGGAAAGCCGCCAAAGGCAAGAGTAAGAAGACGGTTACACAAGCAAAGGCAGAAGATACTGCTTCCGTAATTGATGAGGACAGCGTAGCAATCAATCAACTGTCTACATCGGGACAGGAGGAATCGAAAGCCGATGAACAGAAGGTTGAGACTGGGAGTGGCCAACAGGCGGACGTAGACATGGTTGAGGCTCCAAAACCGAAGAAAGGTACGAAGAAGGCTACTGGTCGGTCCAAAACGCAGAAGCCTAAAGGCAAAAAGGCTATTGCGGAAGAGAATGATGAAGTGGGAATCGAGACCGAATCTCATATTCGAGGTCATTCTCCATCTGTGCAGGATTTAATGGAATCGATGCCCTTGCCACCAGGAAATGGTAGTAAGAAGGCTACAAAGGGACTTGGTAAGAATAAAGAACCACCACAAAAAAGCATGCCCGGAGCCTTCCAGCCTGAGCCATCTGTGCAACCTTCTTCGCCGGTTGCGACATCAGAAATGAAGGACGACGTTCCAACACCAACAGCTTTTCCATCATCTCCACAACGGCCGATACAAGCAATGACTCCGTCACCTTCACCACAACCTTCTGATGCTGAAAATCAGCCTCCTTCATCTCGACCGTCAGCCAGTCGTCCGCCACTTATGCTGCAATCTCCTTTACATGGACAAACTATGAGAGTGCCCCTAGCAACGACACCAAGACAGTCGCCTTCGAAACTAAATCGGCCAGTCGCAGGACTAAATACATCCTTCCCCTGGAATCCAGTGGATGTCGAAATGATCTTTGCACAAACACCAGGTGGGACCGACAAGGAGAACATTCTCTCTGATAGCAAGATAGCTCTAGCAAGCCCTGAGAAAAGGATGACCGTGGAAGAATGGGTATCATATGTCGCACATAAGTCGGAGGATGAGTTGAAAGCAGAGTGCGAAAGAGTTGTTGGGATCTTCGAAAAGGAAGGTGGTAGAGCCATGACAACTTTGGAAGGCATTGATTGTATCGAATAGAGTGCTGTGTGTTGAGATGTGCTGACCTTGATGGTGCGTATGGCTTGACATTATGGCTGGCTGAGAGTGGGGTCAGAGTGTGCTGGATATCCTTTGGTTATTTCAGGATGATTTGGGCGCTGGGTATCGCGAATGCAACGAACTTTTTACCGTCATTTTAGAATCTCAAGTGATTACACCAAGTCGTCCCTCAAACTCATCTTCTTTTTTCACACCGTCTCCTTTTCTGCGTTTCTCATTTCTCTTCCTCCGCTTTTCTTCCCTCTCCCTCGCTTCTTCCTCTTCACGTGTCTTCAGTCTCGCCCCAAGGTCGATCTCTGCCATCTTCTTATCTTCTTCCTCCCGTCTTCTCTTTCTCTCTATCAGTAAAGCAAGACGTTCCCTTACATCTTCTAACGTGGCCACTTTCACCTCTCCACTCTGTCCAGTAGCAATCAGATGCTGCTTGCTATTCAAATGTTCAATATACTGAACGTTGTCTTTGTATGTCAAGTCGCAAGCCTCACAGTAAAAGCCAGCTCCGCGACCTCGTTTCCCTATGGCATTGCCCATTGGTACTATCGTACTCTTACCCACCATGCTAGCCACATCGACCCTCGACCCTCGTGCCGAAGTCTCATCCAAAGCTGATAAATCGACATGTTTATGATATTTCTTTCCGGCGAGTTTTGCTTCATATCGTGCTTTAGATTCTTCCTTTGCGGTTTCGGACTCTTCTTTGGCTTTTCGAGCATATTCTTCGCGATCCCAGGTCTTGCGAAATGAAGTGTCGGAGGCAGCACCGCTGCCGTAAGCCGACTTCTTCTTATCGTCGGCCATTAAAGTGGTGAAGATAGGCGAGGTGAGAGGGAGATGATCTTGTGAGGGCAGTTGAATTCGGTGAGCTGCTTCCGAAAAAGTTTAAAGGAGCTTCTTCTGGTCGAGGTTCCGCCCTGCACAACGTCAAGGTTGAATTAATGACCGTAGTAAAGTATTGAAAAAATGTATTATGGCAGTCTTTCGCGCGTCTAGAGTCGCAAGTTCAAACGTTATGTATCAATAAGGTGTAGCAACATTAAATCGGTTCTGCGGAAGCAGATCGATGATCAACCTCTCCCGTATCGGTTGCTTTTCGCCCCGCAAAGAAAGTTATCTGCCCCACCTGTACATTTGAGCGTCATTCTAAACTTTGGATAAAAAGAGTCACCAGGGAAAGAGAAGTAGCTGTTTCTGTCCCCCAAGACTACGGGAGACGTATTGTTCTGTGGTCTTCTCAAGGATGTCGCCGGCCTCTGCATTTGATCTGCAGAAATGCGCCCGCCCAAATATACTTAAGTTGCAGCCATACCGTTGTGCAAGAGAGTGAGTTCGAGATCCCATTGGAAATGGAGCGCATACTGAGAGACCAGTGACTACAAGGACGATGGCACAAATATTTTGCTAGATGCGAACGAGAACGCATATGGACCAGGTCTTGCTCTTAACGAGCATGGAGCTCTCGCCAACTCTTCTAAACCTGAGATCGACTTCCTCGGCCTAAATCGGTATCCAGACCCTCATCAAATCGAACTCAAGCAGTTATTTTGCAATCTCAGAAGCACAAAAACTCACACTCAAAAAACGCTGCAGCCAGAGAATCTATTTGTGGGTGTTGGGTCGGATGAAGCAATTGATGCACTGTTGCGATGCTTCTGTGTACCTGGCAAGGATAAAATACTTACATGTCCGCCCACCTACGGCATGTATTCAGTCAGTGCCGACGTGAATGATGTTGAGATTGTCCACGTCCCGTTGGACCCGGAGAGGGGGTTCAGTCTCCGACCTGAGGCCATCAATGAGAGATTGTCAGCAGATTCAACGATTAAGATGGTCTATATCTGCTCTCCCGGGAACCCGACGGGTAAGGTCATAGACAAGGCAGATATTCAGAAAGTCTTGGAGCATCCAACATGGAATGGCATTGTTGTTGTGGACGAAGCTTATATCGATTTCGCCCCCGACGGATCGAGCCTGGCTGAATGGGTGACGGAATGGCCGAATCTAGTCGTCATACAGACTCTTAGCAAAGCCTTCGGATTAGCTGGAATTCGATTAGGGGTTGCTTTCACAAGTCCGGAGATAGCGCGGTTGCTCAACAGCTTAAAAGCGCCTTATAACATCTCTAGTCCTACGAGCGCATTAGCAAGTGCAGCTTTATCGTCTACTAACCTAGCCGTGATGAAAGAGAAGAAAGACAAAATCATCAGCCAGAGAGACCGATTGGTTGAGAAACTGCCGAAGATCGCGGGCATTGGACGTTTCCTTGGAGGATTTGAGTCCAACTTCCTACTTGTAGAGATCCTCGATAAGCCACGGGAAGAGGGCGGCAAACCAAGTAACCCTGCTGCATTGGCGGTTTACGAAAGTCTGGCCGAACATAAGGGTGTGGTGGTGAGGTTTCGCGGCAAGGAGCTCGGTTGCGAAGGATGTTTACGAATCACCGTCGGTACGGAGAGGGAGGTCGATCGGTTTTTGGGAGAGATCTCGTCTGTGTTACGGTCGATCTTTGCCGGTGAGAAAATTGTGGCATCCAAAGGGGAAGAGAAAAAGGAGACGAGGGCAAACGGTGTTATCGCATAGACGTATCACAATCAATATATCATCCCCGTTTGAAGCGTCACATTACGTCGCACTATGACAGGCAGTAGATGACCACATCCCGCGGTGTTTTCCAGGTGTACATTGAGTACTTTTTGCGATTGGGTTGAGTCAAAGCGCATGAACGCCTTAGAGGAAGACGGTAGGAATAATACCTGAAGGGCCAACGCTCGTAGAATGCACAAAAAAAGGCCGAGCAGGGATCCTTCACGGCAAGGCAGCCATTCTTTTCTCTTTCCAGGTTGCATAGCGTACAAGGTCCAGTACTTGGTACATCTTGGGGAAAGGCTGCGGGCACCAGTGGGCGCTGAGACAAGGCTGGAGCCGTGGAGGAAGTCAAAGTCAAAGTGGAAGGGGGCAGGGTATGGGGGATCGTCCACCCTCCCAGCACAAGTGCCCGCCACTAAGATGGGAAAATCGGACATCATAGGGACGATGGTGGCAGGAAGATGACGGAAGAGAGAAGAAGCAGAAGAAGGAAAAGCGATGCATTTGCATGGGTCGGTTATCGAAGGTACTGTAAAAGACTCACTCATTCTTCATTAATATGTCCTTTAAATTACCTTTTGTTGCTGTGCCAGTATTAACAAACAGGAAGGTTAGAGCCAAACAAACACACCCAGCTTGGGCATCAGCTTGTCAGGACAGTACTCCGGACCTAGGTAGGCAGATATGTACTGTAGTACAGACAAGCGTGTATCTTGTCTTCATACTATCTTATCGCAAGATGTATGTAAGGATCCCGGATATTCATCGAGGATGTTGTTGTATCGTACTCTCTACCACTTACAGATGTAGGCCTGTGTTCTTGTCTACCCTGGGATCATGCTGTGTACATCGTATGTATGTATGTATGTATGTTGGTGTGCGTATCGATCGCATCCTCTGGCCGACCAGGTGACAACGCATCAGTTTCCCCCTCCCAAAAGTCAAATTGATCTACCCTACTGATCGTATCACTTGTATTGTACCTTACTGTGTCGGTTGCTAGCTTCAGATTTGATAAACACTGCCTGAACAAAAGTGTCATCCATGCCAATCATCCATCCCACCCTGCGGCCGAAACATCATTCTTGTTTTGTACCGAGGGGAGAGGATGCCTTGAAGTTTTGACAGTATTTGCCTGCAGCCTTCGCGCGCATTTCTACACAGCACATCCATGACGATATGCACATTTCCACCACCATCAGATCCAATAATACAACTCGCTGCATTCACAGTTCCTTCTCGTTGACCAGAGAGTGCATGCGTTCCTGCAGATAGGAAATCCTAGATCCCTCGAATCGCTCATTTCACTTCACTTCAACGACCCGTGCACCTTGTACCTGCAACGCACCCTGTTTGGGTCGCTTAGCACTCAAGCAAGCCACGGTGACAACACCCATTGCGCCTGATGATTTTTCAGCGAATAGTCTACAACTCGACAAACCAACCAATCTGTCAACCCCAAGGCCCGCCATCGTCTGATTCTAGTACCTCCCCGCCTTGTAGGACTATTATCTTTCTTACACCTATATCGCCGACCGCAATCCTGTCGAAACAGATCACCGAATCGACCACAATAGATTGAGGCGACGGAGAGCCTTGCGTTTGGAATATCGCCCCAACGCCCGATTGTCCAACCGCTCGCTTGTGTTCGGCCAATCAAAGGATGTTGCCTTGCTCCCCAGGCATCTGAGAAAGCGCATACATTGCATCGGGCAGCAAACCCGCCGTAGCTCGCCATGGTTAAGGCAGATGTGAAGCGGGACTATTATGCTGACCTCGAGTTGCCTTACGGCGCTTCCGCAGATGAAGTCAAGAAACAATTTAGGAGACTTGGTAAGTTATGTTGACTACGTAAGTACTTTTATATACCCGCTGACCACGTGTACAGCCAAGATATATCATCCAGATCGCAATCCGGGCAGAGAAGTCGACTTTATATCCAAGTTTCAAGCGATTCAAGCGGCGAATGAGGTATTGACCGATCCAGAGCAAAAACTGAAATACGACCAGGATCGCAGAAAGCAAGGCTATGTGGTGCCGAAGGCTACGAATGCTCCTCGAACGAACGTAAACAATTTCCCACCTCCTCCGCGGCGTGCAAATACAGCAGCTCGTGATGGGAAAGCGTATAATGCCGGTGGGGTTCATAAAGCGCCACCGTCAGCTGGGGCACAAAGATATGCTGGATGGGCGCGAGCAAGCGCGCAAGAATGGCAAAATGCAAAAGAGGAGGCTCAGAGCCGAGCAGACGCATTCCGGGGGTTTTCAGAGATGAAATCTGGTCCAGCACGGGGATTTCCTCCACCACCTCCCCAGAGAGGACGATTCGTTCCAACTGCGCAACGACCTGCTACTAGCCACGCACCTTCTCAAGCCAATGCACCAAAGGCAGCAAACGGGTGGGAACAATTCCCATCGGGCCAGGCAGGATTTCCGGGGATGTCGAGGACGCAGAGCACACGGAGAAAGCAAGGGTTTGACCCTTCCACTCCTAGCGGGGATGAGCATATGGCAGGAACTTCAGCATATTCTGGTGTTCGTCGTGGCAAACAACCGCAAGCATCTACTGCAGATGCCTCATACTTTGATCCAAGAGGCTCTCCAATATCTCCTGAGGACATTTCTCGATCACCAACCAGCCCTCTTCGTCACACCCGCTCCCATGATGACGCATCGGCCACGAGACCTGGGCTGAACCGTCAGTCTACAAAGTACGCAAGAAGCGGTGGGGAGAAAACAGATCTCTTTGGTTCCGGCTTGGGAAGGTCAGCCAGCGTCCGCAGCTCACGGGTCGATCCCGGTGATGCCGACCACGATACACGACGACCTCGCTCGTACCAGGGGGGTGTTCGTTTTCACAGCGCCAGTCCCCCTTCTAGAACGGCTGGATTCTCAGCGACCTACTCTGACGAGTCGTCTTCATCCGAGTCGAGCAGTGGAGAAGATATTGACGCATCAGAGAGACCGAAGGCTACGCCACGCGTGAACAGATTTAAGACGAGTATTCCCCCACAAGGTCAAGGATTCTCTCCAAACATGTACGCCTCGCAGCCAGGAAAGGCTGCAAATTACAAATATCCGCCTCCACCAGAGCGCAATGCGCCATTCTTTCCCAATGACCACTCTACCACTTCGCAGGCCCAGACGGAGGATCGCTCAGGAGATGCTACAGAGACCACTGACACAAGTGGTCCTTCCTTGTATGATATCCCCACTTCTCTTTCCCAGTCAAACTTCCCAATTTCCTTTCTTCGAAAAGTATTCCGTTTTCCCTCGTATCATAAGAGTCCGTCCGATCCTGCGCTTGGTAGTTCGTTCACAATTGTGGACAAGAAGAGAAGGCTTCCCGAATTACATGCAATCGTTGAAGAAACGTGCGCTCGGATTTTGAAAGACAAAACGTCTCTGCCAACAAGTCTCATTTATCACCTAGAGCATCTTTGGAAATCCAAGCTAATGAATATTCTCCCTGCAGCTCTACTTCGCAAAATGGCTCTGCTAATGTATCTACCGACCATTTAAAAGCGTTTTCGGCTTCAGAATGGGACGGAAAGTTTCGTGCTGATGCGTTTGCTCCAATGCCAAATATTGATCAAGATCGAAAGTCTCCTTCAAAAACTTCTCGACGAGGGACAGCGCAGTCTCGTATGAGGGGCAACTCCCCAGGCAAGACTGCGGATACCAATGGGGCTGCTGATCCTGCGACGACATCTAACACATCGTCCACCTTTCAACCTGCGAGGTTCGACGCCGATAAGTGGCGGGAGCATTTAAATGATCAAACTTGGGCTACACCTCCACCAGATGTCGGACATTCTTGGGATCGAAAGCGTAATATCAAATCAAATGGGACAACCAAAAAGTCGAATTACCCAAAGCCACCGACCAGTGTGCCAGAAGCCGGGAATTCGACTTCGGCCTCTGTGAATGGTGTTCCAGTTTCTGAACCAACGCCAAAGTCGACCATTGTGGATGAGATGGACATTGACGAACCTCAGGTGTCTTCGAGCACTGCCGATGCGTCCTCTAGAGAGTCGGATGTGAATAATGCTAGTCGACCGGATTCGAAAACTGCCTCTGTCAATCTGGGTGATTTGGGCCAGGTACATCCCATCAAACCTTCAAGTGCGGGTCTAGGTGACTTTGACGACCTTAGCTCAACACTGCCATTCGAGTCGAGGGCTGCTCCATCTGTGAATCTAGAAGGTCTCTCAGCTTCTTTGAGCCGTGTCAAGGATTTGAACCTTCCGAGACCCCCGAAAGCGCCTATTGCACCCACTGAAGAATCGTTGTCACCAGGTAGATGGATAGTCTACGTGAATGCAATGGCTACATACATGAAGGAATGGTCTAGGTTTAATAAACAGATCCTTGAACACTTTGCGATACGGCAAGCACAGCTAGACCACAATATGGCCAACAACTGGATCAGCTCTGTTGGGGATGGACCCACAGATGTTGCAGCTTTGGAAAGACGTTCTGGATCGCAAGCAGGCTACAAGACATACATGACCTGGGTCGAACAGGACGAAGCGGTGAGGAAGTGGTGGGATGTGTGCTGCGAAAGACATCGAACAGCCATGATGGAACTGGGCTTTGTCAGGGAGAAGATGAAAGCTGGCAATAAATCAAGGGCAGCTTGAACCAGGACGATAAGATTGTCATCACCATCCTGCAATTCACCGACCTAATTCTAACTTTCTGCTATGGTACGCTGTGGTATGGTGCGGACATTTGACTTGTAATTATCATCAATTGATACCCCCAAGGCATTTCTCACACGTATGGAAGTGCTATTACGTCTGTTACGGAACATTCATCCTCTTCCCTCATACAGAATTATGCGTGGTATTTTGCCTTCTTCTGACTGTTATTTGTTGTCTCCCTTTTCCAAACAAGACCTTTGGTAACAGGCAAGTAGGCAGGTACAGTGGGATATACAAGATACTGTAAGACCATGTCAATAACAACTTACAGAGTACATACAGTAAGAAGATATAGTTAGTTATCCTCACGATTAAATTTCCTCGAAGCCATTCATTTATTCACTCATACAGTATAATACTATGAAATATTACTACGTTATATTAAGTTACATTAACTATGTTATACAATAAGAATTAAGTAACATCAACATCATACCCTTTAGTTCTAGAACCTTTTGAAGAAAAAAATTAATTCTTACCTATATTAATTGTATCTGATAGCTACATCAAGCAGTAATCTACTATATTGTTTATATGTTGTTCAGATAATTGCGAATCAATTGATAAACAAGCAACTTTTGAAGAGAGGGGGAAGAATTTTTTGTTACAGTAAGAATTGTATTATAATAGGTAGGTTAATGTTAGATATTTATTCATTTGTTTGTTACTAACTAGGTATAAAATATCAATGTCATTGTTATTGCTTACTGTGGAATAGAAAATGAAAGCCAGATGATCTCGTCTTTTTTACGCAAGGAATGATTGAGAATTCGAATAATAGGGAGTATCAAATCAAATAAAATAAAATCAAATAGGCTAGGTTGATTTATTTCAGAATCAAATAAATCACCGCGATCGTAAACAATCAAGCTAGAGCACCCATGGGATCCCACAAGGGAAGCACAGTCGGCTCTTGATCCAAAACGTCTCTGATTTCTTGACTTACGAATCCGGGATCGACGACGACTTGATAACAGAATTCATCCATCCATTTATCGGTCATGACGAACCAACCTTTTTCGCCTGCAGCCTCGCCCCAGGAATTCTGGACTCGCCATCTCACGCTCTTGCCGTCTTCGACTTGGACGGCGGTTAGGACCATGGCGTGGGTCATGGCGGATTCACCGGTCTTGAGGCGTTGGGATTTGCTCATGTTTAAGTCGACGTTGAAAGCGAGGCTGTAGTCAAATATGGCGGTGTCCATGATCCCGGATGACGAGTCGGAGTACTTTCCTACGTCGCTGCCGAAGAACACAGGAAGACCGCCTTGAAGCATTCGGATTGCGGCTTGTTTCATGACAGGCATTGAGACGTTGACGTAAGTAACTGGCCGGCCACCGTAGACGTTGCCGAGGCGGGACACGGTAAGGTGAGTGTTGTAGGGGTTTCGAGGGTCGTTGACGAGACTGAAGAGGGAATTTACATCGGAGCCGGAGAGAGAGCGGATGGTTGAAGGAGAGGATAATTCTCTAGAAAATGACAAGGGGGATTTATTGACTTTGTGATATTTGCCGTTTTTATCGTAGTACTCCCAAGCAAACTCCTTATTGGGATTGGGTGGGGGTCCGAGCATGAGAGTGAGTATGAGATGGACTTCTTGCATCATCTTCTCTTTGGTAGCGTGGACTGAGGCTCGGGTCATGTTCTTCTTCGATGCCATAGAGCGGAGGATAAGAGCGAATTCACGTAACTTGGTGGTGATGAGTCTGCCCATGACTGAAGAATTCGAGGCATTGTAGGAATCGGGGTAAAGGGTCTGAGGAACCTATAATAACTGTCAGGGGAGTTTTCCCGGGCGGGTCTAGACCTAGGCTTCATACAAGTCCATATTTGGCAACCAAGTTCGCTACCATGTCCCATTGACCACCGTCATTGACGGGAGCAGAAAGAAGTTCTTGGACCAATCTGCTATCAAGATCTTCGTCAACAGTGTCTAGGATTTGTTCCAAAAAGTAATTTGATTTTTCAAGTTTATCCCAGAAGAACAAATACGCCTGGCTGAGTTCGAAGCTCTCCAGATTGTGCTTCTTCATGATAGCAACCCGAAACACATTGGTTGATGCAAACAACCAACACCTTCCAGATGAGCGTTGATTGGTAATTGGTGCACCCTCGAAGGGTATCTTAACGTTAAATGTCTGAGTATCGGACAGTGTTGCTGACTTCTGACCAATGATCGCGCTCAGTGGATTTGATGTCAAAGCTGACAACGCAAGGCGGTTCTTTCGGCTTGTTAGTATCCAAGCATTCTCAAGCGCGAGAGGCGATTCAACTCATGCCTTTGCATCCGCCATCAATTCCTTCTCCCATGCTTCGACGGTCGAGACAGACAGCGTCTGTGAACCTGAAGAATAGGCTGGAGCTGGTCTCCGGTTAGAACGAGAGTAAAAAGAAATAGGTGCTTCACTGACGGTTCTCTCCATCAACCTGAACCCACTGCTTCTCAAGCTCTTGACTGTCTGAGATATGCTGCCACTCCATAGCCTTCAGCTGGCTGGTCAACTTCTGGATCTTTGCCAGATCTTGTTGTCTTGATTGCTGTTGACCCATAGTGGTTTAGATCACACGACCCGGAAGTCTTATGTTATAGAGAACGGGAAGGCGCTTTAATATGTTTATATAAAAAAGTTCGCGTGGGTTGGAGGTCATATGACTCTTCGAAGGACACTTGTCACGTTGATGTAGCTACAACAAGATGGTGAATCCGAGCGGCGGGGGAGAGAGATGTTACCGTAGCATATATCGCAGCTACCAGATAAGGAATGGCGTTATCGCAGTGATATCGGACCATTCTCCACCGAGGTCCTCATACCGAACATTGCCCCCGATGTCTCAAATTGGTCACTGCGAGAACAACAGAGAACCGATTCCAGAGTGAATGGTCACCATTCAAAATGCACACTGCAATGTATCTAGGTGATGAAGGAACATCCTTGTATCGAAAGCTTTATCTAAGGTTTCATCTACAATTCGTACCTACCTTCGAGAACCTATCTAGAAGTACTTACCTTTCCAAGACCATTAGTCTTAATGACCTGTCATTCTCAATGAACACACCCTTCAGACAGGTTTGGAAGTTGGCACTCCGCCCGATTGCATTCGTGTCCAACGCCTAAGTCATCTGTGACACAGGACTAACCTGGAATAGAAACTCACCGGGCTTATTTTGCCGGGTCCCTGGGGGGTGGCATTCATTCTTCGTTCATCAATTCACCTTACTCGGATATTGTCTCAATACCGGCATCGGTCATGAACTCATTACCATCTTGTGTCGTAGCATCAGCTTCATCGTCAACGGCTCTCTCTCTCTAGTCAAAGATGACATATATTCGGAGTAACTCTCAGTAAATGCTTGTGTTAGTCTAACACCTCCGATCACAGTGTTTGTGCTATTTTGGCTACTCACAACGGGGTTAGTTGGGAGCGTTGGGCGAGTGATCAACGAGCAACGTCGATCATGATCTCTCCATTTACAATTTCCGCAAGCACCGTCCCACGCTCCTGGAATATGCAAGCACTCCTGAAATGGGTGATTTTCACCAACCTGCAATCGACCGCGACAGGCAGTACATGGTTGACTTGGGGCCGCGCCACGAGATTGAATCATCACAGCGTTGATATAGGAGAGCCGCCGAGAATGAAGCTGCTCGCCCGTGATCCTGTCCGGTGTAAAATAGACATCCAGTTCCGGTCGGCTTAGCAATTGCTGGGCGATTCGAGAAAGGCATAATTCCTGTAGCTGCATGCCGCTGGCCAGGATCAGTGACTTGTCCACGTCAACAGCCATATTTGAAGGGCTAAAAGCAGGCGGTGGTGGTGGGGTACGAGGGGCGACTATGGGATGGACAGAAGATGAGGGCTCCAATGGCTCTATTGGTTCATCGATACCCTGAGCCTCGATCTCGCGGCTACCAAAGATTGGAGATGGGAGTTCCTTATCCTCTGCAGTATGATATAGCTGCCATCGTGCCTCCAAATATGATTGCCGGTCTGCATCGAGATGTAGCAGAGTGAAGAGGTCAGCGAGCTGAACAGGGTCTTTGACACCCGTGCGTCCGCCAACTGCCTGAAGCCGGTCAGAATTGTCATTGGTGAATCTTTGGTTTGGGCTTCAGCCGCAAGTCTCTCCGCGGTTTTGCAAAAAGCGAGGACCATCTCAACCCACATTTTGATCTGCTGAGTGTCTGTGCTGCTCTCGTGGAGACGGAACTTAATAGTAGGTTTGTCTGATGTTTCGTTTATTCCGACGAAAATCGTTGTCCTACGAACTCTTAGTCAACCAACGAGAAATGTTTCTAACAGACAGCATCCGCCCAATTGTATCGGAATTTGGTCGAAAGATCACAGTAAAAGAGGTTTCTGGACTGTCAGTAGTTATATGAAACGCAGGCGGTCGGTATGCATGACCAAGCGAGAGTAGAAGACGTTCAACATGGAGATAAACATATGTTATAAATTCCCAAACAGGAAGCAGAACCAAAGCTTTGTTCGTACAAGCATTGTTCTGACACAGTCTTTCATAAATCAACCAAGAAGTGTTGAGAGGACTATAGACTGTGTAACAACGTCAAAGCCCACTAGCAATACTGATTTGGTATAACTGAGATAGTATCAAAGAATGGCGAATGCGGCATTTTTCCGGGCAGCATCCATGTCATATGCCTGGTAACACTTTTCATGACTAAAGTCGGCGTATTGTCATTCGTATTCTCGCCGCTAAGAATGAGGACCGTTGATGATCCTCATGATGTGCAAGCTTGAAAGTCTGGCATCCCTGGCTCCTTACTCATCAGTTCCGACGGTGAGGATCAATAGTCGAAGAACCACAGTGAAGACGGGCAAGATCAGCGCTCAACTCCACTGGAGTTCGATATGACAGCTTACGATACTGTAAGCAAGGGATGAGCTTTTTTTCATGATATACACAATGCTTGTTGTTATGATACCAAAAGTGACAGTTGATCTTTAATCAACTGTTCGAAGATGCAACAAAGAAGAGTAGCATGATGATTGCGCCCTTGTCACTGCCTGAAAGATGCGTGTCTATGCTTGTCCCCTCACCTTGATGAGAGTAGAGAAAGGGGTAAAAAATGATAGCATTGGCCATCGGTCTGGTATCAATAAAGCCTCGTGGCTCAATTAGGGTTAAGCCACGGCCTGTATGCGAGTGAAGCCCGCAGCACTTGCAGCGCTGCAGCTTGCCCTCCTTTATCTGGTGAGCGATAAGGGAGCAGGGATCGGGTATTTGACGCCAGGATCGTTTCGTAGAATTCTGCAACCCACAGTCTCGGCTCAATAGCCGACTCGCATACAGTATTGGCGACTCAGATGGGTTGAAACGGCAATATCCCTGTGCTCACTGACCTTGTTGATTCGAAATGTATGACTCGGCCGATATCGACATTTGTGGTATGA
The DNA here is from genome assembly GCA_001006345.1 of Phaeomoniella chlamydospora. Taxonomy (NCBI): domain Eukaryota; kingdom Fungi; phylum Ascomycota; class Eurotiomycetes; order Phaeomoniellales; family Phaeomoniellaceae; genus Phaeomoniella; species Phaeomoniella chlamydospora. Next base: position 56,257 of record LCWF01000129.1, on the reverse strand, counting down.
GATTAATATATTTGCTTTGGAGATCAATTGACACTAAGCACGAGTTCGAAAGGACATTGTCACGTTTCACATGGCTTACGTTTTGTGCTCGCTAGGATTGAAAGGCTTAAATGGTGCGTGGTGCAAGTACCGAGTTGCTTAGCCAGGGGTTTGGGTGTTCTGGATCTGAACCCCTGGTGCTTTTCAGAACCTGCAAACTAAACATGATCGCTTGAACGAAATGGCGCCAAATACCTGTCAGAAAGTCAACACGTCCTGGCTTTGTTACGATATTTCACACCTGAATTGCGTTGAACTAGCTTTGCGATGCCTGAAGCTGGAGAACGGTGATCTTTCGTATATTACGCAACAGTTCTTCCTGGAGAACATCAATCTTGTACAACTTAGGTAGTGATGAGCACGAATGAACGATCATGAGATAATTTTAGGGACGATCGGAGAGAGATGAGGTCCGAGTTGTCGCGTGGTAGACTTGAAGCTAGCGGTGCTAGAATTGCTTTTGATCACCAATACCCGAGTGGAGAGAGTCAAGAAAGAGCCGATAAAGCACTATTCCTGCATCTATGATCGTAGTCTGCACACCAAGTCAGCGCCGGTCACACAACTACCATGTATGATCCGCTTTTGATGAAGTTCCAGTGCAACGCGGCAGTTTTATTGCTGTCCTCCCAGTAGTATCGAGAACAGGCAAGGTCTACTCGGGGCTTGGAGTTGTCTGATGTTAGATGAGACGAAGTTCAACGCACATTGCTGTGGAGGCTCCATGGCAATGCCGCACTTACCGTCACTAATACAGCTTACAATACTGAAAAGCCACCTTTCCATTTGGGATGGCTTGGCCGAGGAATATTGATGCATATGAATGAAAGTGCCGGGGATGACAACCCATGTAGAAAGGTCGACGGTGCCACGGATCTGCCTGCTCTGTGGTTATGATGAACTCCTACTCAGAATCCAAGACTCTGCCCAGTCCCTGGGCCCCCAAACCAGGCCGAGAGACAGGGATAGGAGAAATACGAGAACAGCATTACTCTGGAACAAAGAGAAGATGGTAGACTAGAGGTGGACTAAAGGGACAATGGTTCAAGAACATGGGGTCTCAAAGAGCAACTTTCTGGCGAGAGGCTTATGATTACTTGGCCACGAATGGATTTGAAGGTTTGTGGTGCAAACATCGAGCTGTGGAACGGATGAAAGAAAAAGTTAGCAAATTCATCAATCGTAACGTATAGAGAATAGAAGCAATTAAAGAAAAGCGTTGATCTTATTTGCGTCAAGCATTTATTTGTATTTGTATTTGTATTTGTCCAAGATTTTCAAATTGTGTGTTGCTGGTCGCTTGGCTCTTGGCGTTTAGTCTGTGACTTTGTTTCTCTACTCCGAGAAACTTCCAGTGTTCTGTTTCTTCTCTGTGCTGTTCTGGAGACGACGAGCCGGAGATTTTGGGGCCACAACGACAGTACGACCACGTTAGTATCAGGGAAAGCACACCATCCTCACCGACCAACACGATCCGGTCTCTGCAACAGAAGAGCAACAGGACGATTTGACACTTTCAGAGAGACCCGCAACAGCTAGCAGGACACAATGTCGTGATTGGTTGCTTCTTGAGTACAAAGTTTATCGACTCATCGTTCAGTTTCCTAGCCGCCTCCAGTGATTTGCCCTTGCGTCCCTCTTCCATCACCCTACAATTACTCTAGCAGTTGGAGGCCGTTCTGAATGGTTCACTCTCTGGATATGGAGTTGTGACTTGACTAACGTTTTCCACCACTCACCTCACTCCATAGATCAATCCTATGGCAGCTATGGCAGTTGGCGATTTTACGTACCATGTCGAAATATTAGGACATAATCTGCATATCCATTCCACCACTGTATCCTGCAAATTAGGATGTGCAAATCCCATTCTGTCAGATGATACGCCCGAAAGGATGTGTGAAGTCGTCTGCCATATTTTCAGGATTGTCGAATCACCCTCAACCAGCAGACACTGAGTGATAATCTGTAGATGGCAAGCTGTCTGAAGCACCATCAAATGGAGTTCCCAAGCTATACTTCGATGTATTATACCGCGGTCCTTCCACCGTGTCACACATCTGTTTGGTGTGGCTCGATCTGGACTGCTTAATGACAGGTTCAGAGGTTGCCGGCCTGCCGACTCTCGTTCGATATGATGAATGGGCCTCTAGCTAGCTTATGCAATCACGCGTTATGCTTGATATGAAAGGTGCTTGGTCTATGAACGCCATCTCGGTTAAGCTATGGCTGGGGGCCAGTAGTCCTCTGCAGTCGATGTTACGAGGAGACATCCATATCATTTCTTCTCTTTTGGCGAAAGTTCCTTCACCCACCAAAGTCGTAGGAAGTAACTCCAGCCAAAACCAGTGCCTTTCCCTCGGCACCTGGTGGATACCGACAATAACGCAGAAGAAATCATCCTGGGCTATCCACTGCAGGACTGTCTAGTGTGGCCCTATGTGTGGACCTCGTCTTTACTTTCTCACCCACCTCGATCACCATTGCCCTAGGCTGTTCATGTTGGCCACCACCAGGGATTCTCAAGCGTCCTGGACTCGAGAAGCATTGACTTCTTTTTGCGCTTGATCCCTCAGATCGGAAATATACTTTATGTGGGCCGGATCCAGGTGGCCGGCCGGCTCTTGCGAAGTTCATACCTTGCTTCCTGAACCGTAAGTCATAGATAGACTTCGCATGAGCCATCTACCTATCGAGGTGGATTCCTCTATACACGCAAAAGTTTTATTACTGTTTTTCCAACTCTCCACGCTCTCTTTTTTGTCTGTTCGTTGTTCTGTACGAGATTCCCATTATGGGGCTGTCTTTGGATGAAGAATCATGGATATGGTATGGCATTGCCATGACCATTAGTAAGTCGGACCTGGTCGGTAGCACAGAACCGGGAAGCTGACAAGCGACAAGTTGTGTCTCGATATGCCTCGAGAATCCTGCAACTTGGATCAATCAAGAAGCTACAGACCGAAGACTATTGCATGGTCTTTGTCGCAATTTGCTATACAGTGTTGACCGTGGAATTGAACAACATTGGAATCTATACAAATCTCATCCACCCAACAGAAGTTGCTGAGCTTGAGCATGACCATGTCGCTCAGCGCATCCAGGGAAGCAAAGTTGTCTTGAGTAAGGGAGCACCCCTATCGATACTGGCCTATTACTCACGGACCTGCAGTTGTTGAGCAATTTTGGTGTGCCACGATCTGGGGTTGCAAGGCTTGCCTGTTGATGCTATACTCAACTCTTACGACCGCCTCAAGACAGCGAATTCTGGTTTATATTGTTGGAGCTTATGTCGCCGTCAACTATGTTGTTATGTTAATCCTCTTCTTCGGTGTATGGTGCCGACCATTTTCGCAATACTGGGCTTTCCCAGTTCAAAATTGTGAGTTTAATCGCAACGGTCCAGAGTTGGAATCGCCTTTGCTAACGTAATTACAGCTCAATGTGCTACCTATCATAATCATCTTATCGTTAACTCCGTCTTCAACATCTCATCCGACATAATGATGCTATGCATCCCACTCCCTATCCTCGTCCGCTTGAAATTGCCGCTCAAGAAGAAGATTATACTTTGCGTAGTCTTCTCCCTTGGTATCTTCGTCGTATGTTATGGGAATTTACTGCTTTATGAAAGTTATCATCTAACGTGAGCCAGATACTTTCCGCCATCCTTTCGAAATACTACTCCTTCAGTCTCCCGTATGGGACAGAATGGACTTCCTGGTATGTCCGAGAAATTGGGACAGCTGTCATCGTAGCGAATATTCCACATTGCTGGGTGCTTGTACGAAAGGCCTTCCATGTCCGATCTTTCCTGTCGAACGGCAACAGCACTGCCCGAAGCCGTGGAGGTACTGGAACATTCAACCGAGACGGTCTCAAACTATCCAGTCACGCAGCTGGCATGTCGAGGGCCGGCAACAACGAACCACAATCGAGATGGTACAAGATGAAAATGGTGGACAATTCATCGACACCTTCTGCTTCAGGGATAGGATTCTCACGAAGCGAATCCGAAGAACGTATCAACCAAAAACCACTTGAAATCTACCAAGATGTACGATATCACGTCGATAGAGAACACGCACGTGGCGGAGATAAAAGTGACGCCGACAGCCTAGAGAAAGGTCTACAAGGCATACATAATGGGAACTCATCTCCCGAATTCGCCGGCCCTTTGCAACAAGAAGAGTGGAAGACGAAGACCGTCGTCACGGCATTGCCAGCACCTGAATTAACGAGAAAGAACAGCAATTAATCAATTGGCTTACCGGCTATCGATGTAGACTATTATTTGCTTTTCTTTTGCTGTTCAATGAGATCACATGAACGGAAACGGCTGGTCGGATTTACCTTGTTGGGATGGGTATGTTGCCAACATTAGGAGGGGGCATATTTCTTTTTGAGCGCACGGTGTTCTTTGCTTGGGACAGTATTTACACTGCCCCTGTTTTTCCTTCTGTAATGTCTTCACCAGGGAGGACTACCTATTCTCTCCCACATGTCTATTCCCCCATAGCGACTGCACCGTCCCGATATATCTACTTATCTTGGAGCACAGTATAGCACCCTCCATCTAGATGACGAATGACTACTACGTACCTACATACATACTATGGTAGTATGCGCTTGACCCCTATTCCCCACTACCGAGGTCCAATACTTCACACGCAACTTTTACCTTCGTATATTTTGAAATGCAGAGATTTGATCATCTGTTTGGCACCCCTCCCCTTCCCCCTCAAAACAAATGATGATACATGTTGTCGAACGACACTAAACTCAAACAATTTCAATTCTTCCGACGGGTTCCGATTACTGTACACAACTTTTGAAACATATAGAGTAAGTGGTCTGTGCTGGCACTGCTGGGGGTTGGGGTTTAAAGGTTACATTATAATTACTATGTAGTTACTCTACATCAGGTACAGTAGTAGGAATATAGATGGAACAATCGGTACAAGGATCTGTCTGATCCCCAGGGGATATGATAAAAGCTCGAAGTTACTATAGTACTGGACAGTATTCACACCTGATCGTCGTGGACCCTTGCGATGTGTTCCAGAGTACTTGTGGAAGGGTGTGTCGAATGTTCCAGTGACAAAGTTTGTTTGGATGGGTTCGGTTCGTGAATGAGGTGGGTTTTCTATATTGCTTTTTCTTATGCTGTTTAACCGAAAATGCAGAGTAGATACAGGACTTAGGTGGATAATCAAGACTGGACGGAGATTATTTCTCTAGTGACTAGGGTGAAACGAGAACCATGCTTATACGCTATCGACTCGTTGAACGATCATTGCTGTTGCAGCTCCTCCACCATTGCAAATAGCTGCGCATCCATATTCACCTACTTTGAGTTGATGTAGCAACGTGGTTAGGATCCTGGACCCCGAACTGCCTAACGCATGACCTAAGGAGATCGCTCCTCCTAGGGGATTTACCACCGCATTCTCTAGACCGAGGATCTATCAATTCACAAACTCGTTAGCAAAAACCTGTGTATGACGGACATTACCGAAACCCTTGCTTTTCTGGACGACTTACCCTCTCGTTGGCTTTGATAACAGCAGCAAAAGCCTCGTTGAATTCCCATATTGCGATGTCTTCTTTCTTTAGTCCTGCTCTTTCCAATGCGATCGGCACAGCTTTGGCTGGAGCCACGGGGAAATCAACAGGATCAATGGCGGCGTCGGCCGAACTGACGATTTTTGCCAACACCCGGTTTCCAAGGCCAAACTCTTGTGCTATCTCCTTGTTGCCAAGGACTATGGCTGATGCACCGTCGTTGAATGTAGAGGAGTTGGCGGCGGTGACCGTTCCTGTTCCGTCTCGGACAAATGCTGGTTTCAAGGTTGATACTTTGTCTCTTTTCAGATTGTCATATCCTTCATCTCTGTCGACGATCGTGTCTCCTTTCTTACCCTTGACAGTCACAGGGGCGATCTCTTCTCTAAACTTCTGTGCTCCCCAAGCTTCCTGTGCTCTCTCGAATGATCGGATGGCATAGGCGTCTTGGTCTTCCCGAGTGACCTTGTATTTCTTTGCAGTATTTTCAGCACAGTTCCCCATGTGAAATAGATTGTACACATCGATCAATCCATCTTTGAGCAAGCCATCCTCCAACTTAACATCGCCGAATGGGGGCAATTGCGTCCCCCGTGGTAGGTAATATGGCACACGAGACATTGATTCCATTCCTCCTGCTACCTGAGCTTCTGCAAGGCCTAGTTGAATGTTTTGTGCTGCTAATACCACCGCTTTTAGCCCCGACGCACATACTTTATTGACGGTAATCGCTTCGACTGTAGGATCAAGACCTGCGAAGATAGCTGCTTGTCGTGCTGGTGACTGGCCAACAGCGGCTTGCAACACATTTCCATAGTATACGTCGGTGATTTTGGAGGCAGGTACATGTGATTTGTCGAGGGCGGCTTTGATCGCTACTGCGCCTAGTTGAGGTGCAGACAGGCTTTGAAATGCGCCGTTGAACTACGTTAAAGCTTCGTCAGTGGCTCCGTGTTATATTTTGCTTCCAAATCCTCTCCTCATACCTTTCCCGTAGGCGTTCTCGCCGCGCTCAGGATATAGGCATCTTGTATTTCCTTTCTCATCCGTTGCGTCGTGCTGAACTGTCGAGACAATTGGTTCAATCGAGCCTTGGGAGTCGAGCGCTGTACAGGGAGAGTGTGCCTGAGTGTCGAAGTTGCTATTCTCTGCGACATTCTGTACATGTGACGGGGCATTGACAAAGCAATAGCTCTGGCAATCACATGCAATTCCGATATGGCAGCTAGGTCTAGAAGTGATGCTTGATACTGAATAGAACTTCGAAGAAGGTTTGATAAAAATTTGAGGGAAAGAATGAGAAGAGTGTTTTGTAAAAAAAATCCAATCGTTCAGTTCCTGGTGCTGTACCTGAGGGTAATCATCCTCGTCTTTCTCACTATCCACCTAGGTATTAGGTTGGTCTCGTTATCCTTGGGGCTTGTCCGCGGCTGGTTCCCCGCTGAATGAGGACATCCTCGGTTGACGGATTTAATGCGTCACTAAGCGGAATCAATGCCGCTGGAGTCCTTTTACGACTGTACCGCAGGTATTCAGAATTTTGGGGTAATTAAAGGTACTTACTGTAGCAAGAAGCATCGGTAGGGCTTCTAGCGACACAGCAGTGGATCATCTACAGCTAAGGTTCAAGCCCTTAGGTCGTTCACAACACTACCAAATTACAGTACATAGGAGGATAACACCCGATTGCGAGTCTTGGCAATCACTGCGATACGTCTCACTCTGCGTAATGTACTATCAAAGCACCTGAGATATCATACTCCAGACGCCACACCTTCATCCAAACGCTGCACTTCCGTCATTACACCTTTTTCAAGGAAGGGGCTACTTTAACCCAACTTTGCGACTGCTTGGATCCTCAGTAACATACCGTCAAACCCCTACGACCCAGTTCCTTGCGAGCAACGAAAACCGCTTCACGAAATGTCCACCTCCGCTCGCCGCCGGTTGATGCGAGACTTCAAGGTATGCATTCCGCCGTACAAATCTATCATATCTCCTCTAGCTGCAATCGTATATATCACAAGCCAACTGCAGAGCAACTTGGACTAACGTATTATCGGACTCTCAGCGCATGCAAACCGATCCTCCCGCTGGTGTTTCAGCCTCCCCCATCGCTGACAATGTCATGACATGGTATGAAGCGGCCATCATTGCAAAACGAAGACGAATTGTCTAACACAAGATCCAACAGGAATGCCGTCATTATTGGTCCCGCTGATACTCCTTTTGAAGATGGAACATTTCGCTTGGTCATGCAGTTTGAGGAACAGTACCCCAACAAGCCACCAAAGGTCAAGTTCATCAGCCAAATGTTCCACCCGAACGTATACGGAACAGGCGAGCTCTGCCTTGATATTTTACAGAATCGATGGAGTCCAACATATGATGTGGCAGCGATCCTAACCAGTATCCAGAGTCTCTTGAACGATCCCAACACCTCTTCCCCTGCCAATGTTGAAGCGTCCAATCTCTACAAAGACAACAAGAAGGAATACACCAAGCGAGTCAGAGAAACTGTGGAAAAGAGCTGGGAGGATTGAACATCCGTTCCAGGATTTGAGCGACAAGGGGATGCCAGCCATGTTGCAACCGCTCTCCATGAGCATTTTCGGCGTACGGTTTTATTAGGCGTTGATTCGTGTATCGTAACATGGACGAGTCGTATCATCAGGCGTCAAACTGGGTCTGATAATTTGCTCGATAGGGAGGGATCTTTCTAATTGTATGGGAACCTGCCTGCCTCATGCCTAAGTAGGTATATCTTCAGTTCACTAGAGTCACGAATTATGCCATCTAACCCACTGTATCAACGTGTTTACGAAAAAATGCTTTTCGACTATATCACACACCATAGATATTCTGAGCTATCAGCTCTACACGAGATCATCTACCTGAATGTCGATAATCTGCCCTGGCACCATTTGCCTCGTGCAGATCTCCATGCTGGTTAAGCGGACTTCTGGTGCACGTGTCCTGGGCGAGGTGAAAGAGAAAGAAATTCCTTGAAGTAATGCAACCACTGTATTCATAATCAAGGTATTATATGTAATTAGGTAAAGTTGGCATGCGGCTGCTGTGCATCGTCCCCAAAGTTATCGACCAAGTCGGGAGAGGGGGGTGCCAAGCTTTTGCCGTTCACGGAATTGCAGTCGCGTTTCTTGAACAGGCTCCGTCCTAATCAACTTCAAGGGTAAACTTAGCCTGTACCGATTCAGTCGACATCAACAATACAATTTCCACGTTCAAGCGCCGTACACATTCATTTCAATTTTCACTCGTGGACGTGATTGTGGACTCGGTGTGACTCTGCGCCTGACTGACATCCGCTCGAACGACTTATACAAACCCTTATCGATATATTCGACACAGAGTTGTTTCATCTGTCAACATTGTGTCGCTCAGTCTACCTAGGTTTCCACCTCCTCAGGACAGAGGGTGGCGCTCTTCATCCAGCTTTGTATAGCACGCAGTGGCTCTCAGATCTGAAGGAGAACCGCTCTCGAGCAATTTTTCAACCATGGCGTGAGTTATGAACTATACACTGATGTTGCAGGTGATTGATTGTACCGCAGGTCCGCCGGAGCTTCAGGGGGTGGATCCAACACAATCAAAGGTACTTCCATCATTCTTTGAGTCTTTTTCAACGGCGACTGATCAATCTTAATATAGTTGTCGCAAGATTTAGGCCTCAGAACAAGGTCGAATTAGCGAATGGCGGACAACCGATTGTGGAGTTCCAGTCAGAGGACACCTGCTCGATTAACGTGAGTTCACGCTGAACCGTTCGGTACGTCCGCTGACATTTGTAGTCGGTGGAAGGTTCGGGTTCTTTTACATTTGATCGAGTCTTTGATATGGCCTCACGACAAGGAGACATCTTTGATTTTTCAATTCGATCAACTGTGGACGACGTGCTAAATGGTTACAATGGAACAGTCTTTGCCTACGGACAGACAGGAGCTGGAAAGTCGTACACAATGATGGGTGATATGACAGACGACAACTCCAAAGGGATCACGCCGCGAATAGTCGAACAACTTTTTTCTGCCATTTATGCCGCACCTGCCCATGTCGAATATACAGTTCGTGTTGGATACATGGAAATCTATATGGAGCGCATTAGGGATCTATTAAACCCTGTCAATGACAACCTCCCCGTACACGAAGAGAAGAATCGTGGAGTTTACGTCAAGGGTTTAATAGAATTATATGTTGCCTCTGTGGATGAAGTTTACGAGATCATGCAAAGGGGCCAAAAGGCACGGGTGGTGGCCTCCACGAACATGAACCAAGAATCCTCACGATCACACTCCATCTTCGTCGTCACAATAACGCAGAAAGACACTGTCACTGGTTCTCAAAAGAGCGGGACGCTTTACCTTGTTGATTTGGCTGGTAGTGAAAAGGTTGGAAAGACTGGTGCAAGTGGACAGACACTGGAAGAAGCTAAAAAGATTAACAAAAGTTTGAGCGCTCTCGGCATGGTCATCAACTCTTTGACAGATGGCAAATCCACCCATATACCGTACCGTGACTCAAAGTTGACGCGTATCTTACAAGAGTCACTTGGAGGTAACTCACGAACGACGCTTATTATCAATTGCTCACCGAGCAGTTACAATGATGCAGAAACTGTCAGCACTCTTCGGTTTGGTATGAGAGCCAAGACGATCAAGAACAAGGCTAAGGTCAATGCCGAATTAAGCGCCGCAGAGTTGAAGAGGCAACTCAAAGCCGCCCAAACTCAAATTATGACATTCGAGAAGTATGTTGCCTCTATCGATTCTGAGGTTCAAGTATGGCGAAGTGGAGAGAGTGTCCCAAAGGACCGATGGGTTCCATCAATAGGTACCGAGGTAGCTACTACATCTCGGGCATCAGAACTCAAGTCTCCCCGCCCGGGAACTCCATCGAGATTACAAGCAGATCTTGCCAGGTCAGAAACACCGAATCGATCAGACTCTCGGCTTAACGACAGGTCAAGTACGCCGAGTATAATAATGGAGAAGGATGAGAGGGAAGAGTTCCTCAAGCGTGAGAATGATCTTCAAGATCAACTCGCAGAAAAAGAAACCCAAGTCACCACCGCCGAGCGAATTCTTGCAGAAACGAAGGAAGAGCTGAAGACCTTGAGGGAAAACACCGTTCGTGTCAACAGAGACAATGAAGCGATGACGGAAAAGCTCAACCGCGCAGAGCTGGAGTTGCAGAAGATTTCATTCCAAAGTCGAGAAGATGCCATCACTATGGACAGTCTCAAGGAGGCGAATCGTGAACTCGAAACTGAACTCGACTCCGTCAAGCAACAGCTTCTTGATGTCAAGATGAGTGCTAAAGAAAGTTCTGCGGCATTAGATGAGAAGGATAGGAAGAAGCAAGCTCGAATGGCAAAGATGATGGCAGGATTTGATCTTGGAAGTGACGCTTTCTCTGAGAATGAGAGAAAGATTCAGCATTTGATCGAGTTGGTCGATTCATTACATCATACAAGTTCCGCTGGGGAGGCAGTCGCTCCAGATTCTTTCGTCGATCTGAGAACACGGCTTCTAGAATCGCAAGGCTTTGTACGCCAAGCCGAACTTCACCTCAATGACAGAGGTGAGCTCAGTGAGCTTCAAGATACGAAGCGAATCGAATTGGAGCAGAAATTGGCTTCGGTTGAACGAGACTACGAGGAGCTGCTTGAGCGAAACCTCAATCCCTCAGATGTTGAAGATGTGAAGGAAAAGCTTGCAAAAGCCTATAGCGACAGAAGAGATACCACCCAAAGTCTTGTTGATGATCTTCGTAGTGAGTTAACGCATAAGACGGACGAACTTAGCAGGCTCCGACAATCAGTTGCTGACTTACAAGGCCGACAAGCAAGTGGCGGTGTTGCCAGTGCTAACGGAGCCATGAGCAAGACTCTACAGCAACAGATCAACGACTTTGACATCATGAAGAAGTCTCTCATGAGAGATCTACAGAATCGATGTGAAAGGGTTGTGGAGTTGGAGATCTCCCTCGATGAAACACGAGAACAGTACAACAATGTATTACGGTCATCAAATAACCGTCAACAGCAAAAGAAGATGGCCTTCTTAGAACGAAACCTAGAGCAGCTTACCGTTGTGCAACGTCAATTAGTAGAGCAGAATACAAGCTTGAAGAAAGAAGTAGCAATTGCCGAGCGCAAATTGATTGCAAGGAACGAGCGGATCATGAGTCTTGAAACGCTTTTGCAAGACAGCCAGGAGAAATTGACTGCTGCAAATCATCGGTATGTTCACTTCTCCCACAATTACTTTTCTTGTATGCTAACAAACTTCGCAGCTTCGAGGCTCAGTTATCAGCCGTGAAAGAGCGCCTAGAAGCCGCCAAAGTTTCAGCTCGCAACTTGCCGATCTCGCCTACTGCACCTAGTAGCGGCTTCAGCTTTGGGGCTGCTGGTGCTAGAATTGCCAAACCTCTCCGCGGAGGAGGTGGCATGGGAGGCGATCCGTCAGCCGCCAATGGTGGGCCATCGATTCCATTCCTCTCGAATTTACAGAATGGTGGTGATGGTAACTCTGGAGGCAAACGGAGTAGTTGGTTCTTCAACACCAGCAGGTCCTAAGCCTTGCTCATTCTCGACCCGCGGAATCAAAGGGTAACTCCTTTTTGACGAGCGATGAATGCATCTCTTGAGCAATCAGTGGTTGGCATGAGCTCCTTGCCATGGCAGACTATCAACCATTCTTACGGTTGGTGGGCAGTACTCTCCCACGTTATCAAACGTTTTGATTTTGAAAGATATAAATGTATAGAATGATTTGACGATACCCTAATGCTGCATATGGTTGGAATGGTATGGTTGATATCCAACTTAGATGATTATTTGTCTTTCTTGTTTTGTTTTGTCCCGCCACACCCTGTGTCTCTCGAAGCATCTTTCTATGAGTCAGGAGATCAAAGCTGGGGAACCGAGAGGCTACCTCCCTCTCCTATTACCCTGCTGAGCGTCTCTTATCTAGAATACTTATTGGCAGTGGAATATGTTCCTTGTACATAGAAAGAAATAATGAAGGAAAGAAAGAGAGCTTCACGCGTATGAAAGAAAAGACCATCTCTCTACTAGATTCTACTCTTTAAGTATCGGTTCCATCCATACATACATACGTGTTCCTTCTACTTTGAATCTAAGGAAATAGATACTGTAGATTGTTTACACATCTAGTAATAGTACTGTATGGTCGAAGCACTGGTGGTAACGACTGGAACGCAAGTGTATTGACATAATATTCATTTATGGGAATTGATTTTGATGCATCAGTCAACTAAGTAAACAAGCAAAACCTTTCCTACAGTATATAGAATCAGTCCCTTCAGACCGATCGATAATCAATGACATATCGCTCCGTAGAATCTAAAACAAGGATCACCCGTAAACCCATGACGTGTTTGTCCCGCATTAATAGAGAGGGAGAAATGTAACACTGAAAACTTCCGTGGTATCGAACAACAACAATAACGGTTCTTTTCTTAGAAGAAAAGACGATTATTCCCACTTCCATTGGAATCAATCAATTGGAGGATTGAGAATGAACATATAAGGGCAATATTGACGCGAGATGATGATTTATCTAGGTTTCGTACCCATAGGTACCGGAGGCGGAGGCGCAGGAGATTGGGTCCCATTGGACGGGTGGGTCGTCATATTGGCTGGTTTCTTCGGCGGGGGAGGAGGTGGAGGTTTTCGTTGGCTTAGTGCTTGAGCTTCTGGACTTTGATTTTGTTGAGCCGGAGCGGCGGATGAGGTTTGTTGTTCACTACTCGGTGACGACTGTTGCTCGAGGAAGCTGTTCATTCGACCTGTCAAGTTGTATTTCTTGTTCAGGCCGCTTGCCCGTGAAGCCCCTGCGCGAATTTGATCACCATGACGTTTGCGAAAGTTATTGGCTGTTGTAGCAGCTTGCCGGGCATCTTGGGCTGAGATACTGGACGGATCCTTATGAAAGCTCTGAGCTGTTTGTAAAGCGGTTTGTTTTTCGGACCATGTCGTGCCTTGAGATGGAGATGAAGAGGGTGTCGTCGAAGAAGAATTCATTTTTGCAAATCTCGATTGGAGCTCATTTATCTGAGACCCATTTGATTGTTGCGATCTCGTTGTAGACTGACTTTTCTCTCCCTCCCAGGGATTCTTCTCGCCGATTCCAAGTCCAGGAACGGATATTCCAGCTTTCCCCAGTCTACTTACAGCCCCTTGATTGAGATATCCACTTGAATTCGATGACGACTGAGCAGGAGGAGATAAAGGCGGAGGTAGGGAAACGGGAGATGGTGATTGAACCGGTTCGTAAGCTGGGGGCGGGGACGATGGAACTGGCTCATTCGATGCGGTCCGTGACGGTAGCCTCGGCGGTAAAGATGGCTTTGGTTTCGACGACTGCGAGCCGCCTGTATTTTGTGGACTGACATCTTGGATTGCTCGGTGGACCGGCGGAGGTGGTAGGTGATCGGTCTTGAGACCCGTGGTATTGGCGCGATAGGGGACAGGCGGAGGTGGCGGTCTCGACGATTGCTCCTCTTCTGGAGGTGCCGTCACAGTTCTTTGAGACGACGATAACTGTTGTTGAGACAAGGGTGCGCCAAGCCCCCTTCGGTCTGGAGTGATTCGGTCTGGGAGGGCTGCGCCGCCGTGGTAGTTGACATTCTTCGGCGGAGGGCCAAAGGAGGCCGGATCTTTCAATGACGCAAGAGGACGGGAGACATGTTCGCTCCCTTTTGCTTCGTTTGGATCGCGGCCTTTACCCATCCAGCCAGCCTGATACAAAGCCCAGTGTAAGCCAATGTAGAGCCAAGGAGGTTATATACACTTACCACCTGGTTGATCCCCTTGAAATCGCCTCTCCAGCTTTCTTTACCACCATCTTTTCCCTTTGGATGCCATCCCTCTTTCATCATCCCTTTGAAGCCACTCATTTTGGGTCCCTGAGTGTGTTATCTGTAGATCGTGTTGTCCTACTCAAGGTTGACTATTGTGGATGCCGGACATTCAGGCGTCGGAATACATGACGGCGGGGAGCATGGTTTTGGCTTGGCGTTACGTCGCCTCGATTATGTAAGGCCACTGAGTAACAGTGTTACACAATGTTGTAAACTTAGTTTAGACCTTATGTTTCTTCATACTTTACATGAACGACATTAACGACAACGCCTAGTTGGTGTTCATGTATAAGAAGAATTATTCTTCAACCCTCTATCCTCATCCTTGAAGGAGATAACTCGTATCCCAGCTGTGAGATTTTCAGGCTGAAAGTAAAGCAGAAACGGGGAGTTGCTATACAAATACAACACTTCTTGCTTTGTTCTTACAGTATTCTGACTTGTCTGATGAGCAAGTCTCCCATGGAAGTCTTTGCACGTCTTGACAGCCCCCTAACCATCAACCCAAAAAGACCACTTTCATGCCCTGTATGAGACCACCGTGATAGCGCCTTTCACATGGCGCTACATAAAGTCATACTAGATTTTGAAGTTTTCCATGGTATGCAGACCACAAAGTAGTAATAGAATTCTCTTTAGGCAAAGTCATGGTATAATTCCAGTAAGATGGTAATGAAGGACCGACTTCACGAATTAACATCGCCGACAACAAGGATAGAATCAGGTTCTAGGATGCTAACATACCTTTACTATGAGACTTGGGTGGTAGAGCTGACTGCTGTCGGCCTATCTACCCATCAGCTGAGTTTTCTGTTCGAGGGGGATGCCTCTTTTGCCTCCACTTCATGCCGTATCTTCTGATCAAGAGAACTGCCAGGGCTCCGAAAGTCCCACTGGATAGCCCTAGTGCTGTGAAATACCATCCTCTTCCTGCAACGTCTAATATCGGCTGGACAATCGACAAACCTCCCGCGGCCAATGCACATCTCACAATGCTAGCGGCTGCAGCTGCAGTACTAGGACTATCTGGGAAAATATCAACCAACAGCGTGCTGTAAATTGTGTAAAAGCATGTCAGCCAGAATCCTGCGAGGAATTGTATTACAATCGCTACGGCGAAGTGAACCTGGTAAGCAACAGCCCATCCATAGCCGCATAGCGCCGCAGTAGACAGCACAAGAAGAGGAATACTGCCTCTTGATCTTGCACGTTCGATGGGGAAATTTGAGAGGTCGTCACCGGCCACTCTGTCGACTTTCCATCCTATGTTCTTGGCTGTGATGCAGTAATTGTAGTCCATTGCCTTTCCAAGACAATAGCCGCCCACTATGATACCGACTCCTCGTGGGAGATATGCTAGACCAATTTGTAGCTCGTTGAAGCCATAAATGTCTTCGTAGATATCGGGGATTGCAGCGATGAGTGAATAGTCTACAAGGTAGAACGATCCATGTATCCAGAGTGTGAGTGCTGTGTCGTAGTAGAATAGCATTCGTAGATAGGCAAGTGGATTGTTGATTCGAAATCTTTTCAGGATACCCTTCCGATGGCCTATCATTTCTTCAGGTGCTGGATCACTGTCCTCCTGGACTTTATGCACACGCTTTTCATTGAGCCATCGTCGACCAAGTTTCCACCACGCTTCCTCCCATAGGCTTGCTTCACGATATGCTCCATTACCCACGATATTCCTGGCGGTCTCTGGCAAGAGAAGGGCAATCCCCGCAAGTAGAACACCGCCGACAACGACCAGAGACCAAAAAACCCACTCATAGCTGCCACTCTTATACGCCACCAAGCCTCCGACAACCGGTCCTATACATGCACCAAGATTTAGAGCCATACTCATTTGGCCCATGGTACGTCCTCGCTTACTTGGGACACAGATATCTGCTACGACTCCATAGCTAATCGAGTAAGCAGCGCTTGCCCCTAAACTCTGGAGAGCTCGGAGTATGAGAAGTGCAGAATAGCTAGTCTTGTTAAGTGCTAGGCCTATGTTTCCGGCACAGTATATTGAAAGCGTAAACAAGTAGACTGGACGACGTCCGAGAGTATCAGAGAGAGGGCCGAAAATTGCAGGTGATATTGCCTGGAAGATGACGTAAATTGTCATGGAGAGATTTATGTTTTGCGTGCTTGTATGGAAATGCTCTCGGAGCAATGTCAATAATGGGAAGTATATAGTAGCCGTAAGAGGGGATGTGATTGTGGCTAGGCCCAGGAGTAGAGTAAGAATGCGGATCTGAGCGTTCGTAAACGTTGTATATGGGATCGACGATGATACTATGCCTCCCCTATCTTCCTGCTTTATATCTCTAAGCTCCATACTGCAACTCCGGTGTTCTTGCTCCATCGATGTCTTCTCATGAGGTAAAAGATACTTTGACTTAGACATATCTGGGTGATCTCACCAAGTACGTGATCAAAGTATCACCCGTTCATTTGACCTTGTGAATCCCGGTTGTATAATAGTTGCCAGCGGGCCTGCTGGATATGAGGTGAAAAGCGTCAGTACTATATTGTGTGTATTTGGGTTAGAAATGTATCATGCGGTATGTAGGTTTAGTATATCAGGTAGAAATATTCTAGCGGAGAAGCCTTGGTGGGAGGGGTTACACAAGACGAAACCCGAAGGAAACCAAGCCAGAACAACTTAATCCACACGTTGCTCGACCCCTTAGCCTGTTTGTGCGTGAAAGGATCATCGCACCAACCCAGGTCCATTATTAGAGGTAGCTACGTGCTCTCTAGTCAAAGACACCCAAAGCTGGTTAGCTCGAAGAATGTTTCCCATGAGAAGTTGGCCATGTATAGCCTTATGTCGCTGGTCTGAGCCAGAGCTAGTGTCGCCCAGCTTTGTCACACTTGAACAGGGTACGGGATTCTTGAATCAATGCATAGGCCGGCTTTTGTCCAATCTGAGCCACTTCAATTACAGTACCAGGACCCGAAAACTCTGCAAAGATACCAATGGCGTATTTCCTATAACTTGGCTAACACAGACACTCAATATTACCTCAAAGGCAATGAAAGCTGATATTGCATACTATGTAGAAATCCCCCATCGGAAGACGGGCCTCTTGCCAGTCCATGTCGAGCAGAAGTCGGAGGTTTAGACACGGAAGTCTCAGAAGACGATTCATCCATCTTTGTGTTTGAAATTCTCCTATTCGGGGACACCAGACTCTCTCGGCAACACGTGGCTGAGCTGTGATGCTTGAAGCTGGTAGTCTTCCTCTGTCGGTGCTGGCGGACCTTCTCCTTTTGGAAACGGAGCATACTTGTTCACCAAAAAGTACATGTCGTTATATGCTCTAAATATGGAGTTAGACCTCCGGACTCTGGCAATATAAGGTAGGGAGACTTACGCTTGACGGACAGGTTTACCTCGAGCTTTGTGGTTGCAGGAGTACATGACGTTATAGTACACACAGTACATACGATTTCGATCTTCCCATTCCTCCCTGGGCTCACTAGGACGATAGTATCTTTTATATACCTTACCATAAGTGCTGCTGTGGATTTTGTTGTAGTAACATCTCCAGTCCCCGGTTTCCATCTCGTTGTGGGCGTAATATGCACCTGCATCAAATATGACCAAGTTCCCGTTGTCATATAGAGTTCCAATGTTGCCTTCCCACAGGTCAGCATGGATCAAGCAAGGCTTCACTGATCTTCCATCTCTTTCTAAGTTCCCAATCAGCAGGGGAATGACATGGGAGAAAATCTTCTTCTCAAGCTGGTCAAGACCTTCCCAGTACCCGTTTGTTTCCATATCGATATCGACGACATGGTGTAGGAGCTTGGTGAATAGTGCTGTCCACGTATCCTCCCATCCCACTGCTTGAGGAGTCTGGCCTTGGCATGTTGACACATGGAAGCCAAATCTCCCATCAGGGGATGTACTGATCCGATGTAGCTGGGCGACTTTGGAGCATAGATCACTTGGATCTGGCATTCGATCAATCATGTCGAGATATTCGCAAATAAAGAAATATGTTTCTGGTTCCGTAACTTTGTATTTTCCCCATGAATGTGGCTTAGGGACAAAGTTCGGCATCCACTTGTATAGCTCCGACATACTGTTGAATTCGCCCTCCATCATAAGACGACCAGTGGCAACAGTAGAAGTTTTCACGAAATACCGCGCCTGCGTACCATCTGGTAGCTCTACTCTCAAGCGGGCCGTCACTGTCCATGCTGAATTGCCATATTTCGTTGAAGATACAACCCTGGTCCCTTCAGGAAACTTCGCCATCACATTGTCATCGACAGGGAAGTCCTCTCGAGTAAGAGGGCGCTCTGGTTGAGCATCACTGAGGAGGGTTTGCACCGAGCTGGTCATAGTTGGTATATATAAAGATTGAAAACGGTCCTAGGATGAGTCTGGATTTGTCTCGCTGAGATTAGGAATTGAGTGGACATCAAGACCTTATATGATAAGGATCGCCATTTTCGGGGAGTTGGTGGCATTGCTCTACGTGGCCATCATTTCTGCCTCGTCGTGACTTGGAATATCTGCATGATAGCGACCTTCCAGTAAAATCCGGCCGACGAATACTATCGTTCGCCTAGTTTTGTTTCCAATATAGGCTTTGGATAGAGCAGCAGGGTATGGGGGCCAAATAGTATGATTGGCTTTTGATGGGACAATTGGCTTGGAGATTCACGCTGGCAACTCCATCCTGGTCACCAGGCCGTCCAACACCCCATGCAAGCGCAAAGGATTCCCTGCAAGACCCAAACTAGGCTTCTGCTCCGCGCCAGCCTCATGCAAGGCCCTTATAGCCTTCTCCAAGGGATCAGTGCGAGGGTTCTTTTTGACCATGAGGCTGAAATTGCGGCCTGTAGCGAAACGTAGCGTTTTTCACGTTCCCCCGGCTCCTTTTGAAATGGAAACCATCTTCATGTCATTACACGAATATTGGATGAAACCCCAATCCATTGCGATTGTTATCGCATTCTTCGCAGCAGTATATGCGTGAGTGCTCGACTAACTTCTGATCCCGGCCGTTAGTATGGTAGAAAAGCTTATCACCTCGATCATTTCCAAGCTTCAACCATGGTATGTCGTTACCAATATCGTACGAACTGGCTGTCAAGACAATATTGACGAAGACATAGTTCAAGAAGTTTCGGAAGAAGAGCGTAAATAAAGACGAACTTGAGCATGCTACCTCGAGCCAGGATGTAGTATTCTCGCCGATTCGTGCAACAAACACATTCTCTGGTTCCACCATTGTGGGATCGGACCGACGCAGGAGCTCCACGAGCCCAAGCGAACCTTTCAACACTCACGAAAGACGCAAGAGTTCTTCTGCAAGCCGGAACAGAACATTCAAGACCCACGCAAGCTCAAATGCCCGATCAAATGCCACTAGTAATTCTCTGGGCCTTTGGCTCGTACACCACCCGCCATCAGCTGCGCCGCTGGATATTGTCTTCATTCACGGACTCGGCGGTGACAGGCAGAAGACTTGGTCTCAGAACCATGATCCGCAATTCTTTTGGCCGGGCCTCTGGCTGCCGTATGAGGCAGATATTGGTAGTGCACGTATCTTCAGCTTTGGTTACAAGGCAGAAGTTCGTCCTGGTACGGGAAGGAGTATCGCAAATATCGGAGACTTCGCGAAGGAATTACTATTTGAAATGAAATTCGGCAAGACTGATGACGGACAAGACTACGCCATTGGAAAAGTGCCTATCATCTTTGTTGTGCATTCCATGGGAGGCCTTGTTGCAAAGAAAGCAATATTACTCGGTCAAAACGATGAGGAATATCAACAGATCATCAGGTCCATCTCTGGTGTCATATTTCTCGCCACTCCTCATCGTGGATCCGGCCTGGCCGATGTGCTTGCTAGGATCCTCAGCGCTTCAATGCAAGCACCAAGAGCCTTTCTCAACGACCTCAGCAGGAGTTCAGTGGCCCTGGAAGAGCTCAATGAATCATTTCGTCATATAGCACCGCGACTTTCGGTGTGGTCCTTCTACGAGACATTGGCAACAAAAATAGGGGTGCAACGGCTCATGGTACTCGACAAGGACTCTGCTATTCTAGGATATCCTCGAGAAGTGTCACGGCCGCTAAACGCAGACCATCATGGTGTTTGTAAATATTCCAGTCCAGATGACACAAATTACATCAGCGTAAAAAACGCTCTGAAATCTCTTGTCGCCCGTTTTCGATCGAAAGGCCTTCATGCCTTGAGTGAACAGACTTTGCAGATAACCAAAGCAATGGAACAGCTTCTCGCCATTGGGTCTTCTCCAGAGGATGATTACAAATTCTTCTTGCGTAGGTGGACTCCTGGGACGTGCGAATGGTTCTTTGGACAACCAGAAGTAGATTCCTGGCTTTCAGATCCATTTGAATCTCGCATACTTTGGTACAGTGGCTCACCAGGTGGTGGGAAGTCTGTTTTGGCCTCATTTATCATCAAGCATCTCCATGGTATGGGTGTAGGAGCACAGTTCTTCTTCTTCCGATTCGATAACCAGCCAAAGAGGTCCATAAGCACCTGCCTTAAGTCTCTTGCATGGCAAATCGCAAATGATCATCCCGAATTCAATCGCAGATTGAACGACCTCTCCGAAGCGGGGCTCAACTTAGAAAAGACAGACGCAGTTTCTTTGTGGCAAATGGTCTTTGAATCAATCCTCTTCCAGATTGAGCTTGCCAATCCCCTTTACTGGGTCATTGACGGTCTGGATGAGTCAGAGACTCCTCAACTATTGCTTGAGATTTTCCGCGCGATACCAAGATCCCTTACACCTATCCGTTTGTTGATTACCAGTCGCAAAACTGATACGATCTCAATGCAAGTGGGTGGTCTCTCTGAGCATCTGCCAGTTGCAAAGCTGGAGAATTCTGGGCGCCGACTAAATTCCAATGACATTCAAATCTTAATCCAAAGTGATATAAAACAGATGAGAGGTGGGAACGCATTCAAAAACCAAGTTATGGCACAGTTAATGGACCACGCAGACGGGAACTTCTTATGGGTACGTCTTGTAATGGATGAAATACTCTGCTGCCACACGGAGGAAGCGGTCCAAGAAACATTGGATAATATGCCCGAGGATATGACATCGCTCTATCAAAGGATGGAGGCTTCAATCGTTACTAGACCCAGAAAGTCCGACAAGCTGTTAGCAAAATCTCTACTGCAGTGGGTGCTCTGTGCTAGACGCTCCCTCACGCTAGATGAACTTTCCGGTGCTCTACCGAAGTCTTTGGACCTGAAAAGAACCATCGAAGATATTTGCGGCCAGTTCATTGTGATTTATGAGACTGGGCGAGTGATGATGATCCACCAGACTGCGCGCGATTATCTCACGAGAACATCAACTTCAGAGATCGCCATTGATCCTGAGCAGGCAAATAAGTACCTTTGCATACAGACTATCTCTGCATTGCTAGAGCCGACCTTGCAGTCAAAGTTGATGCAGAAGCAGCGTTCAATAGTTAAGTCTGATCCCTTCATTGTATACGCTGCAACATCTTGGACATATCATCTTAAGCACAGCAGCGCCACTTATGATGAAGTTTTCGATTTTGCAGTGAAGCTTCTACGAGGCATCTCTGTTCTCAATTGGATCTACATATTGGCTCTCGTCAACAAAGTTGATACCCTCGTCAAGGCATCCAAAGATTTGAGCGCTCTTGTAACTTCTAGAAGGAAGTTGGATGCAAAGAAGAATCCAATGCTCCATCGTCTTGATGATCTTGATTTTCTCGATCAATGGAGCACTGAGCTGATCAAGATTGTTGGGAAGTTCATAGGACATCTACGCCTGGAACCTCAAGCAATTTATAAACTCATTCCCCCAGTTTGTCCCAAACAGTCAATACTCCACCAGCAGTTCTACAAGGAACATTCAGCTGAAGTCATTGTCTCTGGGACCCCTTCTTCATGGGATGACAACCTTGCCCGAACAATCTTGCCCAATGGAGACAGAGGTTTCAAGATCACCTCAGCTGGCCCTTACATTGCAGTTCTTGGCTTTACGGGGACAACTTATATCTGGAACTCGCATAACTTTTCCGAAGTTGGATCAACTAGCCACGGCGAGCCTATAACTGCATTCTGTCTGAATAGAAAAGGAGACACTCTGGCGACATATGGATTATCCACTACTAAATGCTGGTCAATCCCCTCTGGGAAGCTCCTATGTACGGTAGCCAATGTGCCAGACGTTAAAGCCATGACACTTGAATTTTCTGAAAGAGACTCCAACCTCATCACTGGTGGGGATGACAGGATCATACGCCATCTCAAATTGAACGACATGAAGCCGGCCTGGACCATTCTCAGTGATGCGCCGTCAAGAGAACATACCGATATCCAAGGGTCTATCACAAACTCACCCATGTGGATGGCTATCAATGGAGATCATACGCAGGTGGGAATTTCATACAGAGGCTCCCCTATGGCCGTATGGTCTACTACTGAACCCCACTGCATCGGACTTTGCATGAGGAGTCAAGAATATCGAATTGCTGATGATACCACAACTTGGTACGCCGTCTCGCGATTTACATGGAACCCGGTCTCAGGTCATGTCATTGGTATCCACAGACATGGCAGCTTATTCAAATGGCATCCATTGACGCATCAGTACAGCGAAGCTCATGCCAGAGCGGATGAAATTGCAGCCAGCCCGGACGGTAAGCTCTTCGTCACAAGTGATAGCGATGGCTCTATCACGGTCTGGAACTTTGCTTTCTTCAGCAGAATATATCGACTCTCTTCTACAGACTTGGTCTACGGCCTTGCTTTTGGAAGTAACAGCCGGCGATTCCACGATCTTCGTGGACGAAATCTCAATACCTGGGAACCAGACAGTTTGATTCGATTTTCGGAATCAGAAGACTCATTCAGCGACTCTACAAGTGAAGGATATCATTCAAGCTCTGTAACTTATTTCTCTGAGGCAGGTCTCACGGACTTTGACACAATTACCGCCATTTCTGCTTCTCTAGGCACATTTTATTGCATAGGAAGTGAAGAGGGTGTGGTTACATTGCATGATACCGAGTCAGGGAGATCCTGGGAAGTGACAAAATTCTACAACTACCATAATATCAGCGAATTAATCTGGAGCCGAGATTCAAGTATAGTGGTCGCTGCTGATTTGAGTGGAGAGATTGTGATCACAAGGGTCACAATGGAGAAATCGAAGCAGACGGTGACCCTAGAACCACTTCAAAGTCCAAACTCTCACATCGAGGGGGACAATTTGTACCAGATGCTGATGAGTTCTGACGCAAAGTTGCTGCTCCTTATTCGCCACGACCTTAGCCAGCTTTGGTCTCTCGAAGAAAACAAAACGATCTCAACCATGTCTTTGGCGGAGGCTGGCAAGCGACGATGGTCCCAGCATCCCTCCAATAAGCATTTGTTCGTTGGCTTTGGGACAACAGATGCG
Source organism: Phaeomoniella chlamydospora (assembly GCA_001006345.1). Lineage (NCBI taxonomy): Eukaryota > Fungi > Ascomycota > Eurotiomycetes > Phaeomoniellales > Phaeomoniellaceae > Phaeomoniella > Phaeomoniella chlamydospora. Next base: position 32,311 of record LCWF01000129.1, on the reverse strand, counting down.
GTGATTTACGGCTGGAAAGACATGAAGAAGATATCTCAACCCAAATATCGCCATAGTCCAGACGATTATGACGCAAGTAATGAATCCCGCTCAGATGGCGATAATCTTGTACAGCACTCTTCACAAGTAAATTTATCTACAGTCACGAGGGCTCTTCTTACAAAAGACAGCAAATTCATTCTCCTCAGAATCGAAGAGACATCGGTTCTAGGGAGCCTCCATCAGCGCACTTTGATATTCGAAAGTAGTAGCTTTGATGATATCGGGGACACCGAACCATGTGGTCTGACACATCTCCATATTCCCAACAAAATTCTATCCAACATTTATTTGCCTCTTGGCGTTCAATACGGGTCTCGGTTTATGTTTATGGATGAGAACCTTTGGGTATGTTCCATCAATCTAAACACCGTTCATGATGATGGGGTGATAAGACGACACTATTTCATCCCACGCGACTGGACATCTACCGAAGCGTTAGAATTATGCACGATGATGACCGACGGGTCACTTCTATGTCCCAGGGATGATACAGTGGCCGTCATTCGAAGTGACTTACATTTAGGGCGTACGTATATATAATGACCTGACTCCCATTAGACAACGAGAGTCAATAAGGCAACTTCCAACCGTTTCTAAACGTTATGTAGCATCTTGACAAGAAGTCCATTCGCACAATGTAAAATATCATTCAATCTGTCAGGCCTACATGGTAAATCACAGGATCCATGGTTTCCAGCCCGACTCCTGTATTGTAAGAGTGATATCTTATATTGCAAGTCATTCCTTCGTGGAGACCAGTAGACGCTCCATGCTATCATACTAGAACATGACCGCAGACTATTCATGTATTTCTGCACCTTCCGCCCTTTCCTGAGACCAACACTAAAGTGTACAGTAATGTCCACATCTACAACATTGCATATCTAGTATACTGCACAGAAGAAGTATAGAAGACACTGACGTGGCCTAAATTAACGTTGTAGACAGGGCACCCCTTAGCCTTTATCGGGAAATTCTACCGTGCAATTGTGCTGAGCGCAAAGCATCTTTGAAGCATTTCCGTTCCCGAGGTAACAAGGTCTGCGGAAGATAACGAAGTCTTCGTTGAGGCAGGGATTCAAGGGTAACGTGAAGATGTCTGATCTCGTCCAGATAAGTGTCATTACCTTGAACAGCCATGTAGCAAACGAGTGTAGTGATTTGAAGAGCTACGAAACGAATACTTATCTACGCTGAGAAGGACAGGTTGGTAATCAGAGACTTCAAGCCAGAGAGTCCAATGTCATATCAATAACAAGTTTGCCCCCAGTTCCACGATGATATTCGTCTACGAGAGCATTGATCTCCGGTAGAGAAAATGTCTTCACAACTGGTTTCACATTATACTGGTTGGCGAACTGCATCATTTCTCTCAGTTGCCAGTGTTTAGCCACCCAAGATCCGACTATCCTGATATCTCGAAACACCAGCGCAGTAGCGCTCATGTTGAAACCCCTTTCAGGAAAACTCACCACCACTATTGTGCCGTGATTCTTCAGTAGAGCTGTAGCCAGATCCATTGCGGCCTGGGAATCGGCGAGTAAGATGGCTGCATCTACTCCGAGTTCTCCTGGTGCGGCGTCACTGCTATGCTCTCCGATGGAAACCAGCAGATCTTCTGGCTTGGTGGTTCGAGCATCGCCAACTTTAATCTGATTGCCTTTGCTTCCTAAGCCTTTAATGACGTTCTGCAATAGCTCTAGAGATTTGTCAGAGGCGTCTACTGCCAAAACTTCCTTGCCTAAGTGAGCAGCAAATTGGATACCAAGATGGCCTAAGCCGCCACCAGCTCCGACAATAGCAATCTTGGACGCATTCTTGATTCTTTCGTGTTGTAATGCGCCCCAGATAGTAAATCCAGCACACATTAGTGGTGCCGTGTCAACTGCCGTCAGCCCTTCTGGAATTGGTACGATTTGCCTGCTATCCACCAGGCAATATTGTTGAAACCCTCCATCTACCGTCAAACCCAAGGTCTCAGCGTAGGGACAATGCGGTGAGTACCGGGATCCATCGCCATCATCCCTGGTGCATTCGAAGCATTTGGTGCACGGATGATATGACAGCGGCGGCACACCAACCTTGGAACCAACAGTCAGCCCGTACAGATTTTCAGCAGATGGACCGAAGGCGACGATCTCGCCAGAATATTCGTGACATCCAACTCTTGGAAGGGTCTGATTATGTTGCATCTCTCCGGAACTGAACACGGCATCCGTATGGCAGTATGAAGCTGCCAGCACCCGAATAAGTAAGTCATGCCCCTCTGGCTTTGATGGTGTGGTGATTTTAGTGACCGAATATGGCTCACTGAATTTCTCCTGCACGGCTGCCAGCATTTCTGAGGGAATTTTGACGGCCATGGTGATCAGGAGTGGCTGCGTATCAACCAAGTAGCTGCTGGGGTTGTTGCTTCGAGATGACAAGCAATTATGCTACTAAATGCCGTATCGTCCACTACAAGATGCTCTCGATACACTTTTCATCTATCGGGCCGTGATGATTGCGGAGCTGAGACAGGCACAGAGAACTCGGGGAAACATAGATCGCCTTACCCCGCCTGTCCACACCATTTGCCGGGGGACATGAGCAATGACATGAATTTGGCGGCTATAGGGCCTGAAATCGGCATATGATCGAAAGCTCTCTACCAGACCTTCAACCATTTGGATCCTGGTACCAATGAGTCTTGAACAATCCAGTATCCAAGGTCTCATTGAGGTGGAATCGCCTGATCTAGTTAGTACCAACCTGGTATATGAAGCGAAGATAGGGATTCGTGGAGATAATATCGAAAAACTGCTAGCATAGAACGGCCGCCAATACCCACCAGCGCAGCAAAGGGATGGTGAACACTTTACACTCCTCTGAGTTTGAAAGTCAGGCATGAAAAAACATCGCCCCTCCTACCCTGTGCAACCTCTGCGTGCAGCAAATACCTACGTTCCGGCAAAATTTCTTGATTGCGTAACGGACGTCCTAAATCCTATATTTCCAGCTATCGGAGACTGTCTTTAGAACTGTGAACACTTGACTTACGGGAATGACAATCGTCGCGATGCCACATTGATATAAAGAAAAGTCCTACCCCGGCTTGACCAAAACAACCATGAGCAGGAAGTTCACGTGTAGGGAACTACAGGAGAACTTTCCCTCCGAGACGAAAGAAGATGTGAGGAAGGTTATGAAGACGGCGGAGCGGCGAGGAAAAGTTGCAGTGCATGATATCACACAAGACCTAACGATCATCAAAACAACTCTAGCTAAGTGCCTGGAAGTAAGTACACGTTGTCCTTCTATCTCAGAAAGTTCACTGATCAAGCCCAGCGCGCACCAGGATTAATGCCAACAACTAACTCATGCACCGCAATTATTGCCTATTATCCAGGTACTACCTCAATAGGGTCCAGTCGATCGATTTTAACGCCGATTCATTATGATGGAGAAGTACGGCTTGCTGGTCAGAGAATTGAAGACGGCCGATTTTACGAGATAATGGAGGTATGCGATATCGAGGTATCGGACGATGGAATGCTGATAGTGGGGATATATTGTTTTTTGGAAATGAAGAAAATCAAGGAAAAATGAAAAATTTATCGAGTGTTGGTTTGTTTGGTGCATTGGAAAAGATTATAGTAGCTGGAAGGCATGGCATATATGATGATGTTTATTTCTCTGATGAGCTTTTTATAGTATAAAGGTATATTCTTGTAGCGGTTCAGTCGAGAAAACTGACGTCTTGGCCAATGCTAATGCCGATTGATAATGTATTGCGACCCAAACAGTTTGCCGCTCGTTCTCGGAGTTCTAGCTGTCGTTTTCTAAATTACCCAGTAAAGAAGCTTGAATTTAAGCACCGTGAACAATCAATCGCTCTGCCAATGGCTTCTTCAATCCAGTGGCCTTGGGTCCAGCGGGGGCAGTTGGTTTACCGAACGGCATCTGGGCAACGAGCTTCCATGTTGCGGGAATGTTGTAAGCGGCCTTGACCTTGTCGTCGATCAATGGGCTGTAATGTTGTAAGTTGGCACCAAGACCGGCATTGGCGAATGCGGTCCAGACGACAAATTGGTGCATGGCTGAAGCGTGTTCGGCCCATGGGGCGAAGTTGTCTTTAATGAATGGGTACTTGTCCTCGAGGAGACGAGTGTTTTCTGGGTCTTCAAAGTACAGAACCGAACCATATGCGTTACGGAACATGGCGAGACGACCCTTGGTGCTCTTCTCCCATTGCTCTTCGGGTGTGACACCTTTGATGACTTCGGTGGCGATGTCCCAGAGTTTATAATGTTCTTCCTTCACGAGTAGGACGAGACGGGTGGTGTAGGAGCCGAAGGTGGATGGACATTCTTCCAAAGCTGTCTCGAGGATCTTCTTGATCTCCTCGTCGGAGATGGTGGTTTCAGGGGAAAGAGTGTAAACGGAGCGGCGCTCTTTGATCTCATCGAGGAACTTCTGGTAAGAGGCCATCGTGTTCGGTTGTGAGGTAGAAGCGAAAGAAGCAGCGTATGTTGGTCGGAAATGGCGATTGGTTGCAGCTGTGTAGGAGAATGTCTTGCGGAAGGCTGAGTTGAGAGGGGCACGAGATGTAGTGAGACGAAGGAAAGGTCTACAGGTCGACATATAAAATAGCTTGCTTGAATTCGGATGTCCACCGTCTACCCGGATCTGCTAAGTCTAGCACATATATTAATACTGTTTACATAGTACGTTATTATGTGGATTCTCGGCCGATAAAAGTCCCGTCCTCGCTCGTGGATTCTCGGCCGATAAGAGAGCGAAAATGCGAGATAAGTGGAGCCATGGACAGATGAAAGCTCGTTCAAAGGCCAGCATGCTTGCAGCACCGAAATTCGAAGACTACGAACAAGACACACCTGAGACCTTGGTGACAAATCCGAAGCTCGATCATCAACTCTATACTCTCAGGTAGGCAGTTGTCGGAAATGCGTTGTTGAGTGCTGATATGTTTGTGAGCTACTTCGGAAGCCCGGCCCAGAATAGTGGCTTAGTCAAGTCTTGGTCGGTAGACTGCCTCCTTCACCCCATCAGAGGATTGCTCTCGTATATACAGTATTCATATCTCGACATTGTCTCTTATTCTGAGCGTCTCTGCTGCATTGTTGAACTGTCACAGCCGAATGGAGACCGCAGGATATGAAGGATTGCCTTGCCCAGTGTTTCATATCTGACCAGGTCATGCCATGGTGCTTACGGCCGAGTCGAGACGTTCGAAAGCATCGAGATCCCGCCGGTCTTTGTAATCATCAAAGGGTGGGAACTTCATCTCACGTTTGCCATGTTGAAAACACTGGATCTTAGCAGAAAGCGCACCGTCTTCAATGGGAGTGGCGTCCATTCTCACCAATCAGTCTGCATGTGGGGCATTGGCTGAGAAAATCAAGATACTGTCCATCTATCTTGTTGCACTTCTATAGACCATCTCTCATAAAGAAAGCCAAGTCGTGTTCTCTGCGTGAACAAAGACAAATCGTTCTACAGTAGCGCAAGCACCCGGGGGCAGGCAGTTGTATCAAGCGTTCTTTCAAACATGAACTAAGGCATTATCTTGCTGGTTCTGCCAGCGCGTCCCTTCCGGTCGATTGACGCGATGATTTGATTTGAAGAAGAGTCGAGGCAATGCCGCCGTCCATACCTGGATAAGCTCTTCCACAGCTGATCGTCAGTGTATTTCCGGCCTTAGTATGCGGAAAGTCTTCGTTTGTCCACTCTCCGCGATGACTGTTTGAAGGGGTTAGTGATCATGACGATTGACGCTGTCCTCTCGCAATTATAAGCACAAAGGGGCTTTCTCTGCGAGGACAATGGACTCCTACACCATTACCAAAACTCTGTCCAACATAAAAGACGTCGACATATGGGACAATTAAGTCGGTTTAAAGAGGTCACAAGTTCTTTGGGTTCATCCTTGAACAATTGCTCAGCTCATTGCGCCATGCCAAATTGATCATTTAAGCGTTGACCAAAGGAAGCGTCCACGACCTAAGGCATCTTCAATTGTTTTCAGGGATGGAACAGTTTGCCATACTTGGAAAACCAATTGGATTGGTATCCCACTTGGCTGATCCCAGATTCCACGGAACTCATGTGAGTGAGAGCCATGGGATGTACCCTAACGTGGGATAGCATCGAGATTCCATTAACCAGTTCTTTGTACCACATACTTTGCCATCTTTTTTATCTTGTATCCTCGCTGCCGTCTGAGGCTTCTTGTGGCTTCAGGTGCAATCATGATCATGTAGGTGAGAGTTGGAACAATGGTAGCTGTCAAAGGCAACAAACAATGATGCCTTTATGCAAGATCTCTGTTCTATTGACAACCCCAATTATAGCACGCTACCTCTTTGGTTCTCTTTCTTTCTTCGATTGTTCTAATACCATCAAAGCAATGTGCTTGCCAAAAAGGCTCTGGTGCCTATGACATCTATCGAACGAAGCTATATCATCCGAAATAGCAAATATGATGTGGTCTTTTATGTTGCCGTTAGTTCATTTCTCGAATTACGACTAATATCGCTAGACATGCATTGTCACTTTGTCACGACTCAATCAAAAGCAAACAATGGCTTTGCAGTATCATAATAGACGGTTGCCCTTTATAAGATTAAGTCGATCTCTATCTGATACCCTCCCCTCGTTGTTTCGTTCTAATCCGGCATCAAATCTATATAAATCTATATTTTAGTACTGTACGTGCGTTTGAAGGCCGCTCTGATACACTCTTGTTCCAAAGCTCTCGCTTTACGTTTCGAGTGTAAATCATGGCTCATCAAGGCGGTTCATCTATTGGTCTATTCAACCTCAATGACTTGCCCCAGCCACCAGCTGAATATCAACTTGGCGGTATACCTGCTGGAACGATGTTGAACAAATGGAAGCTAGATGAATGGGCGGCGCTGGCCGCTTACCACGCTTTTGGTTTCCAATATGAAATTCCAGATAAGGCCAAGAGGCAAGATTATTTCAACATCATCAATGTGATTTTTTACCATAAGCATGGCATGTCGACGGATGTTACGTTGCACGCTGTTGGGAACGTTGGTCCAGGATCTTTACCAACAAAATTAAGGCAGGCTTTCAACATTCCTGGATATTTCCTAACCCACGATGCTGTTCAAAATCTCCTCCAACCAGCAGTCCATCTGCGTGAGCCTAGTGCAAAAAAGCCTAAAGGTAAAAGCAGGAATGCTCTCTTCATCGACAGCAATGCCTCCGATGTCAAGAATTGGTCTACGGCAGAGGATGTTATAGAGACTAGAGAAGATATGGACGTCGATACCCCATCAGGGGGCTTTCCGAGACTAGCACCAATTCTCATGGTAGACGACCCTTCGCAGCCCTATGATCAGGTGCACCCTTACACGCAGACGGAGTTTCTACAAACCCAAACAATCGATATCAGCACTCAAACAGACAATCTACACAATTCAGGACTCGATCACAGTTCGCAAATCGTGCAGACCCAAATAGTTGATTTCGATAGACCATCAAAAAATATATATATACGAGGAATTGACGCTGGTACCCAAACTCTCTTTATACAACCTAAATTAACCGAGTCAGGCACCCAGACAGAAATTCCACCTAGGCAAGCGGCTAAGAAGAGCACATCGACAAATACCATAGGGAGCCAATTCGTCCATGCCGGTACACAGACGGAAACTCTAGAGGCCCAAGGTATAGAAAAGCCCTCCGAGGACAGGCTTTTCGGTGACAGCCCTTTAAGAGCTTCTAATGCAGATGATGGCCACGTTGAAGATAGCCTGTTTGGTGACAGCCCTCCTCGAGCAATCAATCCAGATGATCAAGATGTTACGAGAAATGACTTCTTAAGATCAATAGAGGATGCATTAGCGTCTTCTCTAACTGACAGACTCACTGAAACACTTAGTAGATCATCAAAACTTCGAACTCCATCTTCGTTTCGGGTACTAGGCCCAGCCGTGATAGCCACAAATGACAACCAGTCAAGAGGTCAACTCATCACGTCTGACCATGCATGCGCCAGAATAAGCCTCGCTTTCAAAAACAACCCCTGGAGTTATGACTTTGCTGCTGGGGGCGAGGGCCACGATTTCTACGGTTATGGACCAACATGGTGGAACAATTCATGTGCATGGGATTCCATTATTGTACTTACGAAGCTCTTGCACTCAAGTTCTAACATACTGAGCAGACTCGATAAGACTATATTGCGTCCTGATCAACGACTTTTTCTTCAACATGTCCTATTTGACTACACCACAATGACCGAGCAACGTTCCATAGCCTATCGAAATTCATTCATTGCCTACTATGCAGCCGCACATAAGGAACGCAACCCGTCAAGCCAGCCCTTCGTTCCTGGTCAAATGCAGTATGTGCTTCGCCTTTGGGAAGATATTACCACAAATTTCAGAACCTTCACGATACAGTGCCGTACTGTCATCGACGAATGTCCTTGTAAAAATACATCTCAGAGAGTAAGGAAAGCCTCCTGCATTCCTGGAATTACGCCTTCTATACAACAAGCCTCTACATTGTCTTCTACTTCAACACTTCCTCATCATACCCAACAAATCGACTTGCAGATCCTCCTACAACGGTACTTTAAGCGAATCGACCGTTGCAACGCTTGCGGCCATGGCACTAGATCCGAACGCTCCGTCATCACGGGTTCCCTCCCCTCCCACCTCGTTGTCACCCTCTCAGCCCCTATCATCCCTTTAAGTCACACCCGGAAGTTCGAATTGACCTACGACCAAATGACATCCGAATCCCCCACATCCAGCCTAGAAACACAAACCCATAAAGCAACTTACCGATGGCTTGGAGGCATCTACGTCAAAGACCTAGGTAACATTCCGCATTTCACCGTCTTCTGGAACGATGGTCCCGACCACTTCATCCATTACGACGGTCTCAAAATCAACGGAGCAATCGTAGGAGGTTTACGCGCCCCATCAACAACTCATGAAAACAGGATCCCCGAATCATGGATGCGAAAGACCCCCCCTTTACTCATCTACGAACGTGTAATTGAGGACCAAGAAGTCTCTGAACCCGAAATTGCCGACGACCCAACATGTGCCACGATCACGAGCACCGTCGCACAGATCATGCAAACCATCGAATCGAATCTCCGCTCTCGTCCAACCCCATCCAGAACCCCAATGCCTGTCGAAGTCTACGACAGCATTTTCAATCGCACCCGACTACCATCCCAAGCTCGATCTGACCCCTCATCTTTCTCTGCTGGTCCTCCGTCATCATCCCAACAGCCACAACAACAACCCCTAAATCATCCACCCCCACCCGATTCCCAGATCACCTATAACCAAGTCCCCAATCTCAATCCTCCCCCACCACCAAGCTTCCAACCGTATCCCCTACAGTCTCACCCACCACCACAACCATCGATCCCCGCTTCCAATCCATCATCTCAAACATCGCTAATTTCCCAATCATTCCACCAATTCGCGTGGCCCCCGCACTCACAGCCGGCGTTGACGTCGCCGAGCGGGACGCAGAATGTGAAGAACGTGGAGAGGAAACGGAAGAGAGGGGGTGATGAAGAGGATGGGGATGAGAGAGAGGCGGGGAAGACGATAAGGAGGAGGAGTTGAGATGGTAATACTTTTTTTTTCTTTTCTTTTTTCTTTTTTTTGGTATTTCTTATTGTTTCCCTTTTATCTTTCTGTTTTTGCCTTTTTTTTTTTGGTCTGTTGCTTTTTCGTCTGGTGTTAGGATTGTAGGAATTCAGGTATGAAGTGCTTGGATTGAGGTATGCTATCTGGGGGGAAGAGCCCATCTATATACCTATGACTGTGGAGCAGGAAGCAGGGTTTGCACTATCCTATCCTTGGGTTTTAACAAGGATTAATGGAGCATGTAAGATATGATGGATTTGATACCGTTACTACTATATTACCGAAAAAACAAAAACCAAAAAAGGCCTTGGAATTCCTATATGGTATGTATATTTGGAATTGTTTTGACTTGATGGAAAACATACTTGCACTATTATTATGCTACAAGAGTACAAACATGAAGTATTCATTCTCACTTCAGGATTGAAAACTGGTAAGTAGGATGGCAGGACAATAGAATAAGGTTTCCCGGGGGTATTAATGATCAATTGACTTATGGGTTCCTGTTTGTTTTTGTGTTTGCCTCCATCGACTTTCAGGTGAGAGAAAGAAAGAATTGGATAATATTACAGACTTTGAGTCTCCATAAACATAGCACCGAAAAATGTAAGGTCTTGGATACCTAACCTATTGCAATGACAGGTCCATCATGACGAAATTGCTTTTTGAGTCCCTGATGGTTGATCGATTGATCGATTTCCTTCGCCTTTGAACGCCTTTGCTTACTTGCACCTGCTTGCTCCCTTGCTTGCTTTCCATGCCGGGTACCGATTCAACCAATATTAATTGCTATTCCTTTAGTTTTCCCCTCGTATCGACCCTTTATGTATTATGTTCCGTGACAGTCCATCTTCGTTTCGCTTGAGAGTCTTTGGAATTAATGGCTGGACTTCCCCATAAACCCCGTTGACTCGCTGTTCGGACGGGAAGATGATGGGTTGCGATTTTTGGTTCGCCGTTGGTCATTTCAGCCTTTTTGATTGCTTCGGCAGCAAATGTATCCGATGGATTGGCTGTTGCATTGCCGAAATTTGGCATTTCGGAATCAGATTCACTGGTAGTGGCATCAGCCACTGCTTGACTTCCCCACAGACCAGATTGTTGCTTGATTGTGGCTGCTGTTGTTGTTGCGGCATGTGATCTCAAGGCAATGCTTGATGATCGTTGTACGCTTTGGGATGTAGAAGGCCTACTGTCATCAAGGGACCAATCGGTTGAGGACGTTGAACCGAAAGTTCTCTTCCAGGGAGTTGAAGAAGATCTTGGGGATGGAGTGACCGCGGGACTAAGAGGAGTTGATCCATTTCGAAGGTGATCTGTCGATGCCATGATCTTGATGTCATATTCTTCGGAAATATTAGATTCGATTAATGACGATCTTCGACTGTGTCTTGGGGATCTGGATCTCGGTAGCCTTTGTGAGTCTGATTGATCTGCTGTACCCTTCCTGACTGCCATAGTGAGAGATGCCATTCCAACATCAAGTAGAACTGGTTGGTTGGTAAGAGCACCAATTAGGGCATTACAGCCAGCGCCATGGGTGACTAAGATGATAACTGTGTCGACCTCGGCGTCATCATCATCATCATTATCATTGGCTTCCTCTCCTTTGTACCATTGTATCATCTTATGCAACCCATTTCGAAACCTCTTATGCATGCTGCTCCACTCCTCTCCGTACTCACCGCCATTGCCCCATTCCATAGGCTGACGCATACTGTCCCATCTGTAGTCAACATCAACACACGCATCCCTAGCATGAGCAACATAACCTCCTGGAATGGGAGCAGATGTGGAAACAGCATATGTCGGAGTCGGCGGGACATATGTTGCGCCGGAGCTATTGATATTCGTCGAAATTCGAGGTTTTGGTCGTTCGTCTTTCGATGCAAGTGTACTTGATGCCCTGGATCGTGACGGAACTGCATGTCCCGTTGATGCTAAATCTTCTCTGTTTTCTGAATCACTCTCTTCGACCGTTGAGGAATCTCCAAAACCTCCTTTCCAACCTCCGGGGAAATGGCCGTTAGACTTATTCCCAAGATCGGCCCCTTCAATTTTCTCGCCAGGTCGAAGTAAATCCGCCTTTGCACCAGCAACCATCATGACAGAGCTTGGTGGAGGCGTGATTTGTTCGAAATAATCCGGCGATAGCCATTCGCCGAGGAATGCATCAATGCGCAGTTGAGCTGTTCGCAGATTTTGGGGCGGATCAGACATCTTGAAGGCGTTTGCAGTTGTGTCATTGGAACTTGACTCTTCTGCTGGTTCCGGGATAGCAGAAAGACGAGGAGAACCATCTTGTGCCAGACGTAGAGACACCGACCTCATGGCAGTCGATTTTCCTAGTGATATCGATCCTGACTTCTTTGAGTACTGGGAAAGACCCGCACTCATTGCGACGGAGGTTTGTATGCATCGAACAAAGGGCGACGAATGGATGATGATTTTGTGCTTCTTGTGACGACGCTTCTTCCCCTCGCTACCGTCATCGCTTCCTTGTATTTGTTCCTCATAAGCCTCTTCCCGTGCTCGGAGGATTGTCGCAATTCTTGCGCCTAAAGCCCTTGCTTGTGTCCATCCTCCGTAAGTCAACGGCGGATCATACGGAGTTGGAGACGTCATATGCCACTGCTTATCTGCAGCGTCAAGCCTTGCGCCATGCCTTTCAGACATGTCAGCATAAACAGAGATACAAATCAGGAATCTTCATACCTGGCGATGATGACGATGGCAGGCGCCTTACTTGTAGGCATTGTCGGTGTTGATTGAAGTTTCAAGGCTAGATTGCCCTGTCGTGAAAAAGTGCGCTCATCGGCTGTGTCGCAAATGAAAATCACCTAGGTGAACACCGGCATCGATGTTGAGATATATGTTGTGGTGTCGTCGCAAAGCCTCAGTGGTCACTAAGGTAAATACCGGATGGACTTTTTTTTCCACCCCGCAGCGATAAGATACAGTAGGTGATGACACCAACGCAACCCGACTATGGGAATAAATTATCCCTCTTTTCGCGACTGACGAAGTCGATTCATTCAGGTTATGAGATCTACTGAGAAGGATGGAGCAATCGGTGGAAGAATTCTACTTCTTCCCGCCTTCGGTTCTTTCGGATCGATAACAATACATAACACAGTGCTCTTGAGCGAGTACTACGATGTGGCTGTGGTATGGTTGGACAGAGATGATGATAGACGCGTTTAATTCGTGCAGCTGGGAAGCTCAGCTATTGGACAAAGCGATGAGAGTAAAGCAGGTTCGAACAAGGATTAAAGCCTTTTCCATGACCACAAGGTTTGTCTTCCGTCACAAGACGCTTTTAGGAAATGGCGGGGGTGGCCGGTCTAAGCAGTTTCGAGCATTTGTTTGCGGAATTGCGAAGCTTCTGGTTTGCAACAAAACGGTCTATCCTCCACTCAGAGTACTCTGTAGTAAGAGAGACGAATATCCTTGGACAAACGTCAGGGTGTGTACACCTGACAAGTCATGCAAGAGATGATTTCGGGTAAAATGGCAACATTCCTTATGCTGCAGTCTCAGCCTGCTCCTCTTTGACCTCGCAGGGTACATAGTCTCAATATGATGACTGGCAAATGATTCGTAGCTACCCGTGCATTCTCATTTGCTTCGGAATGGCGAGACCACAAAGAATTGCGCCTGGTGTAGAATGTTACGCATGCTATGCGCGGTGAAGGGGTCAATCCCACATCTAGCACTATTCAGAAGGTTGCTCGAGGCTTTGAACAGGCCGAGCATGCGTCTTTTCAGAGAAATACCAGTAGGACGTCATGATTCACACAAATGGAAAGCAAACCGGTAGCAATGACCAAATCCTCGTCATTGTCTCATAGGGCCGATAGCCGTTGTGGCTATACCCAATTACCGAGAAAGTCGGCATCTGCTTCTCAAGACGTGACAGATGACTCTGCGCTTCACTAGATCTGAAATTGTCTTCAAGCAAGGACCTTTTTGCTCGCCCTACAGACCTCATCCAGGTCCTTAGAAATTTGGACCTTGAGCAGCCACGCAAAGAAGACATACGATGATGTGAACAGGTTCGGAAACCTGCCCAGAATGTGACTGATCGGCTTCTCGAGAAAGTCAACATACGCGGCGCTGATGAATCGTTGCAATGTGAATGGTGACGATACCGGGGACGATACCGGGACGATGTGATGATCCTGCGACCTTAAACATGCCACTGATCGGATTCATCGAATTCATGCTTGTTATAAAGCAGAGCGGTATGTACATCCAACAAGGTTGACAGGGATCAGTGACGGCTAAAAACTGCAAGGGGGGGGAAACAGACGGAGGTGCTGCATCGACCAAGTGGTGCACTGTGCAGTTGATATTTGGATGCTCAGAGTACTCTGGTATGGGAGGAGTTTGGGACCAGAAGCGGAAAGGAAGGCAAGAATACAAATATGAATACCAGGTCAATCCCAGTTGAAAACTTGACTCGATGTTTGAGGAAGCCGAAAGAGGTAAGGGAACGGCAACGGCAACGACTACGACTTATCGAACAGGAATTTCAATCTACACCCACGAATCTGGGAGCAGAGGGTTTAGCTGAATCTGCAGCAAGCGCGGACGTTATCTTCCATATTTGGATCCGTGAATATTCGGGTCCGAACGGTCATGACAGTATGTGGCTGCTGCAGAGCCGGGGCTGTTCTCGATTGGGATGAGGCTGATGGGCTATTGACCGGAATAAGAGCCACTCGGTCTCGAGGATCCAGCGGATTAGACTGAGTCAAGTAAGTCGACGGCACGGAGAAACGCTCAGAGCAAGGATCGAACCTGCTCATTCATCTTCTCCTTTCATTGTGGAGTGTAGCCAAGAGGGGTACAGGGGTGCTGAGAGAAGAATTCACAGTCGAGTTGATTCTTCTCTGTAATTAGAATGAGAAGAAGGTTGCTGCAGTCCTAGAGCGAGATCAAAAATGTATATTGTGAGTAGTATGCCATGGGTACAGAGTAGGGCCCATCAAGATAGACTCTGAGTAGCGTTGTTCATCTGCCATTTGCCGTGTGTTTCTTTGTCCCAGTATAAGATCCATCCTCGTGTATCGTATAACAAAAGTCATCCACGTGATGCTGTTACGATATTTGTCTCCTTCTCTCGTTCTCGATGTGGCTTCTAGATGGCACCACTGTTTTTCCATTCTATTCGAAACACCCAAGATGGATCCCAAGGCAGCTGTTCTAAACGTGCCACAGTGTCGATCTCGGAAAACGGTCACGATAATGGTCCCCTGATGGATCATTGAGTTTGGTGGATCTGGGGCTGTCCTGTTTCATGTCTTGCGTGGCCAACTTCTTCCTCGCCAACAGCTTGTGAAATCCAATTACGGCAATTTTTCTTGTTTCAATCCCTGCATCTTCTTCTATCCTTTCCTCACCCCATCCCCCATTCGTGTCAACTCCGCCGTGGACTAGTTGACGTATACCGCAGTATCCTCGCTCTCCGCTGGTTTCATGGAAACACTACTTGCCGCAAATGCTCTAACAGGCCATCTATCCCGAGCAGATTTTGTATTGCCTCATGATCCGATGACCACACGGCACCACTCGACTTTTCGTCAACTAATACTGCATCTGTTAATCTGCCCTCCTCGAGCTCACAACTAGCTCCGAAGTATGTTGGGCACGGCACATGTTGTGGCCCCATCCACAACGGGTTTTGTTACCATATAATTTCTTTGCTTCCTTCTCTGGCAATGATTGCCCATCCACTCTTTCGCGTCCGATCCCGTCCATGAACAGCCTATTTCTAGCTACAGCATCTGATGCTGGCTGCTGGCGACTCGCAGCCTATCAGGGTGGGCCGTATCGTAGACTCTTCACTACATCACCTGCTCTCACTCAAGCTCTCAATTCCTTTCTGTCCTTCAACCTTGGCCTTCATTGAATGATAATCCGACGGCCCGCCGCTGAAGCCGTGCGTGCTGTATGCTGGAGAGTCGCAGCGGATAAGGCGAATCTATCCTTTCGATTTGTCGAGATTCCTGTCATGCCGACTGCGAAAGACTTCCTAAAGACCCTCAAACACACTCAAGTGGAAGTGCAGGTACAGGTGCCCCACCTTCGGTATTCTGGTCCATTGCGTGACGGATTCTGATCATCGGTTCGGCGTATTGTCTGGTGTGGAGGAGGTCGTTCGGCTTGACACTGACTAGACCTCGGGTTGAAGATATATCACTGTTGTTTTGCTTTTGAATATTGCTCTTCATATTCCATAATCCTGGCAACCATGTCATCATCGAAGGGCAATGCTCTTTCACTATGGGTTATAGTAGTGATTGCTGTGGTCGGCGGACTCTTAGTCATATCCGTCACAGCTTCACTTATTGTACGGAGGATCCGGCAGCGGAGGATATCATTAGGGGAAGCAGATGATTTTCCTCCATTCCATCGGCTTGCAGTTCGACGAGGTCAAATCGTTCGTGCATCCTGGAATTTATCGCTCGGTGCATCGATACTGGGATCCAAAGCTGACAATGCCTCGTTTATGTCTTTGGACGACAAGCTTACTGGAGGGCGCAGAAGCAGAAGAGGGGTTGCAAGAAGCCGTGCAAGCCATCGATCATCACTGAACTCACAATTATCACGGCCAACAACAAGCGAGATGCGGAAGACACCTAAGGCGGAATACCAAATAAGACCGAAGAGCAACTTGATTGAGAATGTACGGAGCATTGACGACGAACTTTCAGAAAAGCACCATATCCCTGTCAACACCCAGTCGTCGACAGCTCAGAGCGCATACACCATCACTAGTACAGAGCTTTCAGAGGATCGGGATACCGCCTCCGGTGATCCATCTATGACAGAAAAGCATGAGCATATCCATGAAATCCTCACGGACAAAACGCTCGTCATCCAATCGCCTCAAGGAACCCTACAATCACCAACCCCGAGTCGTAAACGTCACCTCAGCATCCCAATCTCGAAATATGCCCCATCTCTCGCACTGACAAGGAAATCTTTCCAATCTTCTCAGACTTCTCTGCACCGTTCCATGGTTCCGAATCTTGCGCCGGTCGTCGAAGGAACATCTACTATTAAACCTTCGGGTCTGGGAGGGCCAGAAGCAGCCGAATCCTCTACAGACAACTCAAAACCGAGAGGGTTAAGACATACCTTGACACCGCTTGCTGTTCCAGCTCCAGTACTATCCACTACAGATAATCCGCCTACCCTTTCACCTCAATCATCATCGCTCGTACTTCCAGCACAGTATTCATCCTTTCTTTCCGAAGAGAATGCTCACTGGCCAAGCCAATCAACAAGACATCATCAGCAACAGCATCGAATATCAAACATTCTCTCCTCCTCGGCTACACCAAATCTGCAGCTCAAAACAACTGCAAATTCCCCATTACCTCCGTCCTTGACAAACCCCAGACCTCCGCCGCCACCACCCAAGTCTAGCCTCATGGAGGGGAGTGATAACAATCACTCCCGGTCTCACTCTGCCTCAACGTTAATCAACACGGCCGAAAACCTTTCACTCAGTAGTAGCAAGAAGAAGACCGCATCACCCCCATCAACCACTGGCAGCAATATGGGCAGACAGCCTGTAGATGACAAAACAGGGAATGCTGCCGACCGCGGTCGAAGTGAAAGCAGCCGCCAGGGATCCAAGTTCGAGCAAAGTCAAGATCTTCGCCGCACACCGAGTAAGAAAGGGAACGTATTACGCAAAAAATCCTTGGTCCGGGAGGCCAGAACACAACAGGAGGACTGATACTTGGCTTGGCTCCTCTACCCGCTCAACGACCATATCCCTCCTGTGGATGTTACATATATCTGCCCATACAGCTCTACCACTGCCCTATGTTTTGCCACTCAACGACGCTGCTAGACAGCTAGAGAGACGACGACCGGCTCGCCGCTAACAATGGAACTGCCACCGATACATATCAAACACATATCCAAGCAACACTGCAGGCAGGTTAACAACACGGCCCACAACGAGGCACATACGTTTTTGTTTTCATTTTTGCTCTGGCAGGTAGACCCTCCAGCCGCTCGTCTTCTTCTTATGTGTATATAAACAATAAGTGATACCCCAGGCGCTAGACAGCGCTGCACGAATCTTGCTTTTGGTCTCATTTTGATTCACATCTGTATTTATCTACTGTACATAACACACACTTTGTCACTGATTATGAAGAAAGATATCGGGTTGGCGGGGGTCTCGTATATACATCGACGAAGGCCAGAAAGGACATCGTTCGTGTGAAGAGCATTGAAATAAATGATTGAGATCTTCCAGAATCAAAGGCGCCAATCGCGCGACTCAGGCCATGAATATCGTAGAGATGTGATTGCTTGGGTTTATCAAGGATAGGATTGATAGCAATTTCAGACTATGTCAAGCTACCCGGCATGCTTACCTTTTCTCTTTGAAGTCGCAGCTTTCCTTCTAGTCCTCGCTCCATTCTCGAAGCCGAGAGCGAAAAAAGATCCAAAAGTATTGTAGCGAGCAGAGTGCAGAATCTATGTGTCGAAGAGAACGAACAATCAGCGTAGCGTAAACTCCGAGGCTAAACTCTGGCCCATGTAAAGTCCGTCTGCGGCATCTTGTAAGCAAGTGAACAAAGTAAGGTATTTGGTTTGCCCAAGTACTAAAGTCCGATGTGATACCGCCGGAAACAGTTTGCAATGCCATCTGATTGGGGTGTGAGAACAGGCACGGCAAAGATTACAGGGAAAGGAACCCCAAAGCTTTGATTTCCATTTCATTCATCAGAATACCATCCGGAGTCAGACATCACGTAAGACGAAACCCCTCAAATAGGGTTGACGTGGGAAGCGAACGTTAGAGTAATAGTGATGACATTGATTTCATTTCATCACACAGCAATCCTTTGAGAAACCAATGACTAGTTGAGATAAATATTCTAGGTCTCACCACCATTGAAAACCCATATGAGGAACCAAAACAGCAAATATCCAACGATGGCGACAGAAGCAGATCATTTCCAAGACAACACTGACACCTTGGCGCCAAGTTCGGAGGGCAATAAGACGCCTTCGCTCCCGTCCTCGGAATTGGGAAGTCATTCCAAACAAGAAGATCCAGAGAAAGCAGCTCTACCAACAAAACCACAGCAACAGCAAACGCCTTCTCCTGTTGAAGCCGCGGCGAAACCAACGGCCAACGATGCCGCCGCAATCCCTGATGGAGGGTTTCAAGCCTGGCTTCAAGTCGCTTGTGGCTTTATGCTGTTCTTCAATACTTGGGGTCTGCTGAATACTTTCGGAGTGTTTCAAACATATTATGAATCCGGGCAATTGTTCTCTGAGTCCTCGTCTAATATCTCATGGATCGGTGCAATCCAGACGTTTTGCCTACTCTGTGTTGGATTCATCACAGGTCCGGTCTTTGATCGCGGATATCTGAAGACGTTGCTGGGCATAGGTACTTTCGGGGTCGTCTTTGGGTTTATGATGTTGAGTCTTTCCAAGACCTTCTGGGAGTGTCTACTAGCACAAGGGTTCTGCGTTGGCATCGGATGTGGTTGTCTATTCGTTCCTGGAGTTGCTATACTTCCCACCTATTTCCGACGAAAGCTGGGATTGGCCATCGGTCTCGCTGCCTCAGGGAGTTCAACGGGAGGCATCATCTATCCGATCGTTTTCTACCGCCTCGTCAACCAGATCGGTTTCGGCTGGAGTGTTCGCGTGCTCGGATTTCTCGCCCTGGGCACTCTTCTCCTTCCAATCTCTTGTATGAAGATGCGAGTCAAACCCCTTCGAGCCCGAGCATTGATCGATCAGACAGTATTCACCGATTGGCCATTTATAACATTCATCATCGGAACCGTCATCGGCTTTATCGGGATCTACGTCATGCTATTCTACATTTCGTATTTCGGCCTCGAACAAAAAATCACCAACGCAAGTCTATCCTTCTATCTCGTCCCAATCCTCAATGCCGCGTCCATCTTCGGTCGAACCCTCCCCAACGCTCTGTCCGACAAAGTCGGGCCCCTCAACCTGATCATCCCCGGTGCTTTGATCTGCGGCATCATCAATTTCTGCATGATATCCGTGCACGATCTCGGCGGAATCGTCGTCTCAGCTCTCGCCTTCGGCTTCTTTTCCGGTGTCTTCATTGGTCTTCCGCCCGTCTGTTTCGCCATGTTGACCAAGGATAAAACAAAAGTCGGCACTAGAATGGGTATGGGTTTCAGTTTTATCGCGGGAAGCGTGCTTGCAGGAGCCCCTGGATCCGGCGATATTCTGCAGAATTACACAAAGGATCTGAATTGGACGGGTATTTGGCTATATGGTGGAATCTCAAATGTAGTCGCGGCAGCGGTGTTTCTGGCTTTGAGAATATGGAAAGCGGGTTCGAAATTGAATGTCAAGATATGAAATACTTCAGTCAAGAAATGGAGAGAGAGATTGGGAAGATATTCTAAATTTCTCCTTGTTGCATTCAATGTGGAGTAGATGGTTGTCAAGATTTGTTAACTTCTTTGGGGTATCAATGATAATGTACATTGTGTTGCGAACAGTATGCTTTCAGTCTATATGCTAGTGGAACCCATCTCATCAATCATGGGCGACAATTTTTCCAGCTATGGGAATTGGTCGGAATAAGGAGACTGCATTCTCATCGTTTTCCTCGATGATCATATCAGCACGAGACAGGTCTAATGACTTGGGGCTTGATAGTGGTTGGTCTCGTGGCTTTAACGGAACTGTGATAGCATTGTCAATCATCCAGAACACGCCCTTCCCTGGTGACTTAGTCTCTACCCAGTTAAGATCCAACTGATAGGCTTCATTTAGAAGTTCCGAAAGCTTGAAATCCGGCTGTAAATGCATGAAAGCCTGCTCGTCATTTTTCATAATGTCATTGAGAAGTTCTTTCTGGTCCTGACGGTGGATGTTGTCAGCCTTAACAAGACTTTTCATAGGATTTTCATCCCCGTTTCTCTGCAAACAGTCTCTTTGTAGACCAGGGTAGGGTTTCCATAAGCTCTCTGTCTCAAGCCCGACGCCTGCGATGACCTTTCCGGCGGTAAGCAACCAGTTACGCTTGGCTTCATCGTCTGGAGCCCGTTTCGAGCCCTCTCGAAAAGAATTTCTGATCAAAGTCCAGAAGACAACCTGCTTCATAGTGTATGTCAAGACACCTTTCAAGGATGCGTAGTGCCATAAGACACGGCATGTATTGTAATAGCCTGCCTTCCAAGCAGCCATGAAAGCGAAAGGTATGGCATACCTGTCATTTCTGCCTGTGGTTCTAGCCCAATCTGTTTTCAGCAATGCTACAATATCTTCAATCTTACCACAGCGATAGTATAGTAATATCATGGAGTCCACAAATTCAGGGGAGAGGCGCATTTTTCTTTTTTGGAGAATAGTTAGAAACTCTTCGGCTTCTCGTTGGAGCCGATTGCTAGCCCATGCTTGAAGCATATGGAAACAGATAGCTTTGTTAAACCAGACTGGCCCAACAGATTTGTCTAACAAAGCGCAAAAAGATTTAACCCCATTTCCTTTGCGAAGAAAGCTAATGCTCAGTTGTGGAAGAAGTTGTGCACACAGACGACGCATGATTGATGAGTCTTCGGTAAATTTATTGTCCATCAACCATTGACAGACGGCAAGTTTGACTTTGGCAGAATTTGTGCGTGCAAGTACAGCCAACCCCGTTTGCGCAGTCACTGGTATATTCTTTTCCTGTCCGAACTTGAAAAGACTCTTGACGAGCCGCGTGTTCCGCTCTTCCAAAGTCTTTACAAGTATCTCATTGAACATTCGGGGTCGCATGTCTATGCCCTCATGAGACAGCATGGAATTGATGAGATTGAAACTTGGTCCAGGGCGGATTTGGTAATGTCGTAAGAGGAAGCCGAGGGCATGATTCTGAGCCCTAAAGGATATACAATGCCTGAGTTCCTTTCGTGTGAAAAGTTCCGCAAGTCGTGCAGCAACTACTTCGAAATGTCGTGGCTGATCGGAAGGGTCGCCGAGCCTCGGAAGCCTGGGTAACTCATTGATCCAGCCCGATCTTGAGATAGCACGATTCATGTGCGACGAGGCGGTGCTTGCAACGAGATCTTCAACATAATCTGCAAAAGTCCGTATGTTCCACTCCGTAGGTTCGGTGATCAAATCCACCTGAGGTTGTTCTCCTCTCGTATTACGCTGAGATGGCGGTGTCCGCGAGCGTGAGTATCCTTTGGGGGTAGGAGTATTGTCAGCTGGTATGTCTTCACGGCTGAGAGATGAAACTGAAGGATGACGGTGGCGCTCCGCTTTCAGGAGTCGTTCTTTCGTCAACTCGATAGCTCTCTGCGTGCCTGAAAGATAGACTAAGCGTTTGCCTCTGAACTCTTGATTGTGGTCCTGGACATCGACCTCACAGCCATCGCGAAATTGCTCAATCCACGCATTCGAATATTGAACCCCGGAGACGTCTATCAAAGTGTCCAGGGAGAGGTATACCTCTTCTCTGTTGGCTTTTTTGGGTTTATCACGAGGCGCTTCTGACAATAGCTTCAAAACGTCCATCCAGAAAGCTTCTTCCCGATCTAATGACGTCTCAGAAGAGGTAAACTTATCATTTCCGAGGTTTCCGGCACGTGGCGAAGAGAGCGATGGTGGTCGAGACAGGCCAAGCTGTTTGCGGTGCTGACGAGGTGTCATGCGGTATCGGCCAGGGGTGATCAATCGCGGCTGCGCAGTAACAGATAGCTGAGAATATGTTTCTGATTTCCTGGGCGAATTTCTGTGGGCTCGAAGGGTAGCAACAGCTGATGACTTTGGCTTTTGCTCCTCAAATGTTTCCACTCTAGACTGGTTGTATTCTTGATCAGATTTCGCCAGTGAAGACAGCCATCCTAACTCGAAATTGCTTGATCCTTTAGCCGAGGGGTCGCCCCGTCCTTCCAAGCTTTCGGAGCTAGTTGGATGGATGCCTGCATCGCCTGGTATTGTCTCAGACGCTCGGTCGGCGCAGCCGAAGGTAAAGGAGCGAGTTTGCGCTGAGCGCAAGCTTGGAGACGCACATGCCTCTCGAGAAATCGGCTGCCCACAACATCTGATCCTGCCGCAGGCTCTCAGCCTATGCATTAGCATAGACCCGGCTTTCCTTTCACGTTGGGTGATCTAGCCCAGTGACGTTGAACAAAGCGCACTTGACTATTTGGCATGGAGCAAGTCAATACTTTTGAGAAAATTGGAGTAACCATTCTTCCAGAGCCAAGAAATAATTGGAGAAGGGCCGTTTAGCCGTTTCAGTGTCGTACGCTTTCGAGTCCCCGACGTGGCCGAGTCTTACAATCACAATATCGGACAGCCTTATCAACCAGAAATCAGATATTTCCAACATGTACAGCAATTAATTGAGTTTGTTTGCGATTTTAGGAGGAAATCTGGGCGAAGGTTTTGGTTGTGCGATTGGACCATTTACCCTCGGATTGGACCGAGAACTTTCATTAGACCTACATCAGAACGCGTCTAAGTTCTATCCCTTGCCTCGGTACCAACACTCTTTTCCATTGAAAAATGCTTCTCTGGGAACGACCAAAGTCTACGACTGTACATGCCATTATTAAAGCCCCATGACCACGTGGGAAAGAAAGAGAAGGGTTCCAGTCTTGTTTTCAGCGTGTCTTTTAGCGACTCGTACTTCGAGTTTTTGAAATGCCGTCTCGGCGATCTCACACTAAATCCCGACATGGTTGTCTACGTTGCAAGCAGAAACGGGTGAAATGTTTGTTATTTGCAACACTAGTGAGGATTGGCCGGCTAACTATTTAAAGGTGACGAAGTCCGCCCTGTTTGCGGAGCTTGTTTGAAGCATGGAGCAGCATGTGAATTTGGGGATTTGACAGCGACCAAGAAAATGTCGCTCAGCCATATCGTGTCGTCACATCCTCAAACACATGTGTCGATATCGACGCCCCCTTCGACGTCCACTGCCACCCCATCTCCAGGGCGTGCACAAAGTGAAATGCCAAGACCTCCGATGCCGTTGCCTCCTTTAAGGCAACCCGGAGCAGATTATGCAATGAATCTACGAGACCTTGAGCTCCTCCATAATTTCATGCAACACGTTACTCCGACTCTAACAGAGGTTCCCCATCTAGGCGAACTCTGGCGTGGACCTGTTATGAGAGAGGCCTTGAAACATCCATTCTTGATGCATGGTATTCTAGCCCTTTCTGCCCTGCATATGGTTTTAACAGGAGCCCACCGGGCGGGAGAAATTATCTACAGGGATGTAGCAATGAGGCAGGAAATGGCAATGAATATTTACAGAAGCGAGTTGAACAACATCACGGAGGATAATTGCCATGCGTTGTTTTTATTTTCTTCAATTGTTTCTCTGAATGCTTTCGCCTTTCCTCGACTTCCTGGACCAATGAAAGATCCTGACACTGTCATGAAAGAGTTGATTGATATCTTGGTGTTCATCAAATCGATCACTATCTTGCTTGACTCGACAAATACCTGGTTACGCCGAGGTCCGGTGGCCGCTCTGCTACGCCTTGACGTGATGGAGAAGTGTGTCCCGTTGACAGATGATCAAAATAGAATGATTGACGACCTCAACCATCGCAATGAACACAGCAATGATGCGCCTTCCGTAAAATCAACAAATTCAGCCGCTATCAAAGCAGTGGAAACTGCCTTTACACTCCAGTGGGATACAACTTCGCGGCCTTTTCTTTGGCCCTGCTTTATTGGGGATGATTTCCATGCATTATTAAGACAGCGACACCCAATGTCTCTCTGTATACTTGCTCATTATGGCGTCTTGATGGCAGCTTGCGATGAAAGGTGGTGGTCTCAAGGCTGGGGCCGAGAGGCCGTCTCATCGGTTGCTCATGTTATACAGAGAGATTGGGTTCCAGCACTTGGCTATCCTCTGTACCAGCTTGGGCTTCCACTACCACACGGGCATCCTGAGGGATGAACGCCGTTACACTAGCCTGTGACAACCTTCCTAAATTACAGCAGCTCCAACGAGTAGCGTCAGTCTACCTCTTCCTTTTCTTGAGACAGAACGAGTCACCGACACACCAAAATTGGACCTCCGGTGACTATCAATTAGCTCAACTCTTGAAAAGTGACAAGAACCACGATCTGATAGTCTTTGTCGTTCTACCAACAACCATCCATTATTTCAGGGTCTTTATGTGAACGATCAATGCCATAGCACTGTTTCTTCGACTATTCAAGGCTCTTTCAGTTCATCATCCCGACTCATTCAACTACATCGGATTACATTAGATGCTCGATGTCTGAACGGGCTTCTACCAGCATTGCCGACTAGCTCTTCCTAGGACACCTCCATTTTCCAAGAAGACTAAATAGATCCTGCAAGACATCAGGGGCCGCGTTGACTTACAGTCAGCGTCGACTTCGTTACCGTCTTTCCGACACATAAACCTCATATCGGTCCTTGCTTCGTACAAGCGCCTTGGAGTGTGAATGCCTTGGGACTTCTATCCAAAAGCCGTGAACAGGTACACGTTCCATAAGGCACCAAAAAGAGGAAATTTCATTTTCCAACTGCAGCAATGGTGACGCATTATTGCGATCAAAATGCACAAAACACTATTAGCAGATCAAACAGTCAAGCTTGCATCAAGAGAAAGTCATTGATGTAATATAGACACGCAGCAGTCGTATTTGAATATAACAAGCGCCATAACTACATTTATCAAGGCATGATTAAGCGAGCGAGAATTGTCACTATAGTATTCTTGATGTTGCTTGCATGCCTTTCTCGCCATTTCTACAACGAGCACGAAACACGAGCACAAGTATTCGATCTGAAATAGGCCAGACTCTCTATCGCAATTCCAATTCCGAACATCTATCCCACAACATAGGCATTTGCACAAAAGTAAAGCAAAGTCGACCTACTCTCCCAAAAAGCAATACCCCGCCTCCGAAAACCAATTTTCTTATCAACCGGGAACATTTCCTTCAAATACAATATCCTCCACAGAATCTTCTATCCTGATGGACAATTACATAACTAATCAAGTCGACACATTCGCACATGTATCGCAGTATAATATTCATACATCCATACATACATACATACTATTACATATATATACCGCAGATAGCAAGCAATCTTTCCATTTTCTCTATTTCATTTCATTTCCAATTTTCGCAAACCATATCAATTTCAACCCTATCTCAATCTCAATCTCAATCTCATGTAAGTATCGTACCACATTATTCTCTCATTCCCCCCCTACCCCTCGGAGGTCTTATAATAGATTGATTCTATTCAGCAAGTACTGGAACGACATACCATAAAATAACATACTATCAATCCAATAGAAACCTCTCCTCCTCAATGTCAATGTTTCCATGTCATATTGACATTTTCTCTGTATAAAAGCAAAATATCGATATCGATATTAATATCAAGTAAACGCAACGCAACGCAACGCAATAAGGATATTACTCATACAAAATAATTCAATGTAGTCTCACCTCTTCCATGTGTCTGTCTATATAGTTATATGTTTCGGAGAAGCAAGGTAGGGAGGAAGGGATATTGGAGAGAATCCGAAGATTGTTATTGAAAGGGGAGAGGAAACCCATATAAGACATAATGGTTTAAGGATCTGAAGAACCGCTAATGGAACAGAAAACATTCAAAGGACTACCTACTACCAAGGTAAGTTCGACTAGAAGTAGGAATTGCAATCGCCGAATGGACAAATGGGTAAACAATAAGTTCTCAGACTAAGCACTCATCCGACTCTCATAGCATCGGTTGGTAATGAGACTGGTGTTTCTTCGTGATCTGGCTCATCTTCGCCTTCCTCTTCTTTCCCCACGTCCTCACGTTTTGGTTTGTCGCCTTCATCAACATCGATCTTGACATCCTCTTCGTTCTTTTCATTACGGCCATCACCTGTCTCAACATCATCGTCTGATGTTGCAGAAGGTCTCTGCAGAATCTTTTCCGTGGGATCATAGCCCACAGCTGCCTCATCAGGGATACCCTTAATATCATCATCAGCCATTGGATTCTGTTTCCTCGCCATATTGCTTTCTTTCGATACTCTCAAGTCTTTAGCTGTATCAGGTCGCTGTTGTTTAACATCTTCGTCACTTGTTCGTAATACATGTTTTCTGTCACTCCAATATTCCAGACCGTCTATTTGCTTATTCGCAGCTTCAACGGCGGCGAGGATGTTGTCGATTCTTTTCTGTTCTTCCTTGCCTTCTGGTTTGTCTTGCGAGAAATGATGTTCTTCACGATGTTTCGAAGCATCGGCCGCAGCTTGCTTTAGGAAGGACAGAAGTTGGCGACGAGAGTTCTGGAAGACAAGGAATGACATTATTTCCGGTATTGAGTCTTTCAAGTAAGTGAGTTCCGGCCCACCCTGGGAAACGAATCGACGGACAGCATCAATCTTCTCGCGATCTACAGCAGCGAATTTTAAGGCTCTCCTGAGCGAAGGGATATCTTGAATCTCTTCTGGCGAAAGGTCAGGCTCAGCAAGAGAAGCATTAGTACTGATGTAACTGGAGCGGCCAGTATAACGATCTGTGCTTCGGCTCCTATCACGTTTCGGATGGATAGTAAAATATTCGCTTGTGAGGATGTGTGCCTGGCTCATGCTGCTAGGTTTGGCATCAGTGCCTAGCAAATGGTGCTTCTTGGTCCTCTTCCTCAACCATCTCCTTCGTCGTACGAATGAGTGAAACCAAGGATGTGTGCCATGCCACGAGAACTTTGACGAGAAAGAGAACGAGTACTGCCAGCCTTCTTCGTCCACATCACCTGTCATATCCACATACCATGTCTTCCACGCCCATTCCCAAGTGGGATCCGGAACTTGTGCATTAGTGATATTGACAGGGCTATCCTTAAGATCTCTGGTCACCCAAGGGGAAGGGTCAAAATTCAATAGAGAGCTGTGAGAATATAGCGGAATACCACACATGAAAGATCCCCGTTGATTTTCGTATAGGATGTCAAACTCGGACACCTCCTTATGTTGTTTCTTTTTGTAAGGTTTAGGAAGATTCGTTTTCCCCTGAATGTCGCCAGCTTCACCCTCTGGTCCTGTCTCTGGTCTGCCTCTCGCATCTGCTGAACCACCAGCAAAATCGGTTCCTTCTACCTGAGGATGGGTCACCACCTTTTGGGGTTGTGCATTCTCTGGTGTATCATCTTCTGCCGCTATGGGTGAATCTCTGCTCGGTGCTGGTGAACCTTCTTGCGACGAGACCCTGCCTGCTTGCCACTTGGCCCATTTCCGCCTCGCGAGGCCTTCCCTGACAGACGTTCTGGTTGGCACACGCCTAGCTATATCCCTCCACCTCGGATCTTTGGTATCGAGTCTTTCGAGAGTTTCATTGTCGGCATCCGAGAGCTCAGCAGTAACAGTAGCGTCAACAAGCTTTATCGGGGCATCACCTGTCTCTGACACGTGTGGCGTCTGTCGTGATGTAGCGCCATCAGAGGCGGACATAATTACCGCCTACTGATGTGGAAATTTTGGTCACCTAAGGGCATGCTGCGCCAGAAGGTGATCAACAAGGCGCGATTCTGCTAGAGAATCCTCTGACTTCGCGCTCCTTGACACAAAATCCAAGGCATCCAAATCATACACAGTGAATATGAAATGGCCACTATATCTTGTGGTAATTAAAAGGTTCTCTGAGGGCGATAGTGTCCATATGTCGAAGCTCCAGGCCGCACAAGATCTGCAAATTGGAGCCAACCAAGTAAACTTGGCTTTAGCTACAATTATGACGATTTCTGAGCGGGGACATGCCTTCCTTAGGCGAGGATGTTTGTTTGGCTCATGCCCAATGAAGCGACTACAGGTGGGAACTTTCAGTTATGGAACCACCCAAACCCATTTTCCAGCTAGCCTAAGCCGTACATGCCAATACAATAAATCACGTTAAGGTACCTAAGAGTCGTAATAAGCAACAATACGGTACTGTATTACGGTGCCATCGCCAGCGACCGCGGGGAAGAAACAGTACCGTACCACGTACAACTCAAACTCAACTCAACTCACGTCATAGGTTGTCAGGTGTCATGCCATGAATGTCGCTGCTTGGTCGAAATACCTTCCTCGGCCCTTCACCATCGTCATTACAACTTCCACACCTATTTATTTCATCCTTTTCATCACTTTTCCATTGGTTCGCAGTGTCACATCCAATTCTATACATCTCAAGCCATTCCACTACCTCCCAATCAAATACAAAATGGTCAAAAGAGGTGTTGCAGCGATCGGGTTGGCCGCTGCCGGTGGTGCAGGGTATTACCTCTACAATGCTGGTGGTGACCCAAAGGCTGCTCAAAAGTATGCGGAGGGTATGTTCGAAGCCAACCAAGTTCAAATCAATTCCAGCGACTAACCAGTTGCGCATAGCCGATGCTTCCAAGGTCACTGCGAAGATAAAGGGGGAGCTTCCAGGAAGAGGGAAAGAAGCAGAGAAGCGTGGGGAGGCATTTGCTTCCCAGGCAGGCAAGACGCTGGACGATACTGTAATTCCCCCATCATCTCAAATGCGCACTTCTCTTATACTGACTGACACATCTCAGGTCGCCGAAGCCAAGGCCAAAGCTGCAGAGGCAGAGAAGGCGGCAGAGCAATACAGCAAAGACGGAAAGGCCAAATTCGAAAAGTACAGCAAAGAAGCCAAGGCCGAACTCAACGCTACTATTGACCAGTTCGACAAGACTGTTGAACAAAAGACATCTGAAGCCAAGAGCGGTATCTCAAGTTGGTTTGGTTTTGGAAAGAAGTGAACAAGTTAATAAAGGCGCGATCGGTGAATTTGGCCAAGTCTTGATGCCTGCGTATTTTTGTACTCATCGAAAACGATACCAGATGATTATGTTGCAATTAAACACGGACCTTTTTCTCCAAAACCTGCTGGTGCCTTCATACTTAGCTGTTAGTCGCATTGTTACTACAGCTGTGAATGATCTGAACCCCATTGATTGTATTTCCAAACCACTTAGATCACCATGTCTTCTCTGAGTCAGGACGGAGAACGACCCAAAGGTTGGTGAAACCTCCGAACCCAT
Organism: Phaeomoniella chlamydospora; assembly: GCA_001006345.1. NCBI lineage: Eukaryota > Fungi > Ascomycota > Eurotiomycetes > Phaeomoniellales > Phaeomoniellaceae > Phaeomoniella > Phaeomoniella chlamydospora. The sequence goes on along the minus strand of LCWF01000129.1, from coordinate 2,548 downwards.
TCTGACCATATCATAGTTATGAAACAAGCACCTTTGAACAAGTCAATCCAGGAACCGTGTGGAATGTATCAATTGTTACAGTATCTCCGGTTTCAAGAATCTTGGCAGAAGCTGGTGGGCGGGGAAACTCAAGACGAGGCTGGGAAACTTGAGACGAGGCTGGAAAGAAAACCAATATAACCGATTTAGTACTAGCGCATTCACGTCACGTCTCCCCAGTCGCGTACCTGTAAACCACTTCAATTGATATAGAAATGTCGATATCTACAATAAGGAACGGTTCTGTACTTACTACCAGTTTCTCTTCACTGCTTGTCATTGCATCCATGCGTATTTGACCGTCACTCCGTATGATACACACTATTATTGCACTATAATATTTGAGGCTTTCCATTCATAGTGGTTGCCCTTCCCACGATAGCTCCTTCCCTCGCTCAACTTCAGGACCTCTCTTCCAAACCGCACATATGGCTGCTCCGACTCGCGCCTCAACACGTACGCGCGGCGTGAAGGCAAGTACGACCGTCGCAAAACCCACAGCGAATATACGTCAAAGTTTTGGGAAGGTCACAAAAGCTCATCCATCAAGTGTGAGCGGTGTCGCGAAAAAGTTACAATCGAAAGAGGTCGCAGGTATCATACAAACATCGGCTGTTGGTGAGAGTAGCACGACGGACAAGCAGAACCTAAAACGCAAACGTGATGAGAAGGACTCGAATAACGAACAGAAGAAAGAAACTGGAGACATTAGGGACACAAAGCTTTTGAAGAAGGTACGATCAATCTACACAGGAGTCTCGCAAATTGATGCAAGGTATCACGTGCTGACGTTATAAAATCAGTCTCGACAATCGATACCTACTATATTTGAAGCTCCAAAATCGTCGAGGGCAGGCGGTAAATTGCCGTCTCACTTCACCGATACAGCAAATCAGGATCATGACAATCAAATTGAACACCTCCGATCCGCATCACTTCCTCTCCCAGAGTCTCTCGAAACTCTCATTTCCCTCCACCTATCATTCCTCAAGGCAATGAGCCTTCATTTCGCACACAACGGTTCCTCAGTGCCAGCCAATATGATCAATCTACTTGAGAGTATGACACGGATTTGGAAAAGAAGGGACGTGAGAAAAGTGGATTTAAGAAAGATGTTTGGGGTAAGGGAATTGTCTGCAGATCCTTCAAAATCAGAGGAAGAATTTGTCAGAAAGGATGCATCGGAAGTGAAAAGAAACAAGGGGGCTTTTAGGATGCTTCAATCTGGTTTGGGCATGCAGTGTTTGTTGGTCGAACATGTTGCGGATGTCGAAAGGAGAACCGGATTCAACGAACAAAGATTGCAAGAAGATTTTGAGAAACATGTGCAAGAGTTATGGCAAGGAGCCCAAAGAGATCCCAAAATCACAAAATCCCTGTCAGACCTCAACAAGATTCCCCAACTCAATATCGAAATCGGAGCTCAGCAAGCAGTAGCGAGATATGAGAAGGCAAGAAGTTTAAAGGAATCCATTCTCGAGCCTTCTAAAAAGCAAAACTCGATATCAACATCGCCAACAAAATCACCCGGCCAGAAGCAGCCTACATCGACAGCTCGCAAACAGACCCTCCTCGATCGTATTCTTGAGAAACAACGTCTCGCATTATCGAATCCATCTCCATCTTCCGCAGACCTGGATCTTCATCGCGCCAAACACCGACTTCCCGAACTTGTTGAGATCTTATCAGGCATACAACAACAACGAACTCGTAATCAAAATCTAGCAATCAGCCGATTTCCATTCTCTTTCGGTCAACTATCACAAATGATTAAAGACAGTTTTAGAAGTCCCATTGGTAAAGATGAGATCTGGTTGAGTTTGAAACTGTTGGGAATGGAAGAAGTTGGAAGAGGATGGGTTAGAATTGATGGTTTGAATTCGAGTATTGAAGGAAAGCAATCTAAGGGAGATCAAGGTATAGATATGGAAGGAATTATTGTGGTCTTAAGCGGTAGGGGAGTCAGTGCCGGAGAAGTCAGGCAGAGAGTTGAGGGGATCCAAACGATATAATTGATTGCATCTAACCGAAATATTGGAGGATATCGCATTAAGATCAAAAGGGGTTGATTTGGATTGAGTCAGGCACATTGAAGAAGCATCAGAGCTAGCTCTCTGATACTGTACTTGTGAGGTGGCATGGAGAGTATTTTTGAGTCCTCAAAAATAAAGATTCCAAAACTAGAACTAGTGCTCGAGAGAAACTCCTACGGTACTTCTAGAAAGAAGAAACGAAGTAATGAAGGAAATGAAATGAAATGGATTGAATTGAATTGAATTGAATAAAATGAACAACCTAACAAACCTGCCTACTAACCTACCAAGCATACATGATCTTACTTACTTACAGTAAATAGTATTAAGTACTGATTGTAATCAAATCAAATCACTGTGTATATACTGTAAGTATCATTCCAACCTTCGATGTCAAGATATTTTGATATAATATACAATATTTGGGGGGGGGGGGGAAGAAAAGAAAAGAAAAGAAAAGAAATAAATAAAAGAGA
>LCWF01000128.1:9200-19965 GCA_001006345.1 Phaeomoniella chlamydospora | reverse complement strand
TGGCCTGGCTGTTTAATGCTTTGGTAGTCGTGACACATGGTAAATGGAATGTCAAAGTGTTTAAAGGTGTTGAAGCAGCATATCAATACGTAGGTGGATATCAATTACTTCAAGGCCATGTTATCTTTGCTAATACACAGCTAATGACCTTCGCCTTCTTCAGCCTTGTCTTGGAAACAGCGCCCCTTATTTTGAAATAAAGCACTTGCCTTCCCAATGATACCCTCCGTACCAGCCAAACACCGTACTTCAAATAGAGCAGTGCTGTCATATTTGCTTCAACTCTCCAAGCACAGTTTTGACTGTAGCATCCTAGAGCAGATTGTCTACTGCGCTGGGTTGTCTTTCTTGGATGGTGGAGGACCAGCGGGAGGTTCGTAGACAGGTTCACCTCCACGATAGACATTCGATGGTTGTTGAAGTTCGACACCATTTTGCTGACCCCCACCAAAGTATCCCTGGTTTTGACCAGCACCGCCATAGTACCCGCCTTGAGGTGTATATTGTGGTGGAGGGGGGTTGTATTGCGCTTGTTGATTGTAATTCGGGTTGTACTGTGCTGGACCATGTCCGAACGGTGTTCGGCCGACCCAACCTGTTCCGCGATATGGTTGAAGACCACTTCTTCGGCGACGACGAGCACTGAGACATCTGTAGGGGTCTTGTAAGCCTCCCAGGAACAATCGCATATCAGTCGTTCATGCACTTACGCAAACAGGAGAAAGACCACAAAGGCCGCTATGATGATGAGTGCGAACACAACCCATCTGCCCCAGCTGTCCCAGCCAGACCGACAGGTATAGTATCTATTGTAGAAACTGTCATAACACCTAGCCATTGCGACGGATGTTAGTGAGATGCGAGGAACCGGCGAGGATTGGAAGGGAGAGAATTGCTGCGCAGTCGTTGCGAGAATGGGGAATGATGTGAAAACGATGGCACTCGGACCAGGAAGTTAAGTGTGATGACAATGGAGAATATTGAAGAGGAGGTAAAAGAAACGGCAAGCACAAGGGAAATCGCAATGGGGCGCACGTACAGGGCTCTTGTGGTGAGACTCATATTGACCGCAATGAGCGTAGGTGGGTGGAGTCGGTGTTGACGTCAAATTCGGGTCCTCAGCTTTATCTTCTATCGGACGAATGCGAAGTGACAGAGATTCTGCTGCGTGTGAGACCAACGGTGAGACTTCTTCGATGGTTACGAATGCAAAGACAAGGATGGCACGAAAAAAGTGGCGATGTAAAGTTCTATAATGTAGACCAGTGGAACGAGGGAGCACTCACTACTTGGTATAGCAGAATTCAGAGCAGTAATTTTCTTGGTCTGGTTTTGGCAGTGGGTGACCGGTGTGATCGCCCGTACAGAGTAGACTACATAGTAGGTACTGTACCTACCTAGAACAATCATGACGATGGGAGGCAAGGTTCTCGACCAAGATTTTAGTGCGGGCTTGGGTCCCAAGTAGGCCTAGGCAAGCCTGCAGACTACTGTACTCAGAGTACTACGGTACTCCAACTGCTGGAAGAAGTTCAAGGAAGAAGCAACATCCGGAGGCCCTGTCAATCAACTACCTAAACTATTGCTACTGTGGCAGCCCGATAACTGGCTTTTCCGGCTGTCAGATCAAGGTCTAAGCCACAATCATACCTCCAACTTCGGGTGAACAAACAAGACAAGGAAAAGCCTGTGGACTGCCAAGCTCACTGAACTTTTACTATGGTAATTACTATACTGTACTGTACTGTCCCTACCTAGGTAGTTGGAGCGACCCTCCTGTTCCCGAAAGAAAAAAACATGTCGGTGACAACTGTACCCAAAAACGGTGTTGGGCCTACGCCACTAATTGCATTTGACCTAGGATCATTTCCTCGAGGCAATCTCATCTGTTCTGGAATTAATACTTCTTAAGGCCCACCTTATCTGGCATTGACGAGACCGTTGATGAAGCTCGATGATGTGTCTTACAGCAATATTGAAAAAAAAAATTAAAAATGAAATATTGAAAAATGGTGGTCATTGTTGTCGTCGGATATCTACCTGATGCGAGAAATATACTGTAGCTTTGGCGCCGCGGCTTATCGGTATATTGTACCCCCTTTGCACTGCCCCTTCCCTTATCTTCCGGCTGTTCCTTTCGCCTCAGATCTCTTCCATACGAACACAGTCATCGGTCACGAGCACGATGGGTTGATTACGTGTCGGTACAATCTTCAACGTCTCTTTGTCCGATGGTCCGACTGTTGGATCGATCAAGTGGATTTCAGTCCACTGCCACTCAGTGTCTGCGTGAAGACCTGCAACGCCAGTTCCGGTTGGTAATACGGGACCTCGTGGCCAGCTTCGAACACACGCACGAGTCCGAAGTTCCCGGCCGTCTTAAATGTCCCACCCTGTTTCCCATTCACGGTATATGGCTGTAACGCCTGTGCCTGGAAAGTAGATGACTCTGAGTATGAGACACTGTTGGCCACCGCTTCAACGCCGTCGACATTACAAATCCAATCGGCGTCACCGGCCCATAAAGTCACTTGAATACCACTCTGGACCACAGAAGAAAGGGTGGAGAGAAGAGATCTGGAGTCGTCCCCGGTCCGGGAGAACTTGTTGTATGGGCCATTGGGGCATTCCTGATATGTACTTTTGGCTCCAATGGCGGTCGTTACAGACGAGTTTTGAAGGTAGGTGGCATAAGTTTCTGGAGGATTGGGGTCATTGCTTGAGGCACGGACATCATAAACCTAGCATCTATCAGCGAATATGCCGCGAAACTGCAGCTAGGGACAAACATTGAAATCTCCACTTTCTGCTAAAGGACCTTCGATATCATTGTAACAAGTGGTCTGTGCGGACACACAGGCACTGTTCGACCCTGTGAGGGATGTGCATTTCTCAAGTGCAGGCTCGCATTTGGATTTATAGGTGCTCATGTATGAGTTGTAGTCAGACTCGTCGATAAGCTGCTCGTAGGAGTTGTTATAACTGAGGCCAAAGTAAGCACCCATGTCGTATTCACGAGGTGGAGATCTTACCTGTATTCTATATATGCCTGATATTGTAGTTCCGGATCAAACCTTTCGAGAGAACGATTAGCAGTCGACTAAGCTTCGAAGGAGGATTCCTTTTTGACGCTTGAGATCCTTACCATCCATTGTTGATGCCAAGCGCGACCAAGTTGATGTTCTCGCCGCTGGCAGAACCTGCTTTTATAGCGGCATTCTGTTGCTCAAAGTAACTCGCAAATTCTGGGCTACAAGACCATCAGCATCAAGCAAGCCATCTGGATATGAGAACTCACCCATAGTGGCCACCATATGACTCTGTGAAAATCCCGAAGTCGCGGTTCTCGTACTCGGGGAACTGGGTATAGAATGCTTGTAAGAGCTTCCAGACATAAGGAGCAGCGGTGACTGTAGAAGTGACGTCGTCGGTGCCGTATGAGAAGCCTGATGAGGTTCAACTTAGTCATAGGAGTCCTCCATATCTTTCGTAGCTTAAAACCGCCTAACACTTACCCACGCCAATGGGTTGATCTATGTAAAGCATATTCGCATAAGTATTCCAGGAATACTCATTGAGCGAGGGAGTGCTTGATCCGTCTATGAAATGACAAGGGCCATTTTCTTGGAAAAGGCCAATCATAGACGAGCAGCCTGGACCTGATATGGTGTCAGATAAATTATCCCCAGCTTGAACAACCGCAACTTACCCCCATTGAACCAGGTAGCCAATGGAGCAGTGGGGGGACTGTTACGGGCCTCAAAAAACCAGAACCACATGTTCATGTCTGTGCCCACGGACAAATAACCGGAATATTGAGTAACGCCTGGTGTGGTCTCGCAAATCCCACTGTTCTTGACGAAGTGCATTGTGCTGTTGGTAGCGGCATGCTCAAAGACTGCATACTTGACTCCATGATGCTCGGCAAAGGAGGGATGAGATGGTGACCTTTGCTGAGCCGGGGAAGCAGATACGGGCGAAAGAAGGGATGCTGCAAAAGCCGCGACAGCAACGGCGGTCTTCATGATGAACAATATGCAACAAAGGAGGAATGAGATGGTCTACCAAAGGAACTTGAAAAGAAGTACAATTCCATTGAAGGAGTCGCGTGCTTTATGTGCAAATTCTCTACAAAGGAGGCCAACTTCTTATCACGAAGAATGCCATCGGGGGTAGCCCTCGAATAAATGCAATAGTCGGCCATCGGGTGCACATTGCTAGTGGCAACACATGCAGTAGCCTGAAAGTTCCTTTGAGCGCTGGCTCTGCCGTATTGTTGTTTGTTTCCATGGAACAAGTGCTCTGTTTGGGTCTTGATACTCAGAGTCTGATCCAGAAGACTCATAGAAGGCAGGTAGTATGTTCATTGGGAGCTAACGGCCATCTACCGGTTCTTGGCGGGACGCCATGAAACATTACGAGCTGGGGATGAACAGATCAACATCGCCGAGATCACCTTGAACCGGATAAGCTCAACGTAGATCTTAACCTGCACCTAGTCGACAGGGGTAAATCAGCTTTATCGAAGGGCGATACGAGAATGTACAGCCAAAAGACGCTTGATCATTGGCTTCTCCAGAAGCTTCAAAATACGGTAAACTTGATTAAAGACCAAAGCCTAATTTCATCTCTCAATGAGATTGCAACGTTATAGGTTCCTGACTATACTCTGTAAACTCTCGCGTCGAGAATTGTATAGAAGCTTAAGATTAGGCTTTGAAAATGCCTGTAGTACTGTGACATCAAGAGATACGATAGATCACGTGTATCTTCGAAAACAAGGGACGAGTAGAATGACCAATTTATCCATGACTCAAGATTCAACCGATCGCTCCCACTTCAAAATGACCCTAATGTCCGTACACGGAGTATATCACATTCCAATAACACGTCGCAGGGGTTTGCCCGTCTGAGTCCAAGTCCTTGCCTCGAATCAGGAATGCCTTAATGCCGGAAACATAGTTGTATAACGTCAACGAAAGACAAGTTGAGGTGCTTGTAACGCTGCAGCGGCAGAGGTTGATAATGTGATGTGATCTTGGTAGTGTTGATTGTGAACTTGTGCTCTCTTTATCTTCTGGTGCGATAAACCATCTTTCTCGGGATCTGGAAATCACCAACAAAACGGATTCTTTTCATTTCTGTTAGTAGAGCAAGCAGCAAGGTACCCCCTTGCATCTCTTCGAAATGATGTTCCGTCGGCCTGACTGTTGAGTGACTTCCCATTCAAACTCTCAAGCGCGTCGGACTTATGTTCAGAAACACCGGCGGCTATACTGAAATTACCTGGACAATCGCATTGCTGGTGTTGTGGGTGTAACCCCGAGATCTGTTTGGATCACGGCTAAGTAAAGCCAGTTCGATCACCATAATGCTCAATCTTCGATATTGAGGTTATATGGTCAGTAAACGTCGTCTCAGCCGGTAGATACTTCGCCTCTGCTCGAGCTGGCCCATTGTCTCGCCATCGAAGAGTTTGACGTTATGGTCTAGAAATATGGCTCCAAGCTCTGAAAGAAACCGATCACTAGAGTACAGTCTCTGGAGTCGAACATGACGGACTTCAATAGCAGCCATGCATCAGGGTGAGTTTTTGAAAGGTATACATATGTTGAAGGTCTGAGAACTGATCACTGAAAAATCGGTCGGATTACCGGATCAGGAAATGCCGAAAGTTGCACCGCAGGTGCCTGGGCGAGGCGGTCCGCTATTCTTAGTCATAGCAAGACGAGACATTTAATCATGCCATATATCATGCAACTTGTCGTCTTTTTGAATCTGCCTTCTCGTTCTTGACAATTCTTTAGTCTCGAGCAGCATCTTGTCGCGTTCTGCTGGATATCAGCCTGCAAAGAACGCATTGGCTTATATAGCACCGATTTTGGGCTACCGAACCCCAGGTTCTGGGTCATAGAAGACAGGGCCTTGGTTTCCATCTAGGCTAGATAAGTGGCTTTGTTGTTCGGGTTTCTGGGCACCTGTCCTATTCTTCTCAAAGTTATTACCGCTCTTGAGAGACCTACCAAAATCAATGAAAGCTGGATTATATTATATCCTATGCCTCAAGATCGATGATGAAGAAGCACTATACTGCATTGTACGTGTCCTTTAGGGACCTGTGTGTGTAGGCACTCAACTATGAGAAGAGAGTTCGGTACTGTCCTCTGTACCTTGGGGTTCTTGATTACAATCCCAGCCCAACCCCGCAGACCGAAACTCTCGTGCCCCCCCCGTAGAGTATCAAACCCACATTTTTTACCTCCACAATGCGACACCCACGCCTTGCCCACCCACGTCCATTTCTGGAACTGATGCAGGCTTGTCAACACCCTGCAGCTACGCAAGCTTTTATCTCACCTGGAGCGACCATTTTGACACACAGCTCTCCTAGTGTTGTAAAGCACGATTTCGGTGTATCATCTCGTTTCTATGCTTCAAATCTGACATTGCACCCCGTCCCCAAGCTCTCAACGCTGGCAACTTGAATGGTGATGGTCGCCAAATGGCAAATTCCCTTTGCGGAAAGACCTCACCCCGAAAATCTTGGTTTCAATATATGCGGGCAGTGCAACAGCAGACAGCCACACTGCTGGATCGATAACGCTTCAAGGCACTGAGCTATGAGTCGAGGTAATGGTGGAACGATCTTCAAGCCAGAGAAAGAAAGCTCGATCTCTCAACCCAAACAAATCCGATTTGTCGCCACAGATGGGCTGCCGCATGCTAAACGGAGAAGAATCAATGCTGCGTAAGTGAAAATCCAGTTTGTCATCTTGAGTCTATTCCTGTTCAATTCAGCAACGAGTTACTCGGCATCACTGTCCTCGAAGTGATGGAAACTTCGATCTGTGGATAACAGGGCTGAATGCTCTCCCTATGTGCCCAAAAGCTGACAGCATTTGTGGGTAGCTGTGTAACGTGTCGGAAGAGAAAGACGAGATGCTCAGGAGAGCGCCCAGGTATGATTCAAATCTATTGTTTCTTTTCTTTCTTTCCCATTGGTAAATATCAGCGCTGTGTGATGCTCCGAAAGGTGGAGAAAGATCTTTTGTAGATGAGAGAATTCCAAGCCATGCGTCTCCAATGCAAAATATTCCCTCGCCGTGGGTTGTATCGCTGTTCTCAAAGAGCTCGCTAGAACATTCCCATCTGTACCCAACGTTGGCGGCAGTGGACCAGCTCCTTGACCATGGTCTTCCAGTTTGGGGATCACAGGAGCAAGCACATCAAATTTAAGAACCTCAATACTAACATACATTGAAGAATGTAAGACATGCACAAAGAACGGCCATGCCTGCCTGGGTTACAGATCGCCTGCAAATCAGTCAAAGCTGGCTCAAATTGGTCATGACGATGATGGAGAAGATGATATACCGGCGTCACCGACGAAATCCGCACCCATCCCACAGCCTCCAAATGCAGAATCGTCGATTGAACTGGAAAAGCAAAATTCATTCCAATTAGATACCTTTTCACCGTTCAGTGCACGCAAATTATCGATATCGCAGGAATTTTATGGCGTAAAGCTGTCTGCCGAGCAGAGTCCGGGGAGTAATGGGACTTCACACAGCACCTCACAAAGGAATCGAGTTCCTTACTTCAGATATTTTGGACCAACTGCAATTGTTCCCGGGTTCAAACAAATGGTTGTTAGTATGAAAGGCCCTAGAGCTTCTCAGGGAGACCATAACTTCAGCGGAGGTGAATTCTCATCTCTCCAATTAATTGATACATATTGATCTGTCCCATATAGCATCACCTTCCTCGAGTACAGCGGGTCAGTTTCAACCTGTCTTTGGTACGACACCGTCACAAGCTGAGTCCGAAACACGAGCTGGTGTTGATATACCTTTCTATCACACTAATCAGGCAGATCCGGTATCTTCCTTGGTCAAACATCTTTGCGAGCTTTTTTTTACACATCTGGGCTGTAATTATCCTTTTCTGCAACGAGACCGCTTTCTTCGCGACTTGGACGAGAAACGTGTTGATGCCATCTTGGTGGATGCCGTTTGTGCATTGGGTGCACGTTTCTCAAACCATCCGCTCCTTACGACTCCAAATGATCAGTCGGTCGAAGTCGACGAGAACAATCAGGTTCAGCGAGCATTTCGAGGTCACCCTTTCACTCAACGTGCAATGTCTGCTGTCATAGACACGTTTGCTTATCCGACTGCGGCTGTGGTGCAGGCTTGTCTACTTTTGGCTTACGACGAATTTGGCTCGAATCATGACAGTGGCCTATGGATGTACCTCGGCTTATCTATTCGTATGGCTCAGGATATTGGAATGCATAAGCTCGAAGGTCTTCGACTTGAAGGCCGCATTGGACCAACACCAAAGACAGCAAAGAGAGGTTCTGCCGGCAGTTCTGAAGAAAGTGAGAGAGAGGAGGAACAGAAAAGCCTGACCCAACAAGAGGAAGAACAGTTAAGGAAGGAGATGAGAAGTGGCGGGGACCAAGAGATTGTCACAATTGAGGACCGTCGCGCGAATGAAAGGGAACGGATCGATACCTTCTACGCAGTATTCTTTTTGGACCGAGTTGTGTCATCTGGTACAGGACGTCCGGTAACCCTGAGGGACAAAGATATCGAAATATCGTTTCCCTTTCGGTCTGATGACGAGTCCATTCGTGGATGGCCAGCTCCATTTCCGCCTTTGATTCGCATCATTCATCTTTACGGCCGCGCAGCAGATGTGCTCAACGGTATTAAGGAAGTCCAACAAGTGACGTCAGAGACTCTCAAAAAGTTAGCAGGTCTGGAGAAGGATCTCACAGGGATATATCAAGGACTGTCTCCAAAGCTGCATTTTAATGCTGTTAATTTTCAGCACTACGTCAAGGCAGAGCAAGGTACAAATTTCATTCTCCTTCATTTCTGGTTTCACACCTTGATCGTACTGCTACATCAACCAACCCTGTTCCACTCCTTTGGTGGCAACATACAAGAACTCCTCCAGCTTTTCCCAGACAGTCGCGAGCTTTCAATGTCATCAGCAAAGACAATTGCAGATATACTTGCGTTTGCTGAGCTTATTGATGCGAAGAGTTTCATCGGGAACCCTTTCACCACACAACCCATATACATCGCTGCCTGCGCATTCTTAGCAGAGATCGCCCACTACTCCTCGTCTCCGTCTTCTCGGGACGTAACTCCACCTGCCCAGAGAGGCGAGAGGACCACGAGCTCCAGACCTGATAAACGTGCCGCAAAATATACCTTACTAACGGCCGCGGCAAATCAAAATTACCAACAATGTTACAAGGCATTGAAGTCCTTGGAGAACTACTGGGCCGGGGCCAGATATATTCTCACCGCTCTTGACCAGAAGTCCAAAGGCATCATGGATCCTTTACTATATACAGTCGAAGACGTGGAAAGCGCCATAGAGGTTCCCAGACAGTACCCAGCCTTTTCAACTCCGGGTTGGCGTCAAAGTATTGCACACAATCATTCTCTGTCTTATCCAAATATGGCTGCCAGAGGCCGTCATGGATCAAACGGTGCCAAAGATCCTCTATCTCCCACGGCAAATCCAATTGGATGGTCACTAACAGGAACTATGAATTCTCCTAACCCGAATTTGAGTGTTCTTTATTCTGCCCCTTATGCAGAACCTCTTGCAGCCATGGATTTTTCCACGAGCCAGGTCCCTGACATGAGCCATCATCGTCCAGGAGGTGCATTCCAAGCGTCACCCCAAACCTCTAAACGTCTTTTAACACATGCTTCGGCGGGGATACCCAACTCGAATATGCCGTCCCAAACCAGATTTCCAACGAAACAGCACTACCACAACGAACGTATGTCCGATGCCGATCTCCCCCTCAGTCTTAACTCCCCGGCCGCTACATCCACCTCACTAGGGTCTGGTCCCAGCCCAAACCCCAACAATCCCCTCAACTTTCCTCCAACCTCTCAATTCACCTCCTCCCCTTCCCTCCCAAACATGCCACCGCCACTCCACGATCCTCTCAATACCAACCCCTCATCCTCATTCAATCACCTATCCCTTACTCCGAACATCAACTACCCCAACTCTACCACCTCACACCTCTTCAACGACGCTACAGTGATGACGATTCAAAGCCAGGATATCGATGTCAACGCACCACAAAACGGCTTTGCCTTTCCAAATGGAGAAACGATACCCTGGTTAGAGTACTTGCCCGAGGACATTCTGAGTTATTTCAATGATCCATCGAGTCACGATGGACAACAAGATCAACAGCAGGGTCAGATGGTAAACAATCAACAAGGTACGGGTGCAGATGGTGCTGGAACGACTTGAGCAAATAGGTAATGAGGATGAAGGAAGTTTTTGATGAAGAAATCACAACATCTTCTTTGTATGTGTGTAAAATTATAATGTAATTTAATAACTAGTTATAATTTATATTATTTTTCTATAACTTATATAACCTCGAACTTGTAAATTCTTACAAAAAGACTATTCAACAACATCGTTGAGAGAACCCTTTTGAACACCTGCCACTTTCATTCCCTCCTTGACATTATGTATAGAGGTACGGTCGATCACTACTACATATCCTTTATCCACGGAATGGGACGTATACTTTTGCAAAAAATGTGATCTTACATTTATTTATGCATGTATTCATGTATGCATGCATCTAGAGAAAAGAAAATTCCTCACGAGGAATCAAATTTAAGACGAAAGAACGAATCTCAAACCAAAAAAAAAAACCTTACTTACCAACCACGGTTCTTTACACGAAACATGATCGTAAAAGAAACAG
>LCWF01000127.1:1971-92909 GCA_001006345.1 Phaeomoniella chlamydospora | reverse complement strand
CCTAAATAAGATTTATAGAATCTTTCTATATTTTTAATCTATAGAAATAAGATAGTCTTCTAATTTAATACCTCTATTAACTATATTTTCTAAAGCTCTTAATAAGTTCGATATAATTATTTAATAGATTATTAATACTATAATTAAATATAAAAATAAGAAATCGGAATCAACTAAATAGGAGTGAGTTGTACCTAAATAGAAATATAAACGTAAGCGTTTAGAAGATAATCCTTATCAAAAAGAAACTGAATATAGAAGAGGTTTAACTAGTTGATCTAGTTAATATAGTAATCTATATTTATTAGATATTTAATTATAAAACTCTATTAGATTATATAATCTTTATATATTCTTATTTTCTTAGTATTTTAGAATATCTAAATAATTAAGGTAATTAATAATAAATAGCTTTAATATAGATGTTTAATAGAAATAATAAAATTCATTCTTAATAAGATTATCTATTATCTTTAATTTTATTTAATTACTTATCTATCTCTTATACTCTTATTTTTCTTATATTCTACTTACGTTGACTTTTATTTAGATTAATATACTCATCACCTTTAAAATCACTAATTTTAAAAATAATTTTTATTACTTAAATACTATTAAAATAGATATATACTATATCCTATCTATAAATTAGATATTAATAGTCTATTATAGTTAACTGTATATTAGTAGAGTTTTAGAATAAAGGTTATAACGTAATCGCGTACGAGGAGTTATTTTGTTGTCGTTATGTCTAAAACCTGTATAAGATTAAGAAGATGGTCGTATATATAAAGATCTTAATTATTATACGATATAACTACTATACTAAATTAAACCGCACAGGTTTAATTAGCTGTGTTCTGGTATATGGTTAATATTTATTAGTATTTGGTCGTAATATAATTAATATATTAGATTATTTTAAATATGACCGATACTATTTAAATTACTATTATAATATAATAAGAATATAATCGTCTTACTACTACTGAGAAATTAAATAATATAAACCTTACTAATTTATAAGAGAAGATTAAAATATAATATAAATAAGTTATTAATCTTATTAAATAAGTAATATACTTAATTATGAACAGCCTTTTAACTATTAAGATAACTCTTATAATTTTTAATAAGTATAAGCGCGATTAAAATAAAAATAGTAATAATAATAATAATATAAATATCTTTAATTTAAGAATAAATATTTATATTATTTAAACGATAGTTAAGTTTTATATTTAAGTTATAAGTAATTTAATTATATTTAGATAGTATATATAAATTAATTATATAAAGTATAATCTACTAGCTTCTATTTGGCTTAAGAATAAGTAGCTAGTATTCTATAATTTAAATGTTTCTGTTAAAGAGGAGTAGATAGTTAGTTTTATAGTGGTGTTGTTATAGTATATATTAAATATTAGCCGCCTATATTAGAAGATTTTTTATAGAATTAAATAGTTTAATTATTAATTGTTTATAATTATAGTATAGTTTTTATAGTTCTAATTTATTAGTAATATATTATAAGATATATATATAGATATAGGTATATAATATATAATATAGGAATTTGATTTTGGGATATGGCGGATGGCTCCAAACACTCGCCCGTAGTGGGGTTGCGCGGGCGGTCTCCATATGTAACGCCCTGCTGAACGTCATTCCAATGCGATTTCAATCCTTACCAGACGCAAAGGTACACTGCTAGGTATTAAACGCTGTAGGATTCTCCTGTTTGGATTCGTTTCTTGGAATCCGGATCTCTACAAGACCTAGAAACGGTACTTTTTGTTTCGCACCTTTTCAAGAAAGCCCATAGAAGAGACATTCTCAATCCGAAATACCTCCCGTTAAACCAGCAATCATGTCCACCAACAAAGACGCCTTTGACGATGGTCGGCTCTTTGAGATCCAGAGCGTTCTCATCGATGTTGTGAAAAGAGCAGGAGATATGATAACAGGGGCAAAACCTGTAGTGGAAGGAGCGGGATCCAAGAAAAATTGTCCGTATTCTCAAATCCAAACGTTCTTGCACCCGTCGAGACTTGCCATTTCACATATTGTACTGCGATCATGAATTTTTAACTAACTGTCTTTACCTGCACAGCTGCTGATCTGGTAACCGAAACCGATCGGGCCGTCGAGAAAATGGTCTCGACCACATTGATGTCCAAGTATCCAACATTTTCTTTTCTAGGCGAAGAAACGTACAAACCCGGCATGAAACTCACTTCCTCTCCTACCTTCGTCGTGGATCCCATCGACGGCACAACCAACTTCGTTCATCGATATCCCTACGTGTCTATCTCTCTAGGGTTTGCGATCAATAAAGAGCCAGTTGTCGGGGTGGTGTTTAATCCATTTACTCAACAGTTATACACCGGCGTGAAAGGATTCGGGTCCACCTTGAAAGATCTCAAATTCGATACGGAACAGAATTTACCATTGAAAGAACCTTTGGAACCATTGACGACATTGAGCGAATCCCTGGTAGCTATGGAATGGGGAAGTGACAGATCCGGAGTCAATTATGATACAAAAGTTAAAACATTTGCGAATCTAGCGAGATCAAAAGAAGATGGAGGTGCGATGGTCCACTCACTACGAAGTCTCGGTAGTGCAGCCTTGAACCTCTGCGCCGTCGCCTCGGGATCGATAGATATATACTGGGAAGGTGGATGCTGGGCATGGGACGTCTGTGCTGGCTGGGTGATATTAAAAGAAGCCGGAGGAATCATCGTAGACGGAAATCCCGGACAATGGGACTGCGCAGTCGACGGGAGGAAGTACCTAGCTGTGAGAGGCGCTCCAGGAGGTAAGGGACAGAAAGAAATCGTGGAAGAATTATGGTCACATATCGATGGGAAGATGGAATACGAAAGCTGAATGCTGAAGAGCATTGAATCGAAAATAACCTGGGACAAATCCCATATTAAATCCCATCGCCGTGCATAATCCTGTGAAGAGTCTAGAAGATTTTGCAGCTATGAGCTTGATATACAGTAGAGTGATTACAGAAAGTTGATACCGATGCCTAATTGCAACCCCTTTCGACCTTCTTCGCCTTTCCTCAAGACTAAGGGTAAGGAGAAATTCAATTCGAACCGGGCGACTGGGTGGGCGTAAACAAGACCAACCCCTGCGGACATGCTTGGAAGACCATTTCCCACTTCGTTGATGGTCTTTATTACGCTGTTCCTGATGTCTTCGCTCGTTGTAGGCCCTTCCTTGTCCTTTTGAACATTTTTGAGCGCAAGCAGTCTGCCTCCATTCACGAACGCCTGAAGGCGAAGAGGTCTCTCGGCTCCAACCCTTGGGAGAGGAAACAAAAGGTTCGCACTTCCTGCAGCATAAACATCTCCTCCTAATGCATCTGAGCCATCTCGAGGACCCAATCCAGAAAGACGGAACCCACGAACGTCAGTCGGCCCACCTAGTTGGAAACGGTCATTGATACGTGATGACTCGGGGGTAGCCTTCCCGTCGAGAGCAAGAGGATACAAAAGACCCGCTCTGAATCCGGTGGTGAATGTAATTCCGCTCGGGCCCTTGATGCCAGGAATGGGGATTGGCAATGCTGTCGAGCTTTCCAATTCGGACTTCCAAAAGGCCACGTCACCTTTGAGGGGTCCCCATCCGGCAATTTCATTCGTAGTCTTTGCCAGGTAGCCTGACGACGGCAATGTCGGATTATCTCTCCTATCCTGTACCCACACGTGAGAAATGCTGCTTTTAACACTGTCACCAGCCTCGTTCCGGACGGTTGGAGAAGCATTAACTGCCAAACCAGTGAGCTGTCTCCAATATCCGTTATATCCAAATTCGTGAATGCTTCCTGAACTCGTCAAGTATCTGAATTTGGACCATCCACCACGCAATAGCTCCTCATGACTCGCCCACGATTTTGTTGTTGAGCTCTGAAGAGCTCCAAGCTCGAATAAAAAGTCTGGATTGCTGAGAATAGGTGTAGAAAAGACTCCTTGATATGCCGACCTTGTTCTTGTGCCGAGAGAAGCGTTTAGATTAAGCGACTCTGCGCCACCAAACACGTTGCGGACAAGAAGATTCCCATACGCCGACCCTTCGGTGTTTCCCAGATCCGTGCCTGTTTTCAGCTCGACTCTGCCACGTTCCTTGACCGATAAATATATATCAATGTCCGTAGGTGTTGAAGAGGGGTCGGTCTTGTTGGGCTTGTCGAAGAATAGAGATATTGGTTGGTGATATATGCCGAATTTGCTTAGAGTATTGGCCTTAACCGACACTTCGCGCAATGCCTCAGAAAGAGTGAACGGCCGTTCCTGGTTCACCGCTAGCAGAGGGTTGAATATCCTTTCCAAGAATCCCCGTCGTGTATGAGTAGCACCTAATACCTGTATCGAGGAGATAGTCGTCGGAAGAGTTGAGTTCTCGTCGATCTAATTACATCATTAGGTTGGGAACATGTTCCAAACTGAAAATACTGACAAGCTCAACGAGCCGAGCCTGCGCTTTCTGGTGCGCTAGGATGGCACGTTCATTAATGGCTTGCGTCCGATTTTCGATGACTTTCGGATCAAGCGTTTGCGACAGCCTCTCGAAGATCTAGATTTCTCAGTTAGTCAACCGCGTACAATGGGCAATGTAGAGCCGGAATACGAACGCTATCATCTCCACCAGCTTGAGAAGCCATTTCAGCTTTTCCTGCTTTGCGTGAAAGAGGACGACCTAGAGAAGGTCTGAGATTGGTCGTGTGAAGCCAATTGTGTCGGGAAGTTTGACTGTAGGTAGGAGCTTCTCAGATGCGGCCGCAAATCCTCCGAGTGCTTGGGATCCACCAGGAAATGGTGGGACGCTGGAGACAAGAGCGGCAACTTGTAATACCATACTCTGTAGTAATTACTTCCAAGTCCCTCTCTGATTACAACTGTCACCAAACCTCATTGTTCACTTTTGCTCCAAGCATTCGTCCTCTATCATCTTCATTCTGTGTGTTGTAAGAGCGACTTTGAAATCAACATTCTTTCTTGGCGTCACGGGTTCAATCCTCTACATTCCGCCATCTCCGACAACAGTGATACCTAATCTCGTCTCACGTGCGGTTAACAGAAGGGCAGCGATTGTCGACGAGGATCTCGGGTTTCATACTCTTTTTTTTATTTACAGTTCTATCACCTTTCGGATATCCTCTCCATCATGGCTACCAAGCAAGCGACTAAGCGCCTTACACGCGAGTACCAAGATATTCAAAAGAATCCTCCCCCATACATAGTCGCACATCCTTCAGAAAACAACATTCTCGAGTGGCACTACATCTTGACAGGGCCACCGAACACTCCATATGAAGGTGGTCAATACTGGGGGTCTCTGGTCTTCCCATCCGACTATCCTTTTGCACCACCTGCTATTCGAATGCATACACCTAGTGGCCGCTTTCAACCTTCTACCCGTCTTTGCCTCAGCATCAGTGACTTCCATCCCAAGCAGTGGAACCCGGCCTGGACAGTGTCGACCGCTCTCGTAGGCCTATTGTCATTCATGACATCTGAGGAAATCACAACTGGCAGCATCGCCGGCACCGAGGCCGAGAGAAAATGGTATGCTGCTCGTTCAAGGTGGTGGAATGCTACAGGTGGCGGTTCAAGCACACGAACAGCTGTTACTGGTCAAGCCGCTAAAACCCAACCTGGCAACGTCAAAGCTGGAGACGGAGGCGCAAAGTTTCGATCTCAGTGGCCGGAGCTAGATGAAGAAAACTGGCAGTGGATGAAAGATAATCACATCGATCCAGTCACAGGAAAGGCAATTGTATTGTCCGATCCAGCAACTGTAAACGCATGCTCACCAGAAACAGCCGCCCTGAGGAAAAGACTAGGTGCCACGACCACCACGGGCGTTGGCGCCGTGGTTCATGGTGGACAGGCAGCCAGAAATGCCGGAAATGGTTGGTTAGGAAGAAACAAGATTTGGTTTGCGGCAGGTTTGGTTTTTACGTATGTCCTGGTTTCAAGACTTGTGGTCGAAGGAGATATATGAATGGAAAACAAGTGGTACTACATTTGAAAGCAAGCGATGGCGTTAGGTTTTACGGAAATCTATACTTTGAAGTGTCCGGGTACGGCTGGTCTGTCATTTTCAATCAAGCTCACTGTATAATGAAGCGATTTACTGGTTGACTATTCATCCCCCTTTACGAAAGGGTCAAAGATACACTTTCCAATATCCGTTCTCAAAATCAGCTCACTGCACCTTTGCCTGGTTGATAAACCCGTATCCTTTAATAGTTGCTTTCCCCTTTTGTGTCCTTTGGCCTATGCAAATAGAACTGCTGTATCGTTAAAAGACGACATTCTGGGCTATACAGGGCTCGTAGTATCCAAAGTCTTACACGACTGGACTATCTTGGTGGCATATAGAGCCTGAACAATGCGGCGGACTATGTTGCTGCTGCTTTAAGTCGGTGGAGATCGAGGTAGAAGAGCGCTACGGTCAAGCCGTAGTGACTGCCGATTCCTAAGAATCGTAATGGCCCTGGGAGTCATAGTAGTCGCAGTATTAGGGCATTGTAGCATCTGCATCCGTCTCACAGGAGCTGATAAGCTCCAAGATGCATTGGACTTGGCGACTTTGTGTCGATGTAATGTTTGTTCTGAGTTCTGAGGTGTCCTTATGGTCGGCGGTTCATTCGTCTAATTCCATCGAAGTTCCTGATTCACCTGCTCAGCTCATTATACCAACCACTTTCCCCCTGCACCCTGGAGTGCAGTCCGTGGGTCTTCGTGGATCGTAGTACTCTTCTTCATAATCTGTAAAGTCACTATCATCATCGTCTTGGCCGACGGTTTTCATGACGACGTCCTTCTTCTCCGCTTTCGTCCCTTCAGCATCATCGTCATCTCCCAGTCCCACAAATGCATTCTTGAAACCACCTTTCTTAAACCCTTTCCCTGATCCCGATCCTGTTGGTCCTCCCTCACCCGCTTTCGCACCAAGCTTAACACTTATTAACGGTCCTTTTTCTTCCTTGGCTTTTGGTTGGGTCTGTTTCTGCATCTCTTTCATATCTTTCAATCTCTTCTTATGTTGATGGTCGTAGGAGGATTCGTGGGCTTCGAATTCATTTTGTCTGCTATAGCCCTTTTGACAGAGGGTGCAGAAGAAGGATGAGCGTGCCTGGCGGGCGGATTCGGTGCGTGCGGAAGGGAGAGTGAACCCGCGCTATGTGTTGAGGGAATTATGTTAGCACATGATTGAAAAAAAAAGTCTTCCCATTCTGTCTACACGGACAGGCATTGGGACTGCAGCGTCGCATGTGCTGAGCAGTTTTGCGGAGAAGGGTCTCCTGGTAGAGTGATGGGATATGACGTACAGGCGCCATCTGGACGGCTTCAAAGGCTGGGATATCAAGTTTCAAGGGGTTCAAGAAGGATCTCGTCGATATGTATATGATAGATATGGCGATGTAGTGTTGTTCATGTTCTAGCTTGAAGTGCAGAGTGCATCCATTATAGATTACGTTTCTTTCAATCGCGACTGGTTGAAGCAACCAAGCTTTAGAAACAGTCCCGCAGAAACCTAAACCCCATTCATCTTGACGATCGACAATTGTCATGTCGATGATGGGCCGAAGCTCCATCCCCATGCTTAGCTTCAACAAGATCGCTTGCAAGGTTCATGATTCCATTTTCGGCGAAGCAAAAGGGAGGAAAAAAAGAAAAGAATTTCTCTTGTGTGAACCCAACTTCAGCGGCGCAGTTGTATTCGAAAGTCTAAGTCTACAATTGCTCACAGCGACCATCACTCGAAAAATATACGAGCTTTGGGATCTCAACTTCGTAGCCCATCGTTTCGGGCAACACTTGAGAAGCAATCATGGCGAATCGCCAGGACGACCACGATCATTACCAACATCATCACCGACCGTCACTGATATCCTCCCCCTCTCCAGTGGGGCCATTGCAGGAACTTGAGCCCTCTCCTGTTGAAGAAAACTTCATCACCTCCGACCCCGAGAAACTGAACCCGTACTTTCCATCAACTACATCCTCTGCGAACCAAGACCTCGACCCAGACTATTACTCGCCACGAACATCCACCAACGACTTCTCCGCATCTCTGCCTTCCTCTACCTCGTCCACCCTCGGCCTCTTCTCCCCTCATCACCTCCCCCGCCTTCTCGTACAACTCCAGAGATACAGTACCTACCCCATTATCCTCTTCTCCGCAGTCCACCTGACCAACACCTCCCTCCTCCCACTCGCAACGCGCTCTGTGGTATCGTCCGACACCTATCTTCTCCTCACCCGCCCATATTACCAATCCGCAATCTCCGAAAAGACCCTTATCTTCGCTCCCGTAGCCATCCACGTCTTCAGTGGAATCGCCCTTCGTATCTACCGCCGACGAGTCTTCGCCCGCCGCCATGGCGCAGAAACCTATTCGGAACGTCGTCGAATACCCTGGCCAAAGCTGAGTCTACAGTCCGGTCTCGGCTACCTATTATACCCCTGCATCGCATCCCACGTCTACGTGAACCGTATCCTGCCACTTAGAGAGCAAGGTGACAGTTCCGGCGTCGGATTACGCTACGTGGCTCACGGATTCGCAAGACATCCTCTGATCGCGAACCTCGGATACACCGTCCTTGTGGTAGTCGCCACTTGGCATTTCGTCGGGGGAATGGCCAAGTGGTTGAGAGTGTCAAAGGAATACATTCCAGCCGCGAGAGGCGGGGGAGCAGACGGCGATTACGGGAAACGTAGGAGGCGAAGAAGAGGCTGGATCATCGACGGGATTACAGCAGTCGTGGCCTTGGTTTGGTTAGCAGGTGGATTAGGAGTCGTGGGAAGGGGAGGTCCCGGAAGAGGATGGGAAGCTAGGGGTTGGGATAAATTGTACAGGAAAGTACCCAGTTTCGGAGAATGGTTGGCTTGATAATCTTCATTAAGGTGAGGTGAGACGAGATGAGACGATGACAAGGGACAACCACACGAGACGAAGATGACTCTACTATTCTTTCTTTCACTTACAATTCAATTCTCCAAATCTGTTTTTAATTATTACAAGATTTAAGAATCACGCAAGAATGATTTTAATACTAACTTCTTCAATCAAGAAAGAAAGAAAGAAAGCAAGGAAGAAAGAACGAAACGAATGAACACTAGAAATATGCAGATCAAAATTAATCCAGATCATATACGTTATAATCAATAACAATAAACGAGTAATTAAATGAATCAATCAACCACCCATCCATCCATCCACTTATATATATATCCTTGGACCCAGCTCCCCTTTCGAACCCAGACGATTCGAAGAACTCCATAAAGTCGAATTGCCAAGAATCCACCCCTTTCCTTTCCTTTCCTTTCCATCCTCCTCCCAGAGATCCAGCAAGGTAAAAAGCGAATAGAATGAATTACAATCCCGTAGGATTCCAGAATTCCCAACGAAGGATCCACTTCAAGTTCTCTGTCCTTTGTCTCAGTTCCTTGATCTCGACTTCGAATGGGTCTTTTTTCGTTTTGGGTAACGTTATCTGTTCGATGATATTTTCCCCATGGAAATGGTCGATCTCATACGGAACTGTGTATCGCCATAAACACAATTCTCTCAACTTGCAAAGTTCGGAACTACGTTGCTCGAGGATTGAGATGATCTCGGGGGACGAAAGGCCGGGGATGGAGGAGTCATCGGGCGTGGTGGAGAGGATGCGGAGGGTTTGTGTTGAGGGGGGGATGGAATGGAGGAGGGATGCGGGGAGGGAGGGAAAGGCTAGATCAAGGGTGGAGATTGATGGGGAAGAGGTGAGGAGGAGGTTGATTTGGTAGGTGATGGGGTCGGAGAGGGTGGTGTTGGAGGTCAAGGAGAGGGATTCTAAAGTTGGGGAATGGGTTGATGTTAAAGACTGGAGCATCGCGGATGACAGGAGGACGGCGTCGTCGCGGAAGGGGTCGTGTAGTTCGCAGATGGAGATGCGACGGAGGGGGTGAAGGTTAGCCAGGACCATGGGCGTGATAGATTGGACGATGGGCTGGCCGCGATAACCGGATCTTTGGTGGAATTCGTGGTCTTGTGGAGGGCCGGTGATCTTGAGGTGTTGCAGTTGAGGGAGGGAGTTCAGGATTCGAAGTGTTTCTTCAGGGGGGGTCACTGAGAAGCCACTGAAGTGAAAGCAACGTAAAGATTTGAAATGGGATAGGAACGTTAAGGGGCATTTCTCGATGTCTAAGCGGAGGGATTCCAGGCCTGCGTAATTTTGTCGGGCCCATTTGAGTATATATCCGTGGACATCACAGGTTGCTGTTTTGCTTTCGTGAAAAGGCTTTAAGAGGGCAAGCCTTTTGATATGGCGACCAATTGTGCCAAGCGCATGGGCAATATATTTCACTTGTTGGGTATAAGGGCTGACGCTGGTGATATCTTCCCCCCTTGTCACACGCTGAAGGGTTGCAGTCATTGTGGCAATGTCGGTCTCATGGAGTCTGATGGTGATGTCTTCGACGAGACAAAAATATCGACTGTTCACAGCCTTTGCAAAGGATAGAAGATCGTTCTGATGGTCGAATACGAGGGGCCGTCTATACAAGAGATCTGTCGCTTCTTGACTGATCTGCTTGGAAGAGCACAGTAGCGAGGCAAAGTCGCCGAGGGAACGGCACACAACAAATTGATAGACATGCCGGCGCAGCTCCAGGGGCAGTCTAAAGAAGGTTGTTCTTGGGTCAGTATAAGTGCCACAACTTGCCATATAGATACCGTCTCTCAAGACAGGCTCCTTCGAGATGAGTATCTCTAGACAAGTCGGCATCCTCAACGGACCATGCAGGATCTTCATTGCATTTATAATACTCCTGATGCAAGGTCACGCTAAGAGATCTCTCTGAGATCCCGTGGAATTCGACTGACGGTATTCGCCGAAAAGGAAAGTTCAAGCTCTGTCAAATGAGTGTAGCCAAAAACCGAAAGTCGCGTATAACGTGCGGAATATATGGCTCAATACTAGATGCGTCGTCCACGAGGACTTGTAACGCAATTGCACATTCCACATGGCACGATGGGGATTTGTCCTAAATAGCAAGCACTGGTGGACCTATTTTCGGATCTTACCGTTGCTAAAGTGTTATGAACTTGAACAGGAGATGATATTTTCGAAGGTGACACAGGTCCTGAGAAGCATCCCAAGGATGTCAGCCTGTATCGCAGATTTGGCCAGCCTATGAGATCCCTTTCAAATGTAATTTTTGAAGAAAGGGAAGCTCCCGGGATGACTTGCTTAAGTAAAAAGGCGAGACCCAGGTTCTTATTCCGTCGAACACATGCAAGGAATTGGTCACGGCTGCCACATGGTAGCCACACGCAGAAGATGAACCATGGAGTCGGGTCCAACGATAGTGACAAGAAACTTCTGAAGAGGGAACGTGGACTCTTGGTGTGAAGCACAGTACCTAGATGATGTGATTCTGGTTCGGGTCCATAGACGCTGGGCGGGACTTCCCAGAACTTGGCTTCCTCGGCGGCAGATCGAGTGAGATTACACCAATTGAGATAGATCATGTACATTTTCTGTAGAGACAGAACAGCCGACCAGGCGGGAAAGGTGACCAACAAGTCAAAGCTCGGTGAGCTTTGTTAGAGGTCAGTATTGAAAAGCGACGGAGATTACCAGATAAAAGCAAACAGAATGAACTCAAAGCAAGAGTCTCATAATCAAGCCTCCAAAGGTATACAGATTGGTCGGGTAATGCCAGATACACTGTAGTAGTTCGAAAGAAAGGGGACGTTATTGCTGACAAAGATCACCCCACCAGCTCTCGGAACGGACTCTATCGATCTGGAAAATCCGTCTAGATGCCACATGAAAAAATCATGGATTACGCTGAATGTCGCGTGTATGTTTTTTCGTGTCGATCCTTCAAGTGCAAACGTTTCAAAGGAATCAATCCTTGACAGGAATATCACGTGAAAAAATACTGACGCTCTCAAACCACATCAACTTGTACCTAAGCAAGCGGTCAGGATCATTTCCATGCACCATTGGGGATGGCTAAGAGAGTAGGACTCGTCGATTGTGTGGTCAGAAGGCAGGTAATCCGTCCCGGAACCATGGACCAGATCACATCCTTCCAGCAAGTCGCTTCAGGTTTAAAATTTGCATGCAAGCCAACGAATTGTGTCCCTTGGATGACACTGCAGAAAATGTGCTAACCTAAGGCTGGCTGAGGTCAGGAGGAGATATCAACATGTGCTGCAAGCATCGCGTGAAAGATGCGAGCAGAACGCAAAATGAGAAGACGAGATGCTGCTCGTTGACTGTTAGCCAGGCTGAAGTGCCTCAACTCGTGTCATTCACCAGCGTGAGTTCCATATTTCATGGGATTTGCGCGTTCTCGATCCAGGGACCCCCTGCTCACCGAGCATCTCCGGGGAGGATGCCGAAACGATGGCGTTCTGACCCATCACATACGGAGCATACACCATTTTATTTGGCCCGCGTCGCCATGAAAGCTGCGGCGCGTGCGACGTGCAATATACTCCTGAGCATCAAAGGTGCATGTACCAAAAGTAGTAGTGGTAGAGCACGAAACATTTCCTCGCTCTGTCTTACTGTTTCCCAACAATGGGTTGGTACCTGACCTCGACACGCTGGTTCGCGCCTTTAGGGACAACCTCCATGTGATCTTCTGTCTTAACACATACAATAGAATCCAGAGCGTTTGATCTAGTATTGGTGATTGAATGGTCTGAATGAAGGGGATGCTAGATGATCTGAGTTAATATTGCAAATCCAATGTCGAGGCTGCAGCGAGCGACGTACATGTGGGTTTCTCGGTACCAAAGTCGATATTTGTGGTTGGTTCCCTTCCTGACAAGTCAGGGTTGATGTGCCTGAGATCTTCGACCCGAGTAAAAGACCAGATATTGATTATTCCAAGCCTCCATAAGCTGGCCTTGTGCAGGTGTAACGTAATAGAGGAAGTATCCTAATGTCGGGTCGATGGTGGTCTGACATGGTCAAAGACGTTTGAAAACTCTCCGAACGCAATGTCCATAAACATACCTACTGATTTGTCATATAGGCGAGACACCATCTTGACGTTGTCACGATATACGTGTTCGAGAGGAACGTGAATACTTGTTTTCGTCGTGACATTAAACAGAGGAAACAATTCGGGTACTTCCATTCTGGGTACACACGGACTAAACTACGATCGAAACAACAGGATTAATCACAGGTCTGAAGACACAATGAATGCCTTTTACAGAGTTTGAGATAGACATTACATTGATACTGATCCATGAGAAATGTTGGAGATGGATGCAACAAGTGCGACAGGAATATTGAATTGGTTTAGGCTAGAACATGGACCAGACCGTTGCACCAACCCCATAAGGTATGCGCAAGCAATAGTATAGCAATTCCACTTTAGAATATACAAAGACTCGAGGTCGAGCTTTTGGGACAGTAATATGACTCTATTCGACGAATTTAAACTCTCAACAACTTGGCGGCGTAGGTAGTGATGGTGTCCACTTGAGGGAAACTCATCTCCTCCAACTTGGCAGCATAAGGCGTTGGTACCTCAGCACCCGTGATTCTGGCTCCTGGTGCTTCCAAATAGTCAAAGGCATATTCCATAGAGAGTGCGAGAATCTCAGCGCCGACACCGAAAGCAGGGAAACCAGATTCGACAACCAGGAGACGGCCAGTCTTTTTGATGGATTTAACGATTGCCTCAACATCCATTGGCTTGATCGACCGTAAGTTGAGGACCTCGGCGTCCACGCCATATTTTTGCTTCAGCTCTTCAGCGGCTGCCAAACTCTGACCTACACATCTTGAGAGGGTGACGATAGTCAAGTCCTTGCCGACACGTTCGATCTTGGCTTTGCCGAATGGAATCACAAAGTCATCGCGCTGAGCCTCCTCGCTCATTGGAAATGATTGCCCATAGAGCAACCTAAGAGTCGTCAGTCACTGACAAGATGTTTCTACAGATTTAATCTTACTCGTTCTCAAGGACGCAAACAGGGTTGGGGTCACGGATGGCGGCTTTCAATAGACCCTTGGCATCCTCGGCGCTCCAGGGCGTCACCACTTTCAAACCTGGAATACTACCATACCAAGCAGAGTAGTCTTGCGAGTGTTGAGCAGCGACACCAGCGGCGAAACCATTGGGTCCGCGGAAAGTGATATTACATGGTTGGATACCGCCGGACATGTAATGCGTTTTGGCTGCGGAGTTTATGATCTGGTCGATGGCTTGCATGGCGAAGTTGAAAGTCATGAATTCACACTAATGGAGAGTCAGCACTGGTAGAAGAATCACAGAAGCATCGGACGGAACATACAACTGGGTGAAGGCCATTGAGCGCAGCACCGACAGTGAGACCGGCAAAACCGGACTCAGTGATAGGACTATCAATAATTCGCTTGGGGCCAAAGCGGTCCAACAGTCCTTTCGTGACCTTATATCTGCACGTGGTAACATGTTAACGTTGCCCTTCGTCATGCCCAGTCCCTTGGCTTCCGCTTACGCTCCGTTGTATTGTGCAACTTCTTCTCCCAACACGAAGACCTTAGGATTTGCCTCCAGCTCTTCAGCCAATGCTTCGTTCAAAGCATCGCGTACCGTCATCTCCTTGACACCGCTCGGTGTGGCATAGCTTCGTATCCTTGGGAATGCTGGTGCAGCTGCAGCAGGCTTAAACGAAGATCGGATCGCCGGTACCGTTCGTTGCGATAGCAGGCGCGAAGCCGGTTTGAATAGCCTTACAGCGGCCATGACTGGCTTTTATGGTCCAACAGATGTCAATTGGAGAAAGAGGAGGGGACAAAAGACAAGCGCAAGTGTTGGAACTGGCCAGCTTGTAGGGGTGAAGCTACAAATCTGGTTGAGGATTGGAAGCTTTTGCGGCGGGTAGACTAGAGCTTCGGACAAATTCGCTACGACGGGCCTTTTTTTTTGGTTGTTGAGGTCTCCAATTGTTCCTTCAACACCAAACATACTCCCAGATTATTTCCCACCTGCTCCGGTGTATAGTACTCCCGGCACCTTAGGCCTTAGGACCTCCGAGCCAACTCAACTCCAACGCCAAGAGAAGGGAAATCTTCCATCCTGGCATTTGCTGCGCACCGTACACACATTTACTCTCAGAGTAGAGAAGCGTCTCTTGCACTTTTCGTTTGCCGTACAAACACTCTTTCACGCTTCTTTCGTCTGTTTCCCACCACGTCTGGATCCGGCAGCGCCTCTGACGGTATCCACGATGGGTCTAGAATTCGGGCCCAGGATGAACAGACTATTTCGGATCGCTCACATTCTCCTCCTTGAAGGACGTCGTCTTCACTGGGAGATCACAGCTACTATGTAGAAAATATCCTTAGCCTCCGCGAATGAAGTTCATTGTTTTTTGGTCCCATCCAAGAATTTTGTTCATTAACGCTATGTGCAGTTGCCGTACTAGTACTAACATTACGAGAGAAAGGAAGGAAGGGCATGCCCTTTGTGTCACCAAGCCATCGTCCCCTGTTCGTGCTCTGCAATGACTCCAGGCCAATTGAGAGCTTAGTAGCCAGTGGTACCATAGCAGTAGTTGCTGCTATCCTTGGGGTACTTGTTCGAGAAGAAAATACCAGTGTCAGTAGAATCGGTGACGTCGATTGTGGTGATGTAGGTATTGCAGACTTGGGTAGATGGGTCGAAAGAGTAAGCCTGGCAAGGGGTATCAAAGAAGCAATATGTTTGACAGTCCAAGAAGGATGACTCGGTCTTGGCATGGCGAAGCTTGGCTGCCATTGAGGAGGAAGCAACGCCCTCTACGTTACAGTCGACGAGGGTCTTGATGGCATGGTCCGTAGAATTCACCGTCGAGCTGACAGAGTTGGTAAGGGCTGTGCTGGTGGAAGAAGCCGTAACAGTGGTGGTAGTGGCTCCTGTTTGACTTGGTGGATAAACAGTTGCAGTGACGACTAATCCAGATGAGACGGATGATTGAGGGGCAGCCAGGACACCAATAGAGAGAAGTGCCGGTACCAAAAAGGCGATCTGGCTGAGGGAGGAGAAGGACACCATCTTGTGAAATTGTGGGATCTGAAGAGGGAAGGACACGGGTTCAAAATGAAGAGTATTCGTCGAAGAGAAATTCGATCAGCCGTGCGAGAAAGAGAATACAATCAAATGAGAGACTTGCCTGGCTGGTGCAAGAAAATGTTTCAATGGTCTGAAGAAAGATTTCGAAACCAGAGCAGAGCTGAGATCATTTATAGAGCGTGGTGCTCAAGCCACAAGAGATCCCATCTTCAAATCACAATCAGTTAGAGTTTGAACTAGAACGCCATGACAGGATTCTAGAAGACAAGCGCCTCGAACCTCTGATGTTCGACTGCGATAAAAGTTGTGACTGGGGCATAGATCGATCCAGGAGGATGCCGGATTGGGAAACAAGAGGGGCACAGCAATTGTCATAGTAGAATTTTAAACTCTCCACTGACGAAAGACTCGACGGAATTGAGGTGTAGTGGCAGCCCAGATGAGAGTTCATCTGAACGTTATTGTCGTTCCTGGTACCTGGTACGCAATTCTTCAGCACCGGCCATGAATCGAAAACTTGTGACGCGGACAAATGGACGGGGAAACAGTCTGGTGAGGTGCATCGTGTTGAACACAGGAGACATTTACAGCATCGAAACCCGGACTCTTAGTAACGATGTAAGCGGTATCGTTACATCTTCATATAGCAAATGCTTGACAGCATCATTATCGCTATCCCATATCACCATTCATCGAGGATCTTGTATCAAATGAGTGACTCGATATAAAGCTCGCTGGAGCCGCTGACGTATTTGGACTACAATGTTGAGATGGACATAGGGCTGGCGGTCACGATGGTCCAATAGAAACTCTGTGATGCTTCCAAATCTCACTTAGTCGTTCTAAAATAATTTCGAGTAAATAGAAGTCGAGTCGAGGATGATACAATCGAAGCGGCTTTGGGATGAAGGGAGAGGCGTTCGTGGTCTGGCCATGTCTTGAAGCTGCACGGAAGGAGTTTAGCGGCCCATTAGCAGAATCTCGAGTGCCGAAAGGGCGTTGCCTTGGCAGATTCGACCCCCCAAAGTCTGCCGGAAAGGGTCTCGAGCGACAGATCTGTGGTTGGCTACGATAGGCTGCTCGGAGGAACCGTGTAGAGCAGATGATGATCTCTGCTAGGATGATAGACCCTTGACAATTTGGTGTCGCAGCTGTCTCTGTATGCCTTGATTACTCTGAACGGTAGCACAGGGTAAACCACTCGATGGTACTGTACCTGGTCACAGATTCGTGTTGGGCTTAATATCTTAACCAGGGACACCTGAGCAGAGCCGCAATCTCCAACTATCATGTGCCTCATTCGGTTAGACGTGGTTCATTTCAACCAATCATTATCACCAGTTTAGCTCACTTGACACCAGGGTCCTCAAGCCACTGTTTATCATAGTGTAACGCATCACAAGCTCACTTTGCAAGGCGACAGACACAGCAAAACACACAGCGACCACCTACTCTACTCGGATCCTGGGCTCACTACCACAAGCAACTCATTTCCCCATTTTGAGGCGTTTGAGATGTGTCCTTTTTCACCCTGCAGGATTTGATCATGTTTTCGAATTCTGATTTACGGCTCCTCTCATTCTTGCTGTTCCCGGCCGCATCGCTCGCCAGCCAGCCGACCGCCGCTGATCCGGTCGAAGCACCTTTGAGAGACTTGAAGCTGGGACAGTTAAATTTCCTGCATACCACTGATACCCATGGCTGGCATGCGGGTCACTTGCTAGAGTTGGTGACCTAGTTTGCCTCGCAACGTGACATAGCTAATTCCTCCAAGATCCTCCTACTCCGCCGACTGGGGCGACTACATATCTTTCACGGCACGGTTGAGAGAAAAGATTGAAGCGGACGGCAATGATCTCATTGTTGTTGACACGGGGGATAGAGTAGAAGGCAACGGTCTCTACGATGCTTCAAACCCGAAAGGAGAATACCTCTTCGACATCATTGGAGAACAGCACATAGACGTGCTTGCATCAGGCAACCATGAGCTATATAAAAAGACCTCGGCGGAAGACGAATACAATATCATGGTGCCCAAGTTCAAAGACAACTATGTTGCTTCGAACTTGGATATCATCGACCCCGAGACTGGAGAGACCGTGCCGCTGGCTCCAAGGTACCGAAGGTTCACAACCAAGAATCACGGCATTCGGATCATGGCTTTTGGGTTCCTGTTTGATTTCACTGGCAACTATAATAATACAATAGTAGACCCTGTCGAAAAGGCCATCCAGAAAGACTGGTTTCAGGATGCGATCCGTGACAAGGATATTGACCTCTTCCTGGTCATCGGTCACTCCCCACTCCGTGGAAAAGAGTTCGATGCTATTTTCAAGGAGATTCGAAAGGTGAAGTGGGACGTTCCTATCCAATTTTTTGGCGGTCATCTGCATGTCAGAGACTATAAAAAGTTCGATTCGAAGTCTGTTGGTCTGGCTAGCGGCCGATTCATGGAAACCATCGGCTTCCAATCTATCAGCGGTATTTCCGCTGGTGGGAAGACAGCATCCACGGGAGAGGCAGCGTCCTTGTCATTTGCCCGCAGATACATTGACAACAACTTATATTCCTACTATCACCACACAGGGCTCAATGAAAGTACATTCTCAACTTCCCATGGTCTGAATCTTTCCACGCATATCAAGTCGGCTCGTGACGCCCTCGACCTTGACAGCACGTTTGGATGTGCGCCACAAGATCTCTGGATGAGTCGAGCAAAATATCCGAGTAATGAGAGCATCTTCAGTTGGTTAGAGGAAAAAGTCTTGCCAGATGTTGTCCAGGACAAAGAGCGAGTCAACGCCTCCAAAATGATCACCATCAATACTGGAGGTGTCCGATTCGACATCTTGAAAGGCCCCTTCACCATAGACTCAACCTTTACCGTTTCCCCATTCACCAGCAACTTCCGCTACATCAAGGATGTACCTTACGAGAAAGCCCTCAAGATTCTTTCAATCCTCAACAATGGTGGTACCATTCTGAAAACCACGGAAAGCTATCCACCTCCATCAAAGGACTTCACCTGGCTGTCTCCACCTGAACAACGACACTACACCTCCGACATAATTGCTTCGTCTCCTTTAGAATCACCCCTCGTCTCTATCCTCAACAGCGATCAAATTCCCCTCACCAACAAAAAGCCTCACCTGACGCCGGGCTACACAACTCAAGATGACGACGGCAACGACGGTGACGATACGATTCACTCCCAAATCTCGTTTTATAAAGTCCCCAATGCCATTCAATCCGTCGTTCTTTCCCCCTCAGACCCATCACCTCCCGAAACCATCGATTTCGTCTACATCGATTTTATTCAACCTTGGATTCTCCTCGCGTTTCGATTCACGGGCTTGGAATATCATGTTGAGGATACCGAGCCTTATATGGAAGGGAAGAACCTGACGGGGCTGTTGGCAGGTTGGGTTGAGGATAATTGGAAGGTCAATTGTTGAAGGATGTTTTATATCTTGGTCTCGTTATTGGGTTGGGGGAAATAAGGTGGATGAGAATAGGGATAGGTAACTTATAAGTTATATAAGTTACATATATAAATATTATACCTACGTATTTAGGTATAGATAGAAGTTGGAAGCATGTTCAAGAATTATACAACTTTAAGAATGTTCCGACATATTCTGAAAGCTGAATCATGTTCCCACAAAATTCCTGTCCTGTCATAAAAATCATACAACCAATTCAAAATCACCAAAGCTGTTCACATCTAACCTTCGATCTCACCCAACCCATTTCCTCATCTTCATTTCCTCCTCCATCCCAAACCCCCTGTCCATCTTCATTATATCCAAACCTCCATTCCCGTTTATCCCATCTCCGGACAAAGCGTCTGGCTTCATCTTTATCTCGAAATCGAATCATCCATTTATTTTTGTCCATGTTGCGTTCTGCGAACGTGGGTTCGGAAATGGGGGTGGATGCGGGAAGGGTGGAGGAAGAGCGTAGGTCGCCGAGTTTCGGTGGGAGACCAGATGATGATGGGGGAGAGGGGGTCTCGGGAAGATGGCTGGTGGTAGTTAGAGATGTTTCGGGTTTGAATGTAGCGGTGATCATTCTTTGAATTCCCAGTCTTGAATCGTATATATTCCATGGTAGACCGCGGTTTTTGCTGTCCCAGTTGATGAAGTCCCAGATGAGAGAACCGTGAAACCATGATTTTTGTTGCTGCGAAGGAGGAGTGCTGGAAGATAAGGAGGGCGGGATTGCGAATGGTCGATCGGCCCAGATCATGACGGGCCATGCTTTTCTCCCTTTCTCGTCCCCGTCATTCCACTTCCCGTACCACGAGATATTTTCCAGAACTCTATCTCTGAACGGGGCTAGGTAGAATTTCATCGTCGCAGGTTGTGTTGGCGCAAAAATGGTGTATTCCTGGACTCGACGGTGCAGATCTTCGTTTGTGGTTATGTCGATTGTGCCGGGCCGAGGAGGTAGGAAAGTAGGGTGAGGGGGCCGGGTAGAACGGACAGTACGGATACGATGCGAGAGATCAGGTGCGCGGAGTGGGGTGTTGATCTTGCTATTCTGGTGATACCAGAGGAGGCGGGAGTGGTAAAGTGCGGCGAAGTAGGGGGTGCTGAAGACAAGGAGCCATTGGGAGAGGCGCTCAAGCGTCTGGGGATCACGCATGGGTATCACTGAATGAATGGTTGTGAGTGATATTGTATTGGGCCAAACAAGGACAAGTCAATGGGAACATAACTTGGTGAGAATAGGATGATAGGTGAATGTGTCTTACCTTTCAATAGACCACCCTCACTCCGCCAGCCTGGAATATGTTTCGATTCCGGTAGGATTCTTCTGAAGTCCTCTTCCAAGAGATTCTTTGAAGCTCCAATCACATGTAGAGCGGTATCCAGACGATCCTTTGCAGCCCCTAACGAGGTAAATTTCAAATGCCATTTGTTCTCCTCGAGATTTGACACAGGTTCCGGCGCACTCGGATCGATCAGAGCAGAGCGAATCCAGTTAGCTTGGGAGACCCATCTGTCTAATTCCATGTGCGCGGGAGGGGGTTGATTTTCGGGATCGATCACAGCGGGAGAAGTCCATTGGTCATGACCTCTAGGCTCTTCATTCGCTGCTCTGCTGGGATCGCGATTTTGGCGTGGTTTGAAGGAATAGCACCGTGGAACAGTCGGGATAGGTCCAAGATCGTAGTCGCCGAGTTCGACCCTGCTGTCATTGGCTAAGTTACGAGTCCATGTTGTCGGTAGGAATGTTGTAGATCTACTGGCGATTGGTGCAAGCAGACCAGGAGCTTGAGCACTCGTCGCACCCAGTGCTCGAAAGCTCTGTGGTCCACATCGCTGCATGGGTTGATAGCAAACTTATCCTCTTGATATCATTGCTGGTAGGAAGGTGGTAGAAGCTACTTGTCGCCTTTGTACTGTAAATACAGCGTCGCATGCACTCGGGGAACAGCCATTAACGGACTGGAGATCGGCCATCAAAAAAGTTTCCGGACATCGTCGCCATGCGAAAAAGTCGTCCCGCATTTTTACATATTTCTCGGATCAGGGACTGGTTCTATTTTTGGATATCAAAATCGACAGTGAAGGAAACCGATTTCCGCGCACGAAACACCAAAGATAGGAAAACTCGATTATACGATGTCTGGTCCGATTTCTTAATGTAACGACTTGCCTATGGAAATTATAGAGCCCCATTTTCATGGTCTTCAACCATTCTGGAAAACAAGGGTCGGATCGGACTATTTCAAGACGCCATAAAAAACAAATCTAAACATAGGGAATCAAGATACGACTCGCCTTCAAAACGGGGATTAAAGTGATCCCAATCAGGATGCCGGAAATCCCTAGATTCACCATCCGTCCTTTCTCCCGCCCCGCCAGATCTGACCTCAAAGACGCCCTCCGAGTCCACTTCTCTCCCTCAGCTCTTGTTCTACTTAAACTCAAACCAGGAGATTTGTGTCAGATATGCACAAGCGACGAAGATGATGGACGACGATCAAGTACAGCTATAGCCTGGACCGCTGCGGAAAAGATCCAGGAGACAGTTGTTCAGACTTCGAAGACCTTGCAGGAGATTTACGGACTGAGGTTGGGCGACAAGGTTGACGTGGAACCGTATGATGGAAGCAAGATCCCAGAGGCTACGACAGTCTGGTTGAAGATTCACGCATCTCAGAAGCCTTCGTCTTCCGTTTCAGGAACCGGGGGCGGGGCCAGTGAGAGCGCTGATGAAAATGAAAAAACCCATTGGGAATGGTATCTGGATCTTCCGTTAGGACGGGCTGAGAAATTGGCAAGATCAATGGTATTTGATGCTGAATTAAAAGGCCAGAAGAAGTGGTTTACTATCACGCACATTGAAGGTGACGGAAATCAGGGAGACAGCACCGTGTTTCAGTATTCACCGGGACAAACGACGATAAAGATCGGCTCACCACCGGACGATAGTCAGACAGCATTGTTTTCAGAACTAAGCAAGCCATTCGTACTCTCCAGGCACAAAGTCGGTGGTCTCGATATTCAGATCCAACAAATCAATCGCTTGATCAGACGATTTGGGAGAGCACCTTCGTCATCACAAATTACTCTACCTTCATATTACAAGCCTACCCAGGGTCTCTTATTCTATGGCCCGAAAGGTACTGGGAAATCGCTTTTGATAGACCGACTCAGCCAGTCTTGTCCCTGGAGAAAGGTTGTTTACATTGGATTCACGGGCTCTGGCACACGCGAAGCAATTTCTACATCGATCCAGAAGGCTTTTGAAGAAGCGAAGAAAAATCAACCGAGCCTAGTTGTGGTAAATCAGCTTGATAGTCTGGCCCCGAAACGTTCATCGTCGTATGCGTACCAAGCATCATCAAGCATTGCCTCATCTCTACGGGGTGGTTTCGAGGCCCTGGGCGGCGAGACCAAAGTGCTTGTCGTAGCCGAAACCCGACATCCCAATGACATTGACGAGTCATTACGATCTCCCACTCGATTCGGAATCGAAATTGAGATTGCTGTCCCATCGGCCAATGGCAGACTAGAGATACTGAAGGTCATCCGTGATGGGAATGGAGCAGGAGATGACGATTCGCAACAGACCGAGGAGCCTCAGCCATCGGACGAGTTGCTTTTTGAGCTAAGCGAGAAAACTCATGGCTATACAGGAGCGGACCTAGTAGCCCTGATGAACCTAGCGGTTGAATTGGCGGAAGACAGGATGTTATCGTCGTCGTCCTTTCACGAAATCATACCTGCTACCACCACTCCGGCAGAGGATACATCAACAACAGATATCCCTAATCCCAATTCCAGTACACCATCCCCATCTCGTCTTGTCATCACACCTGCCGACCTAACCCTCGCTCTTTCACACATCCGACCGACCGCACTCCAAGAGATATTCCTCTCAACGCCGCACACCCCCTGGGCCAGCATAGGCGGCTACCGCGACATAAAACAACATCTACAAGCCACGATATCTCGACCGTTAAGATTTCCCGAACAAATGGCGAAGCTTAACCTGCCCCCGAGAAAAGGGTTATTACTTTACGGGCCACCAGGGTGTAGCAAAACACTACTAGTCAAAGCTTTAGCTACAGAATCAGGCTTGAATTTCATGGCAGTGAAAGGGGCAGAATTGCTTAGTATGTACGTGGGAGAATCAGAAAGGTCAGTGCGAGAGGTTTTTAGAAAAGCTAGAGCAGCTAGCCCGAGTATAATATTCTTTGATGAAGTGGATGCTATAGCTTCTGCGCGAGGGTCTTCAGAAGGGGGCGGCAGCTCAGGGATCAATGTTCTGACCACACTGTTGAACGAAATTGATGGAATCGAAGAGCTTAAGAATGTCCTTGTTGTTGCAGCCACAAATACACCACAGACCATCGATCCTGCCCTCCTTCGTCCTGGTCGCTTGGACCATTTGCTCTACGTTGGCCCACCAGATCTTGAAGCTCGATGCGAGATCTTGTCCAACTGGTTTGCAAAGAGTCAGGTCGTTGACGAATTGAAGAATTCTGCAACAGTGGAGGAAGTTGCATACGCACTAGATGGCTATTCGGGTGCTGAAATCGTTGGTATTTGCGAGACCGCCGGCAGCTTTGCAATGGATCGATTTGAAGAGGATAGCCGTGACCCAGGAATGGCAATTGCAGAAATCAGCAAGCGAGCTTTTATTGAAAAGTTTGATATATACGCCGCAATGAGTCGAGTACGCAAAGGTATAACGCCGGAATCGGTCCGAGGATTTGAAGAATGGGCAAATGGTCGCTCGTAGAGGTCATCGCCCCCCGCCCCCCAAAAGAGGATGGCACATGTTATACTCTATGGGGTAAACATATTAGCGCTTTACAGGAATCTGGCTCCATCCTTAAGCAGTATGTTCTGCCCGTGTCTCGGAGTTCTCCCCCGTATCATGGGCGGCATCATTGTCGTCACCGCCATCTTCGATCCTCTTCTGGATTGGAGGCGGGTTTCTAGACAATGTGAGTATGCTGAGCGGGACCATTGCTGCTGTGATATAAGTCATAACGCGCATAATGTCATTGAACCCGTCCGAATAGACATGACGGATGAGCTGTTGTTGCTCTGGAGGAAACTGCTTCAATGTTATGGGTGAGTCGTACAGCAAACGAAGTTGTGCCGGTGAAAGTACACCTGTCAATGCATCCTTGACTTTGTTGTTGAGAACGAGAGCAGCGATTGCCAGTCCGATACTACCGCCGAGAAAACGTGATTGCGAAACGATTCCTTGTGCGATGCCTCGATCGGCATTCTCACATTCGACCGCCGCCACTATCGGGGTAATTGCATAGTAGCCACCAACGCCGAATGCAATAAGAACCTCGTATCCGAAAAGTCGCTTGGGAACTTCTTCTGTTGCTGGCAATGTTGAAAGCAGCCCTTGCCCTAGAAGCTGGAGACATGCCGCGACAATTAGACACGGTCCAATCCTGTTCTTCTTGCCATTGAGTCCACCCCAGATGACCATACTGAAGGCCATGGATCCGAGGAATGGGAGAAGATAGACTCCAGAAGTCAAAACAGACTTGTTGTTGACTATTTGAGCTCTCTCAGGGATTGAGACAATGCACACATAAAACGACGTTCCTGCAAGACCCATAATACTGTGGCAAGGTCAGCCATTCTCCATATCTTCATGATGCGTACTCGCAGATGGTATGCTACAAACGGATCAGACTTACAGGGCCGATACTCCAAACACTCTTCTCCCAACAAGATACGTTGGAAATATTGGCAGTATGCCGAACTTATTTCTGTTTCCGAGCAACAGACTCCAGGAGATGAATGCGATCCAACAGAGGCCAGAAATGACGAAACTCACGATGATGGCTGCACTGTTCCACGCGTAAGCAAACCTCGCTGCCTGTTGGAGAGCAAAGCACAGCACAATTGTTGCGCCCATCAGTAGAACAGCGCCGAGAAAGTCAACACTTTTCAGCGCTGTCTTTGCATCAACCTTCTTCGGGCGAACATGTTGTGGCCAACCGATCGGGAGTAAGATGAGAATGAGCACGCTGCAAGGGATACTTGTACACTTGGTCAGTTCACACGTCACAGTTCTGAGATAGTTCTCACTTGATCCAGAAAACCCATCGCCACGTCGTTCTGTCGCCAATCGCACCACCTACGATTGGGCCGAGCACCCCCGCCACAGCTGATAACATGCCGGTGATAGCGGACATCAGAGGGATCTTCGATAGTGGTACAAGATCAACCAGCGCCGCCAGTCCTACGGAGAACAGACCGGCGCCGCCAATTCCTTGAAAGGCC
This sequence comes from Phaeomoniella chlamydospora, assembly GCA_001006345.1. Taxonomy (NCBI): domain Eukaryota; kingdom Fungi; phylum Ascomycota; class Eurotiomycetes; order Phaeomoniellales; family Phaeomoniellaceae; genus Phaeomoniella; species Phaeomoniella chlamydospora. The sequence continues at coordinate 67,054 of LCWF01000127.1, read as the reverse complement.
CGAAAGAGGACTCTGAGGGAAATTAGCCAGAGCAAGGATCGATATTCGCAAAGGCGCAGCCTCACAGTTGAAACATGGACTGGGATACCGAGCACGCAATAGAAGCAAGTCCAAAGATAGTGTGTACAGCAACCAACGACCACTTTCGTCCATAGATATCACTCACGCGAGCGAATACCATGCAAAACCCTTGAGAAACATCAGCCCACCTGGACGACATCTTGGACCTCTGGAATGGAACTACCAGTGTACGTCAAGAAATAAGCCAGCACCACCCAATTGACCGCCGTGAAGTTATGAAAATGTTTTGAAATGGTGACGAGGATGGTAGCAACGATCGAGGCATCCAGCATCGCTAAGAACAAGCCGAAGAAGATACTATTTCACACCACACAATCTATTAGCCAACCAACCCTCCAGAACCCATGAAAACCAAGAAGAGAGAAGAGAAAGAGAAGAGAGACAATACCAGAATAAAGAAGTCTGTAACCTCCACCCAGTCGCATAGTACTTATCCTGGGATTGTTTTGGACTCGTCCCATTCACATTGGATTCCGACGACATCACCGTCTGTCCCTGCAACTCCATGACGTCCGTCATTTTGCCAGGCTCCTGCGCAGCCATATCAAAGCAGTCTCTTTTCAACTCTGAACCCTTGCAAACAATTCTCTTTTCACTCTCCACACTCAAAGCCGTATATATATGCAGAAACAAGAAAAAGAACCATAGAAATATCCCTCTCTCTCTCTATTCTCTCACAAGAATTAACTTGATGCGCGGCGGGCGTCCTTGTTTTTTTCTTCTTCGTTTTTGTACCACCTACCAACCAGCCAACACAAAGCATTTTTATAGGAAATCCAGATTTACTTATAGTACAGTATTATATCACTGTACATCCTTTCCTGATATTATGGTACATGTATGCATTCACAACACAACTGTTTTGGAGGCGTAGACACTGGATACTGTACCTAGCCTAGGTAAGGAGATGAAGTAAGCTGATATCATCTCGGTATCCTTCGTAATTAATACTGTTTCTGTATCCATCTGCTTACTTACTTACTTACCCATCTATACCATATATGTACTATCCCGACCTCAACCTTCAAACCAGTAACATAACTTATCAAATGATTCCCGTTTTCTATCGTAATGAATACAGTAAGTAGGTAACTACGCAGGAAGAAGAAGAAGAAGAAGAAGAAGACACACTGTACAATACAATACTCTATGTGTATTTCCATAACTAATGTATGTAACCAGTTAGTCTGATATACTGTAATACTACTACTATAATTATGATACTCCCGAAAACAAAAGTAAGATCCAGAAGAGACCAATCATGATGAATGAATGAATGAATGAACAATACATAACCTAATTAGTAATTACATAGGTAACGTAATTAACGTAGTTAGTTAATTATTATAGTATAGTATGGTATAAGTAATGAGAACGGTAGGTAGGGGGTATTGAAAGGAATTGGGGTTGCTTGAGAATTCGTATTGTGGGTGTATACATACTACATTACGTCTGAAAGCTACATAGGTAGGTATCTAGGTATTTGGATGAGAGAATAATCCTACTGGAAGGATTCCATGTCGATTGACGACGTAAGGCCCGTCTGGCAATTTCTCTGTTTGGTATTTCACTCTCGATACCGTTCGAGTCGCCTTAAGAGCTGCCTATACAGTAGGCATAGTTAGCGTAGCTTCGGATGAGCACTTCTTAGACTAATCAAAAAGACGTTGTTCCTCCGAAGGAGCCAATCTCAGCGCACGAGAGGCTAGCAACCTTTACAGCGAAATCTGCCAGGCATTCGCGTTTAATCTGACATCTAGAGTTCGGTAGATACCTCTGAATTCCTGGCACTTCTGGTCACCCGACGAGAAGGGTTAGCGCTAATCCTTTCTGAGGACTCATCCAGCTGGCTGCCCTCATCACTATGGTTCTGGTCATCCTCGTCATCTTCGCCATCAGAAGATGGTATGACATCTCTAGTATTCCGCTTTTGGGCCCCTTCCTTTAGTGTCGAGGGGGTTTCTGAAACGTCCTTCATCTCATCGCCTCGGCTGACAGCTTCCCAGCCCTCCTTTCGATCTCTTTCTTCCTTCTCCCTCATCGCTTGCAAAACCTTCCTTGTTTCGCTCTCTTGTCCGTTCCATGCCCCGCATCCCCCACATCTCCATTTGCCGAAGTCGTCTAGACTTTTGACCCCTGGAGGTGCTTGTCCATTAACTAACCGGCATTCTGAGCATATCAATACCAAACGATTCTTTGGCAACGTTTCGTCCTCGCCGAGGAGCACGTCGAAGAGACGGTCATACCAGTGCGACTGGGACTGGAACTGTGGAGCTTGCGGAAATGACTGAGAAGGCGGGAATGCGTTAGGTGCAAATCCCGGCTCGTCGGGGACATATGGCACAGATACGGGCGAGGGAGAAGATGGAGCATCTCGCGAGGCCGGTCTGGCAGGTGTTGATGGTACTTGGCTTGGAGACTTTTGCCGGCCCGGAATGTTCGCTGTTGGTGGAGGTGCGATTCCAGTCCTGCCAGGAGCTTGCTTCTGTCTAGGAGCCGAACTCGGCGTAGTTGTTTTCTGGTGTGCTCTGCTGCTCTGACCTTTCCCCAACGGTGTGGATTTAGCTGAAGTTCCGCCGTACTTGTTCAGTAACTCTTGAGTGGAATTGTACTTTGTGGCAGCCTTGAGTTTATCGATAGTGCGGTCCCTTTGTTTCTGGAGGTCATCGAGATATGCCTGTTCGGACGAGGCTCTCCAATTGTAGAACATGGTTGTAATCTTTCTCACACCAAAGATGACGATCGGCGCGCCTACAATACCGCCATAGTGTGTGATGTCCCAGTTTTTGGGTCCGAGAATGAGCGTGACGATAAGTGAGTAAATCAGGTAGGCGATCGAAGTATAAAGTGTCCATAAAGCTTTGACTCGACGTGCTCGCGTGCGGGTTGTGTCGAGACGTATCGTGGACTGGGTAATCTGGTCGGATAGTTTGGCGAGAGCCTTCTCAAAGGAGGCGGGTGACGAATCATCTCTCTATAAGCGCATCGTCAATACAGCCATCACGGCAATTGAGGTGAGAACATACCTTCCAAGGCCACACCATAATCACGGCGAGTTGTGGCAAGACTCGGGAATAACAGTTGAAGTTGAAAAATATAGAAACACTATCAACAAGTCATGATGCCGTTGACGATGCTCTCCGATAGACAAACTAGGGATTGAAGGCAAGGGGAAGTTGTCGGCAGGTTGCGCTGAATAGAAGCTCAATATTGGATCTCCAGTGTGAGGTATGCGGCTATGGCTATGGCTATGACATCTGACCGTGATTGCCGCGGGCTTTGGTTTTTGGGGTAAACGAGCTTCCTTTCAATTACTATGTATTACTCAGAGTTCAGACAGAGTACTGTACATGTAAGCTCGCGGGCCCCAGACTCTGAATGACGATCATTTGTGGATTCGAGTTTGGACCAAGCTTTTGCATCTTCTCCAGAGTATTGAAGCGGAACCTCGTCATCATTCTACTGTAACTCATCATTCTACTGTAACTGAAGATAGAACGTCAGAGAATGTAATGTACACTCTATCTCGTTCGGGTCACAGTATCAGCATTTAGACCTTTTAGACATCGCAAGAACTGGTTTCAAGGAATATGAGAAGAGCTAGAGTAGTCTGATATACTCTTATTACCATTGTGTGCGGTCAGGGGACTCGATGAAAAGCATTATTTCTCAGCTGCCACAGCCATCCTACTACCTGATTGATCGCACTCTTCGTGTCAACTCTAGTCGACTTGGATATCAACAATCCGTCTTATCTGATACTCAATGCTTGCGACTATGCTGCAGCGCATTTCCTGCAAACTCCACAACCAGCATCCCTTTCTTTCGCTAGAATTTACAATCAAGCTACGACGTTCGCCCTTCTAAGCCAGCTGAATCTCAGGAGCTGCCTGTTGGACTTCCGCCCGCAGGCGAGCCTGCTCTCGAACCTTCCTCTCCATCCCCTCTCGCCTTTCCTCCTGTTCTCGGCATAACCCACTTGGCTCCTTTGTTGATCTTGCCTACCTGCTGTATTAATTTCCAAAATGCAGGTCTCTGTGAATCCGGGACTTGGCCTCTACTCTTGAAGATTTTGTACAGTTCCATGACACTGATACCCGTGGCGGGAATCTCGGGTGCAATTTCTGAAGGGTCGGGAAGGCCGGCGAACTCTGATGATGATCCGGCAGGAGGCGAACCGGGACGAGGAGATGTGGCGCGAGAAAGAGGAGGGGACGTTGTAGGGGGGTTGAGTTTGAGACGTTTTTGGGAAGATGGATTGCCAGAGTCGGAGAGAGGGCTAGCGGCACCGGCACGACCACCGCCTTCTGAGTCAGACCCAGCTCCGCCCATTCCAGGGGCGAGGGACTTGCGTTTTTTAGATTGCGAGGCGTCGGGAACGAGGGATGATGAGCGAGATCCAGGTACAGTGGATGCTGCAGTTCTCAAGTGTTTGTGTTTGTCCTTTTTGCGAACCGAGGCGTCTGTGCCGGAACCTGCGTCAGATAGATTGGGAGTTCCAGATCGTTTAACAGACCCGGCCTTTCTAGCGGCCATATCTCGATCACTCCCAGTACCACCGTGTTTCTCTTTTCGACCGGAAGGGGTGTTGGTTCCTCGAGTCGAGGTACCAGACTTGCCCCCTTCTGCAGAAGACTGTGCGGCTTTTTCCTCTTTCGCCTTGGCTTCTTCCTCCTTTTTGATTTGTTCTGATTCGGAATCGGTTGACGATGACTGCAGGGACGGAACATGAGTACATAGAGCTCAACAAATACAGGGGACAACCATGGGACAGAAGTACTTACATCGCTGGCGTACGGGTTGTCTTCGTCAGAGTCACTGCCCAAATTGTAGTTGCCTTCACGTTTTCTCAACGCCTTGTTCAGCTTCTTGCTGTATTTTCCTTGCAAAGAGCGCATCAATTGTTCTTTCTTTTCCTCTATATCAACTTCTCTTTCGTCTTTGTTATCGAAGAAATTTGCCGACAGCTGTTCCTGCTTAATTCTTTGTTCCGCCAGCTTTTGATCTTCGTCTTTCTCTTCAAACAAATTTCCTTCTTCATCGTCGGCAAAATCGTCCTCAAAGTCCAGGTCCGCTGCTCCATCTTCAGCTCTTTGAGCAGCGACACTTGTTCCTTGAGATGTTGTGTACAGGCCTTTACTCATCCGAGCCAGCATTTCGTTCTCGCGTTCCTTGATGGCTTCCATGCGTGTCTTCAATAACCAATCAGGGTCTTTCTGGAGCTTCTTCATCTCTCTCTCTGCCTCCTCGATTGTGAGAGTTTTGACGGTCTTTTTGGGGGCGAATTTGTACCACTTTTCTACAGGTATAAGCCTCGCACATGGGGTGCCCCTTGCGGAATCGTCTTCAAGAAACAGAGCAGCATATTGATGAGACATGGTTGGTTGATTCGTGCCTACCAGACAATGTTTATCGTTGAAATCTTCTAGATGCCACGGGAGCTTTTCCTCGTATTTATCACGATATTTCAAGCGTTGATCGGCGGACTGTCCAGGTCGGAATACTTGTTCCGTCTTTTTTGCAAAGTTTCGGATCTTTTTACCTGCTTCAATCGACGGCGCGATCTGTGCCAAATTTGCTTCCCTCTCCTTCTGGCGTTCCTCCTTACGCTTGAGATAGGCTTCTCTTTCCTTAGTGTCCATATCATTTGGTGGAGGTTCCTCGGCTTCTTCTTTCGCCGCTATCTGACCTGGAGGAGGGGCTCTGGGATCTCTGCGATGTAATCGTACAGGGCGTGTAAACTCTTCAGTGTTGGTCAGATCGACGTTTTCCTTGCCGGTCAGATTTAGCACGTGAAAACGTAGACCGTCTAGTAGCTGCTTCTTGGTGGTGAAAAGTTTGAAGTCCTGGTATTGACCCACAGCAGGGTCGCTGAAACCGCTGACATCATTCTTCCCTTCTGGCTTCTGGGCGCTCAGTGGCAGCTTGGGAGGCGACGAATGGGCAGAGGCAGGTCTCGGGTTTGAAAGAACAGGAGTCAGGTGTCCATTCGCTGCTGGCGGTGGCTTTCTGGCAGGCGGCGGTCGATACTTTGGGGCTTGCTTCTTTTGTACCAAAGGATCAACCCCGACAGGCCTGCGCTTGATGACTGAAGCTGCCTGACCGTTCGTATTCGGCCGCGCTCCGACTGTTGGCGGAGTACTGCTCATGTTGCGCCGCAGAACCAGATCTAGTCACTGGGACTGGAAATGGCACAGCTGTTGATGGGGTTAACAGTAATGGAGGAGGCCGAGACTCTCGCGGACGAAATGAAGCTCACATGCGATGCTGGCGTTCATGTGACATGACAGAGATCCACCTTGAAGCCGCTACCGATTGACGGGGAGATCGAGGTTGAAAAGCCAGATAGTGAATGGAAGGATATTGAAGCAGGAGCAAGTACGACTCTTTATTGTTATTGTTGAAGATGAATGAATGTGGCGCAACAATAATTAGTGAAGATGTGTTGAGCTATGAGTGAGTTGCGCGCGACGTCAATGAGAAAGTTGGAGAAAGATACAGTACATAAAGCGGGTTAGCCAAGTACAATACAGTACAACTCTGGTGTTTGGATAGAAGATCGCTGAGATGCGTATTGACAAGGGCCCCCGTAACTCAAAATGGATTTCACTCCAGTAAAGTCAAGAGGAATTTCTCTAGGTATACTACCGTACATTATGCATAGTAGCAACATAAAATTCTTCTAACTTGACTTGGAGAAGGGGTCGGCAAATTCGGTGCTGCTGTCTGCCATGGTACTATCTTGTATGTCCATAGTCCTGAAATACATACATACTCAGAGTGGGTAATTAGGTAGTACCTATCTAGGTACTCTGTACGTGTAGTACTCTGTACGTGTAGTACTCTGTACTCTGTACGTTCCACCGGTCTTGGCATCGAGCGCTTCACTAATTGATTCAATTGGTGGGCCCTGTAGATGAGCTTTCCTTTCTTTACCATGAACATCACACAGTAATGAGTGGCTGTGAAGTTTGTATACATGTACATGGCATGCTGATATTTTGTGGAGAAAGCATTGCTATACAGCTCATCCTACGGGAACCCTTCTCGCATTGCTCCGCATGTTCGAACTCGAGCGACGGAAATTTCCTAGTACAGTGGTTGATTGTTCCTCGTCAGCCGCTTGACAATCTGGTCTCTCCCTTTCCTGGCTTTGAACGGACACTTTCGCATTGTTCGCTTCTTTCCTCAACTCCAGAGAAGGAACTTGACGTCCATCCTGGCTAGTTGAATCGGAACCGATTAACCGATCCGGAATATTTGGACCTCATTTTCACCTCCGAGTCCCTTCAACCCGACCCTGATCACAAGCATCTCTCCTTCTTCGTCTCTTTTCTTTCACCTAATCTAAACATCTTCCGATCTCCCGCACTTATTTTACATCTTTTCTACTACTTTTCATCACTGTCAGGTCATTCTTCCTTCTCATCTTCGCCGCTATCACGTTCTGGTGTGCACCAAAGAAAGCATGGCGTCCTATAGTTCTGAGCAGAACAATTTCCCACCCAACATTCAAGCGGCATTACAACAAGCTGCAAATGAAACTAGACGACGCGGTGAACCATCTCGAGTTTTCAGGTCCCGCCCTGGTCACCATGGTGGTAGGCATCATCATTTTGGACGTGGGCATCCTTTCGGTCAACCTGTACCCCAAGTCCATGGCTACCCCCAGCTCCCACAAACCTCAGAGCAGTATCCTCCGCCCCCTCTACCCACGGACTTTCCACCTTCAGAGGGGCCATTCCCTGCGCAAGTTCCTTCCCAAGGAATTGTTGTCAATCTACCTCCTCGAGGAATACCACCGCCTGCTCTTTCTCAAATCGCGGGATCTCAAGGTCCTGCATTTGGTTCTTCTGTATCTGTAGAATCCAATGATCAGTCGCAACCTGCGCCAATGCACTCTCATCGCCCGCAGGAGCTCTCGAATACATATGATACATTTTCACAGCGCGCTGCTCGTGGCATCTATGGCCGCCCTCATGGCCAAGGCCATGGATATCATCGGGGCAGAAGCCGTGGCCTCCTTCACCAACAGCCACAGCCACCACTATCGCCGGAGACACAGTATCAGCCTCAAACATACAATCATCATCACCTTGGTCGCGGACATCGCAGAGGTAATTTCAACCACCCACGTCTCTACAATCCCAATTCTCCCGGGTCGTCCTCTTCCGGTCCAGTGTCGCCAAATCGAGGGCAATATATCCTTCAATGCACATATTTGAACGATTTAGCTAATTGCAAATTGAAGAACTGCATCAGTGAGAAGGAACTCAGAAACCATGAAGCCTTCCGGAAGAAACTCGAAAGACTTTTGCAAGACATGGTGAAAGAATGGGCAAAGGAGAATGTGACTGTAAACCCTGCACACGTGAAACTGAAGTGCTACGGAAGTATGGCCAACGGCTTTGCAGTTCCAGGATCGGATATGGATCTTATGCTGATGTTCCCCAAAGATGAAGGTCCCATAGGGGCTATAGAAACTGAGTGTCGAAGAATGCTTGAAAAGAAAATACTTGATGCAGGTTATGGGGCTCGACTACTGACAAAGACCAGAGTGCCAATCCTCCGGGTCTGCCAAGATCCTAGCCAGGAACTGCTTGATGATCTGCGTCAATACCGTGTAAAATCATTGGAACAAGATCGAGAGGATGAGGTGGAACGAAAGATGAAACTCCTCGGCCTTAAGGCTAGCAGACTTCCAGATGACCTCGTCAGCGCGCCGGTCGACCTCCAACAGCAATTGGACGTTGCGGCTTCTGTGCCTTTGCCGCCATCGCCTATCAAAGAAAATTCTATCATCGAATGGGATAAGACAGTTGGCATTCAATGTGACATCAATTTCTCCAACTATGTGGCAGTATATAACACGCAGCTACTACGCTGCTATTGCATATGCGATGATCGAGTCAGGCAACTAGGATTGGTCGTCAAATCATGGGTCAAAGCCCGGAAAATAAATACACCGTACTTTGGTACTCTTTCTTCTTACGGTTATATACTGATGGTCCTACACTATCTCATGAATGTTGCTGATCCGCCTGTCATACCGAATCTACAGATGTGGGCCAAGGAAAAGTACGAGAATACCCAAGACGTTCCCCTATTCGAGGGAATGGATATCCGATTCATGGGAGATGAACCGACCCTGAGACGCATGTCTGCTGCTGGAGAATTGACACGAAATCAAGAGCCATTAGGCTCGCTCCTCCGTGGGTTTTTTGGGTACTACGCCGATCCTAGAGGTTTTCATTATACTCAAGAGGTGGTCTCGATACGTACCCAGGGAGGCATTCTTCGGAAGGCATCAAAAGGCTGGACGGAGGCCAAACGTGCCGGCAACGATAACTCGATCAAACTTCGTTACTTGCTTTGCATAGAAGACCCATTTGAGATCGAACATAACATCGCCCGAACTGTTGGCCATCATGGTATTGTGGCTATCAGGAACGAGTTCCGACGTGCTTGGGAGATCGTTAACAGGATCGAGTACTCGGAGGAATCGGGCTGGCAGTGGCGTCGATCTGATGGCAGCACTGGAGAAGACCTGTTCGAACCAGCGGAAGATCGAGGAGATCTTCTGAGGAAGGACACCGAGTTCAACAGGGAAAGAACGAGAGCAGCGGCGAAATTAAGAGACGAGAAAGCTGCCGCACAACAGCAAACAGACACTAAGTCTATAGCTGATGGAAAGTCAACCGCGGCCGTGTATGAAGGTCGAGTTGCGGAGGCAAAAGTAGCACATCCGCCCGTAAAGACCTCTCCCAGTGACATCCAAGATGTTGAAGGTCACATCCACGATGGATCTATGCCTGCGAAGTTCAATAACCTTGAATATTGCCAGGGAGTCAAAACCGGTGGTAAGACGTCACGACATCCTAAGAGATCACGCAGAAGATCGAAGCAAAGCCCAACGCTGACAATTGATCCCAAGCAAACACGAAAGAGGGAGAATGAAAAGTCTCCTAGTACCGGAAGCACAACAGATGCGTCTGCAGCAATATCACCTGAAACATCACGTATGCCTACCCCGATAGCCCTGTCATTCCTCTCCTCTATTTTTGATCCTAATCAACTTCGAGATATGCAGTTGAATGTTGAGGGAGGAAACGGATGTTCGCGAGGAGGACCTAGAGGTTATGAGCTTTCAGGTGTCTTCGAAAACGCAGTGAATGTCTCGGATTTGTCTTCTGTGGCATCATGAACAAGAAATAGCGATACCAGCTCCGCAGGGCTGGTTGGTCAGATAGTTTGCTCAGACGTAAGCTCGTAAAGGGGGATGAACCAGCCGCATATCGAAGGAAGGTCCCAAATATAACGGAAATGGAATCCAGGAACAACATGGAGAAGAACACATTATACTGTATTACTGGGCTCCATCGCCTACTCATACTTCGCATATTTATCCATATCGACTCTATCTCAACTCTTTACAACATTGTACAATAGTATCCATGAGATTGCAGTACTTCCATGATCATAAATTCACAATCCTCCTACGTAAGTACTGTATCATACATTGTCCAGTACTTGTGCATCCATTATCCCAAAATAAACTTCCCCGTCTCCATCCATCCAAACCATCCCCCATTTCCAGCAAAAGTCAAATCAAATCAAATGAAGTCACCTGGCCACCTTATTTACATAGATACATAGGTACATACTGTACATGGTAAGGTGGCGTCTGCCTCGTGCATTCTCTACTGACATAGATACTGTATGACCTGTTCCCGCCATTTTCTAGGGGTTTGCCCCATGGGTTGATTTCCCGAAGGGAGGATCAGTTCGCATGTGGATTCGTCTTGTGATTTGGAACAGTACTATATGTAGACCAATAAAGACAGTACCTAGGTAGGTACGTAATCGTGACATGATGGATCTTTTCTATATGTATATACGGCTATATGTTATTACCTACACTTGGAATGCTAAGAGATGTTCCGGTGGATACCTAGGGAGGGATTTCTCCAGAGTGGCAGTAACGTTCGAGGTTGTCCTCGCTTTTCCGTGGTTACTCTCTACGACGTGAAGCTTGACTGGCTGGAAGGGAGGTGAAGAGAGTTGGAACTGTGGCTGTCGCAACTGTACAGAACTTTTTTTTGGCACTTATAATCCTCGTCCCTAGGTAGGTATCAGCTCGAAGTGTTCCTAGGATCTCTTCACCTCGAAGTTCAAGTGCAGGAAGGCTGGAGGAACTTTACTTCAAGCATGGCGAAGTCCTTTGTATCGTTAATTCCACCTCGATTCGACATTGTTTCTGCAACCTCTACTCCGGTCGCGCAAAGCTCCCCATTTTACCTCGCTGCTCGAGATACGTGGATATTCTTCTCACAGCTCTACCTGTTTCCATCCATCTTCAAGCCGTTCTGGACATCTGATCCTACCAACGAATTTTATCTCGGATGGTCCAACCTGCCCAGCCTCACCGGGGTGGTATTGGTATCATTAGCCAGCGCTATCTGGCTCGTTGTGTTCCTTCCGCTCTCAATATGCCTTGCTGGCGGAGTGGTTCTTCTTTTCTTCTGTATCAGTATAGTCAGCCTTCACTTGGTTTGCCGATCGCTCCAGGGGCCTGATATTACCACGACATCGCCAGGCATCCTACGTGGACTTGGCGACTTCGTCAACGAAAGAGCCCATGAAAAGTGGTTATTCGTCAACGGCGTCGCTGTAGGCCACCATGCGTTGCAACAGAATGTGGACCGCTTGAGCCTCATATTCAATCGACCGGTCCTTGGGATTCATAACAAAACCTATGGTCTCGTTGGCGATGTCATTGAATGCATTATTCAAAGATCTTTTCGGTATTATACCAAAGATACGCGAGTCGCGTATGAATACGTCAAAACATTATGTGCGGATCCTGGTGTTTCGAAATTAGTTCTCATTGGCCACTCACAAGGAGGCATCATAATCAGCAATGTCCTCGATCAGCTGATGGCTGATCTTCCAGAGAGTGACATTGCGAAGCTCGAGATATACACCTTTGGCAATGCAGCGAACCATTTCAGTAACCCACTTCGATCATACACCAAGCGTTCCCGACCTAACGCTCTCCGATCATCACAATTCCAACAAATTATTCCTCATATAGAACACTACGCCAACAGTCAGGACATGGTAACCCGCTGGGGAGTTTTATTCAGCCAAAGCCAGGTATTTGACCATCAATTTTGTGGTAAAGTCTTTGTGAAGGTAGGCGCCACGGGACACATGTTGAATCAACATTATCTGAGTAAGATGTTTCCTCTGGACTGTGGAGAGAACGGAACGGAGGATGGCAAGGAAGCGTTTCTGGATCGGATTGTTCATATTGACACAGAGGTCCATAGAAGGAGGAAAAGGAAAACCAGGGAATTGTTGCTAAGGAAAGGAATGGAGACAGAGGATAGGAATGGCCATGGCGAGCCCACAGTAGATATGGATGGCGAAGATGGCGAAAGGAACTTCTTGAATAGCGTTGGGGGTGAGCCTGCAGGTGATGGCAATGGAGCTGTGGAAGTCGTCTTTGGCGACGAAGACGATATTGGTGGTAGATTTCCCTTGGGGGAAAGACTTACGGTAAGAGACGTATCTCGTCTCTGGAGGTATATGGGTGGTGGAAGCCCGGGATCTTGACTGTATCCAATTCTCTGAACATCATGCATGCCCATGAATTCTTACCTATCAAGCATCATACCAAGAGACTATCTTCCCAGATCAGAGGGTGTACGAATACATCTGGAAAACATGGAATGTGGACCAGCCACGAGCAACCTATACAACAGTGAGCGAACTCAAGGATGTAGATATTGTCTCGCGTGCCAATAAGATCGAGCGTATTATTGAGAGGTGGTTCGGAGAGGGACGGGAAGAATTAGAGGCAAAAATGTTCTCGGGAGATTTCATCTACTTTCTGGACTGTATCGTCTCCATAGTTGGGTAACATAAGTTTCACCATTTTTAACGACATCACTCCAATACTTCAAATAAACCAAAGGTAGATCGCAGTAAATCTCTTTTTTACTATCTCTACGTTATAATTTTTTATTATAATATAATGATATTGACCTTTAAAGAATTTGATTTTGCAATGTGGCGGATGGCTCTAGATACTCGCCTGTATTAGTGAGGTCGGGACAGAATCTTGCGCTCTCCACTTCTGATAACCGTGGACTACGTACTAAACTTCTACGATAACAATCTTTATTCTTTTCTGGAAAGTAGCCAGAACTTGCAAGTGCAACTTGAGACCAAACTCTTATTCGGACCAGATCCATACAGCATATAATAGTATATCCATCATGGGCTGGTTCTGGTCAGACGCTGCATCTCAACCCCGTTATCCTGTAGCACCTCATCCCATACCGTCATCAGACGCTTCGCCTCCGGTAAAGTAGACTTCTACGATCATCGCAAATTCTTGAGACTGACAGAAACTACAGCCAGCATGTCCTATGCATAGTCCAAATCAACTTCCACCAAGTTATCCCCCACAGAACAACAGCGCCTCGAACGCCGAAACATCATGTCCTATAAAGTCTTCGAATAATCCCATCCGCTCGCCATCTGCCCCGTCAACGACTTCCGAAGCTGTCAGTGAAACGGCCTCATCCTCTCACTCAAATTATAATCTTCTCAACTTTATGTTCTCCTCCCTGTCGAACAAGCCTTCTGATGACCAATCAATGTCTCTACCTCTCGAACGAGAGATCTCGTCTATTCCCCGTGGCGATGCCGAATCAAACTGGGAATACCCTTCTCCACAGCAAATGTACAATGCCATGCTTCGAAAAGGCTATACAGACACCCCTATCGATGCTGTTGAGTCCATGGTCGCGGTTCACAACTTCTTGAACGAGGGCGCATGGCAAGAGATCGTCGGATGGGAACGAATTTTTGGCAGAGGATTAAAGGAAGGTTGGAAGAAATGTAGCATGGGAGAAGAAAACATGGCTATGGCGCAAGCTAGAGCCGAAATGAGAGGCATTGTGGACGATACCCCTCAACCAAAACTGTTACGGTTTGAAGGTAGACCGAAAGAAATGACCCCCAAGGCCGTCATGTTACAAGTTATGGGATGGCTATATCCACAGAAGTTCGGGTAAGTCTCAGCGCGTATGGCCACCCTATGAACGTTTCCAACCAATTCTCTATTCTAGTACTGAACCTCCCTTCGATCGTCACGATTGGTACATTCAACGTCAAACTCCTGCCGGACCTAGACAGATCCGCTACGTAATCGATTATTATTCTGGTGAACCCGAACCTACAGGCGAACCCATTTTCTATCTCGACATCAGACCAGCAATAGATACACCAACGGCGGTCGCGGAGAGAGTAATGAGATGGGGCGGTGACTTCTGGTATAAAGCCAGTGGCGCAAAAGCTAGAGAGGACAGCAACAACGGGAGGAGATGAGTCAAAACGGGAACAGGAGACGAACAATTTACTTGATGATGGAACGTGAGGAATTTTCGTCATTTCAAAGGCGTAATGGAACGGTTTGAACACTTTTTTGAAATATGATTTATTCTCGGCCAATATTTTGGGTTGAAGCGAAAGCCCGGCTCTTTTATACCTTCAGCGAGAAACACGCACTGTATACCTATCTATCTACATAATATCGCCATAACAAAACACACTTTCTTCTCTCGATCTTGACCTATCCATTTACTCCATCAATCTACGAATATCCCCTCATATATCCCTCCCCCTCCCGCCCGGGGGGTTGGGGTGAGGGGGCAGCTCTTTTAATCGATGTCCAACACACCCAGAAAAGCTGCCACGAAAACCCTCACCTCGCCGAACGACTAGTTTTATTAAAGTAAAGCAGCGTAACTATACATTATACATAGTGTATATATAGTACATAGATCGATGCGATGGGTAGAAATAAGGCAGTTAATACCAATATTCTCGTGTGTATGGATGGTAAATAGGTACATTCATATGCTTATGATTTTCCCTCTTCCCTTCACCCCCCTCCGATTCACCAGGGAAAAAAAAAGAATTTATGTCCAGATTGTATATTGTGTTATAATGACAAGTATGAATACAGACAAGTCTTTTAGATTTGGAATTTACATAATAGTCCCAATTGGGTAGATAAGATGGAAAGACAAGATCCATGAAATAATAATGCAATCATGAGTGGAATCGAGTTTATTTATGTCTAGATCATCTTTGAAACTGTCTAGATGTTCGGACTCAATTGATCGTATTTGACACATGCCTCCACCGTCTCGGCACTGGCTTGTAACCATCTCCTAGCTTCCAATCCGACCCAGATCTTCAAGAAGCTGAAATCGCCTTCTTTCGCTGCGTGTAACACGCCTGCGGCACCTCCACCGCTGGTGCCTAGTTTCCGTAGGATGGGTAATGCTTCTTTAAATAGATCTAAATTAGGGTCTAAAGTTCGGCCTATACCCTCGAGAAGGAGGATTGAGATAACGACGTTCACGAAGTCGCCTTCCATTCTGACGTGGTGGGATCGAACCATCGATAAGACTTCACCTAGAACGTCGCCGATTTTGATGTTCCCCAGCGCGAACGTGCGGCCTTTGACGGCGAGGACGAGATG
This sequence comes from Phaeomoniella chlamydospora, assembly GCA_001006345.1. NCBI lineage: Eukaryota > Fungi > Ascomycota > Eurotiomycetes > Phaeomoniellales > Phaeomoniellaceae > Phaeomoniella > Phaeomoniella chlamydospora. The sequence continues at coordinate 51,411 of LCWF01000127.1, read as the reverse complement.
TTGCATCCTGAGTGCAAAGACTTCCCCGTCGATCACGTCCTCGGGTTGACGACAACGTTCGATCATCAACTTTCCGGCTCGATAACCGTCAAATTCGGCGATGGCGCGGAAAAGGTCTAAAAAGTTCTTGCGGTTCACAGAACTGAGTTCGGTCACGAGGCCCGTGTCGATGAAGATGAGCTGCGGGCGATAACCTTCGGAGTCGATCTGAGCGAGGGTGGCGAGGAAGGCTTCCCGATTACGGGACTCGAGATGTGGGCGGAGGCGAGAGAGGACTTTTTCGGTTTCGTCGATTTCTTCGACGTTGGGTGGGGAATTAGGATCTTTGGATTGCGAATGTTTGGATTGATTTCGTCTTGAATAAGGCAGGTCCGGGGAAGCTGAATGGTAAAATCGTACCATAATATTGCCTGGGTGAAGGTCGGCATGGACGAAGTTGTCGATAAGAAGCATGTGAAGGAAGGCATCTAGACCTTCTCCTGCGATCGCTTGTTGGAAAACTCCGCCACCGTTTTGGAGAAAGGCCTCTAGAGGAATGCCTTGAGCAAATTCCTCGACAAGGACTTGTCTTGTGGTGTAGTCGGTGTAGGGATATGGGAACCAAGCCGTTGTTCTTTCTTGGAAGTTCTTCCGGAACTTGGTCAGGTTCGCGCATTCGATCCGTAAATCAAGCTGGAGTCGCATCATCTCCCCGAATTGAGCAACTTCATCTGGCAGGGAAAGCCAATGCATTGTTGGAATCGCATTGATCAACTTTGCGAAAAATCCCATGATCCTCAGGTCACGACGGACTGTCCGCTCAACGTGCGGGTGTAGGACCTTGATTGCTACGTACGAGGACGGGACCCGTTCCGGCGTGCTTTTAATCAAAGTATCGACATTTTTCCTGATTTTCCGTCTAAAAGTCCGTTCTCGTTCCAACAGTGCTTCTGGGCCTGGTGCAGCCAAATCTGGTTTTAACTTTGCCTTGTAGACCTGAGCAATTGCTCCCACACCAAGGGGCTTTTCCTGAAATTCCTCAAATATGTCATCAAATGGTCTATCAAAGGCCCGTTCGATCGTTCTTTTGGTGATTTCAAGCGAATGTGCGGGTGCATTGGAATGAAGGGAAGACATTATACTGCACATCTGGTCGGGAAAGATGTCTGTTCTTGATGCAGCCCATTGGCCCAGCTATAATAAAGTCAGTTGGGGAATAGCAGAGGACGAAGATGAGGATCTACCTTGATGAAGGCCGGGCCAGCTTTTTCCATTGATTTAACGAGGAACGCATACCACCACAGAGTTCCGCTTCTTTCGTTATCTCGATGCTTCAGTCTTCGACCGAACCATATTACCGGTACCGTCACGATGACCGGAACAAAAATGACGACTAAATGAAGAAATCTAAAGCCCGTACAAAGGGGTTCATAGAAGTACTGATCAAATACGAAGACAAGGCTCTCAAGCACCCTTCTCAACCCATGAGATTCTTTGGGTGATTTCTTCTTGAGTTCCGCCCTCGAGGCCTCGAGCATTTGCTCTTCGCTTGTCTTGCCTTCCATCGGTTCTTGCTCGCTGATTCGTAGGAATGCCGCCGGAGTCAAAGTCGCACTCAGCAAGACTGTCCTTGTAGCCTTGGACCCTCCTCTGCTTCGCCATATCTGTTGAACGACTCGGAGTCGGGAGCGGGTTTGGTTTCGCAGGGGAAAGATTCGGACAGCATTGCACGCGCCACCGCGGACTGGCAAGATGCGGCTAAAGAGGAAGGCGTGTCTCATTGTCTTATGGCCCTTTGGGTCATCCCCTGTGCGTTATCAGAACATACCTGAACTCTTGTGTAAGTCACGAAGGGATGAGATTGACGATGTGATTCAAGAACGCTGGGCGCGTCATTGTAGACCTCGGAGCTGAGATGCGGGCCGTACGATGACAGAAAACTAATTACATAGTACAAGAAATGCGCCCACGTCATAATCCGATAAATTATACTGTAATTAGTTAGTTACTGTACTTTACTCAGGAGTAAAGTTACTTGAAAGGTACTCAATTCTCCACTGGCGGCCCCGTCAACTCCTTTTACTATGTACATAGTAATACATAACCACATGTAAACAGCCTCGTGAACAGAGATTCAAGCTCGGTTACAACATCGGCCTGTCAGCATTCAATGCTGATGAAAAGGACGATTTCGAGCTATGAGCGCATCGAAGTTCAGAGAACTTTCATGTATTGAGCAAAGCTGGTAGGTGGCTGTCGCCTGTCGTCTACTCCCCAAACCTCTTTGTCTCCCAGACTTCTTCTCACTGTGCAACGCCTTAGATGTCGACCTCATGGGTAAAGTCTTGAACACGAAGACCTATCTGTGAATACTGCCCAGCTTACTGACGAAGTAGAGCTGGCTTCGTGAATATCAATACATGGCGATCAACTCCCCATTTTTGCTGCACACGTCTCGACTCTATCAGGCCCTTGCTCTGAAGAAATCTTCTACTTCGGTCATGCCATAGACCTCAAGGCTCTGCTACTACACTGCCTACTGGCGCATCACGTATTGTATCATGGGAATGGCAAACTGCCAGTGATGTCAACCGTTGCCTCTGCAAGCTGAGATATCGCCCAGTTTGTCCTCGGCAAGTCCGATGCATTGAATGACACGATATCACAATCTCGACATCTAACGTGATCCACTAAGCCACTGCGTCAGATGGCTCCCTATAACGATAAGTGGCGACCATCAGGGTCCATACTCCTGGCTAAACCTTTTGACTCGGTCTCAAATCTTACATATGCAGCGCCGCCAACGTCATTATCTGCAGGGAAAGCAGTGCATTGCAGCAATGATAATGCGCAAGCCTAGGATTTGCTAGGGAAACCACATATATGCTCATCGTCACCTATGACATGAAAATAATCTAGACTGTGGCCATGCGGCCTTCTGCCCATGGACCCTTGATCAACAACTCAATCTGATGCCGCAGCTGGGTTTATCAACCACGGGAGATCGTCGCTGCAAGTCATACACACACATTCTCATCAGCGTAAGCTTTGTAGCGTTTGAGAAGATCTGTCAACTGTATATCCGGCAACTGCTTCGCATGCGCAAAGTGAACCGCAAGCGCTCTGCCGTCAACCGCAGGATCTTCATGACGCAAGTCAGTATAACTCGTTTCGAACGGACATTACTATCACTTACATCTGTCGCCAAGTTTCTTCCCAAATTCCCGGCTCAGCCACTGATCTACATTACCTGAGGGCATCGAGCGAGCACCAATAACATCTGCGCCCCACATTACAAACATCGAAGGGGAAAGAATCTCGTGCTGGAGATTCCAAAAAGGAAACTTGTACTTGTACAACTGCCGCGATTCCAGATGCTCCAGGAAGCTGTAATGGTGCAGCGCCCCGGCGGTCCAGGAATACTCACCCGGCCCGTTGACATCAACGCCCTCATGAGTCACGGGGGGTATGTAAGTATGATTTGTTCGCAGCGGCAGCCATCTATGCCCGTCAAAAGGCGGCACAAAATCGGTCGGTACGCCAAAACCTGCCGGGACATGGACATCACTGGGACCGTTCCATGTTGGGAGATCCGACGCCCGCCAATCATATCGGGGTGCAGCTGAAGCGTTAGCCGGTCGAAGGTGCGGTTCAAGCTCTGGTCGATACTGTCGCACGACACCCAGATGATGATGGATCCAAGATAACGTGGGCTGGTTGATGACGTTTGCGGAGATGAAAGAGTATGATGGCTCTCTCAGCCTCGTCTCTATCAGACTGGAGATCGTCGTTGGTTCCAGAAACACAATCTCTGATGAAATATGGATGTAGAGAGTCTCCGGGATCACGCTATTCCATGCGAGATTGATTCCTCCCTGTAAGCTCTCGGGGTTTCCTCGCACGTTGCCTGTTTCCATTCGATAGCTTGGGTGAGAGTGGGCAAGAAGTTCGAGCCAGTCAAGGTCGCTCTCGTTTCCGGTTTCTGGAATAAACGCCACAGAGTCTATCATGCCGCCATTTGGAACGAGGTTTTGCTGCAGATAACAATCGAGGATAGTCAACTTGGCGCGGGATGTGTAGAAAACAAACGCTACTACTTGTAAGTCTGCAGGCTTTTCGAACCGCTCGATCCGTTCCGACTCATTCAGCCACTCCGCAACATCTTCATGCAAGATTGCCACTGAGGTTTTCTGGAAGGAACCCAGCTTCAATCGCCAAACAATGTTTGCCAGCAAGCTACCCAAGCAGACCAACCCAATCACCGACCACAAGTTCCGTGGCCTTAGAGAGCGTCTAACTGTCACTTTCTCGTCTAGAGACCCATAGATATTTGGACTGAACGAACGTGACCTCGAACTCGAGGTAGGTGACAATACTGAAAAGTCTTGCGGAACCATATTGCATTTCAGGCAAAGTCAAAAGGCGGACTTTCCAACGGTTGCGAGTCCTAAGTAGTTGTGGAGGTGGATCAAAAGCTTCCGGCTGTACACTGGGGGTCATAAAGCACCTGAAGTTCTGAGTCCCATGGCTGGCCCTCAACCAAGGGATAGCATTCCAAACATTGAAAGCAAGACATACACTGACCTCGTAGTATTACAATAGGAAGCTCGGACCAGCTTTACAAGAAGATGGATTCCTCTTTGTTGCTCTTGGAAGCTATCCTGGAACAGGGTCTCGCGTCTATGGTCATCGTTATCAAGGTAGAATGCACACTGAATAACCTCATTTCACGCTTGCAATGCCGATTGACACCCTTCTGGAAGAGACCAATTGTGGTCATGACGCCTTCAAGGCGTTGTCGTTGCAAGGAAGAAGGTCGTGTGGAAGTTGACATGACGCCACTGTTTCGAGTGCTTGTCATTCACTTCTCTTCTCTCCTTGGAAACGAGATGACATCGTCGTCAAGTGCAGAGTACCGACGGCACTTTGAGCACAGCAGACAGATGCAGGGTCTCCAGTGGCTATGCTTGAACAATCAAAAAGCAAGCGCATGTTACCAAACATTTCGTGTCCATCCTTCGCTACATACAGTAGTAGAAATAAAGACCCACTGCTAAACCGCTACCAAGCAGATTGAATCACCCGTCACATTATAACCTACCCCACTGGATTTGATCTGCTAAAAATCACACAGCTTTATCCAGAAGTTTGGAAACTTTGATGTAGCATCACTCACAGCACACGTAGTAGCTAAGTATTAGCAACGATCGACGGCTCCAGAACAAAATACAGAATGTTGAGGCTTTTCGATGCGAGGCCACCCTTCGGTAGGAATAGAACGATCGCGCAGATCAGTAGTCTGAGGAGATCTTGTCACGGCCAAGGTGTGGCTCGGAGTGTTACTCTGTATTCCACTTGACCCGCCGATTGGACCAAGGCAAACACGTCCCTGCTACTTGCTGCTTCACTTCATCCAGTTGGGTTCAGTTTTGCTCTGAGTAAGCGGAGCAGCGTCAATGTTCACCTATAGTTGTCTTTGATTATGCAGCGCGGATCGGCGGAAGATGAGCGATCGATAAGCCAATGCTCCCTTTAGTCTCCCTACCGTCATACTCTGGAAACAACCCTAGTACTTGTTCCAAAGCTACTGCGGTCGACGGCAGGGATGGAGCGGTACAAGCTTACCGAACGAAGGACCCCAAAGCTCAAATGACCCTCCATAAGCTTTCAGAACCCCGTTTGTGATGCCCTACTCGAACGACCAGTCTCTTGCGAAAAGCGCCTCGAAAACGCCTCCGCGTCGATCCCATTGTTGGTGGCCATTTTAACTGGCCTTATTTATACAGACGGTGGTGATGGAGACAGGGAGGGAAAGGAGGGGGATGTGGAGTTCCAATGCGAAATGATCGCATTTGTGCAAACATTATGCTGCAATGATTTCACATTCCGAGAGCGATCTTCATCAAGCACCATGCTGATGCACCCAAAAACGATCTTCCAATTGACATCGCCCAGATTTCTCTGTTTCTTACACCGGTCTATATTACTGTAGATGGGTACGTGCTATCCTGGTAGCGCCCAAAGAAACTGTCAATCGCGGCACTTTTCTTGAAAACAGTCTAGTTCTGGCGCCCAGTCCCAGTGCATCACCAAGCAAGCCACTTAGCAAAGACTTCGCACTCCACAGACCAGTCCACACGCACCCCGACTTGATGAGGCCCCATTGTTCTTCTTGCTACGCGAATAACTTACCCTACTACAGGCGCAAGAGTGACATTGTGGTGCTCTAGGTAGCTAACCTTGCAGAAAAATCCCATCTCATCTCGAATCTGGGTCCACCAAATTCCTCTGGCATTTGTGCTATCTTTCTTTGTCGTCCCATACTTCTTCTTCACATGTTGTAAGATCATCATCATCCTTTTGGATTGCATACGTGCAATTGCTATATCAATCATGACATCGCCAGTTCATTCATGACCTCCCGACTTCCGTGGCCTGCCGATACCTTCGAGCAGCATGTCACTGTGCGCTTTATGGAACCAATTGACATCGCCCTACCTTTTATCTGTAAATAACGATACAGCCGCCCAGGGGCTTTGATGGCTCAGCGGGCGACTTCGATGACAGATTTTTCATATGGAAAACTCCTCCCGTATTAGCGGGACTGCACAAGATTCACTACAAGAATGGATTCGTACCGGTGTGTGGAAATTCTCGCAGCATCACGGGAGCGACATGTAGCTGTTTCCCTAGCATGGCGCTCTTCCCTCTCCGACATGCCCGCACACCTCAATACCTAGACGCACATACTAACCAATGGTCCACCAGATAACTCTCCCATTGAGGTTGACCCTACTCCCGGGGATGAGCCGTCGTTCACGTTCATTACACATAACGATGACCTGCAAAGTAAGCGCATACGCGACGCTGCCGCTCGCAAACAGATCCGGTCGCATGTCATGCGAGATGTTCGGCGTCGAGAACGCATTGCTGGTTTAAGGAGACCGTCCAAGAAGGAAAGGGTCGCGAGAGTCTCTCAGAATTCTACTGGATCCGGATCGCAGCCCATACCATTTCCAGATACACCTACAATTGTTCCAGAGGATGAAAAGGATCAGGCAGAAGGAAGCCTTCCCACCGCACAGTGTCCCATTACCGATAGGAGGATTTCACTCCACAGTTTACCTAAGGTCGCGGACCGCACGGAAGCCACCGCACGTAGGCTCCAGCTGCACAGCCCACCGCCTTCCACAGGACGCCCAGAGCATCTTTTGGCCACTAATATCAATAACACTCCCGGTGTCAGGTTTGGTGATCCTTTCGGGACATTACCAGGGACCGCTGGCCCGTCAGAAATGGTCGATCTTTTGTTGAAGCATTGTATAGAGATATTTCTTCCCATGACTTTTCCGGTGGAAAGGCGAAACCAGCAGCTACTGGATATCAGGGTACAGAAACTAATGCAATTGCAGATCAATGATGTAGCAACCTTTTATGGTACAATGGCAATGACCGCAGCACATCGTGCTATGGTCCGCGGCCGTCTGCCTGTGGCAGGATCCCTCGACCAGAATCCGCTGGAAATCCACCTGGATCCAGAATACTACGTGATGCACGAACGGGCTTTGAAAGAAATTAATCTGAAAATGCAGGATCCAAGCAAGGCTCTTGCGATGGACACCTTTCTTAGCGTGATGATGCTGGTGGGGACAGCCACAATCGTGGGCAATTTCGAAGAAGCAAGACTCCATCTTGATGGCCTCGTCAAGATGACAGAACTCCGTCAAGATGTACTGGATCCTGGGGCAGATACATGCTCGCCATTTTGGAACATGCTGCTAACCGACGTTAAAGCAGCTGCTGGAATGGGTTCGCGACCACGCTTGAGGTTGAGTAATCCCTGCGAGTCATTTGAGGAATCTCTACGTCATAGGATTGTGCCACCACCATTGTCAGGTCTACACAGGTTTTCCCGAAGTTTCTCAATGATTTCTGCACTCAGTCCATGTTTAGTGCATATTCTACAAGGCATCAGGGACCTTGCTTTCTTCGATGACTACAATTGCCGAGATCCTGATGCTCTGGACCCCGTTGCGCATGATATTTTCCAGCATCGAACCCTCACTTTGGAACATACTCTATTGAGCTATGCATATGAACAGTTTCCAGCATTCCCTGGGGGCCATGATAGATTACAAATGCCGTTTCTGGAGTCCATCACCCGTGCAGCCTCCTTGATGTATTTCAGTTCCAGGTTTATTGTCGCCGGACCAAAATCTGGACTTGGAAGGGCTCTGACGCAACAAATGTACGACTTACTGTTGTCGTTCGACGGCCGCTGTTCTGAGTTTTCCCTACAAACTTTGGAATTGATCACCTGGGTCTGTTTCATAAGTATATATGGCTCTACTGGACAGAAAGAGGAGCCATATTTCTATAGCCATCTCAGCTGTCTCTTGAGCCTTGTTAGGTGGCGAGACTGGTCCGATCTGGAACGTGCCATGCAAGGTTACCTCTACGAACCCCGCGTTTTTGGTCGCTCTTGGAGAGCCATGTTTGATCGAGCAACGACTGCTAATTTGAGCCCGCCTACCGGGCACAAGTGAGTGTGCTGTAATGAAGGAGCTTTCACCCTACCGGGATAGACAATTACAGATCCCACGTTATCAGACACCTCAGCTTACGGCCGCATATTTCATTCACAAGAAAAGTCTCGATCAAAACTAGGGAGAGTCATGATCAGAGTCTTGTTAGCAAGGCGCTCAGAATATTTCGGATTTTCCTTTTCGGTCAGAACAAGTTCCTGCTCAATGAATCCTCCTACTGGCAAGAGACAGGACTGTGCATCAATCTAAGTCTATCCAACCAGGACAGATGCTTATATTTGCCCTCAGGATGATCGGACCGGTCATCAAACTAAAACATTGGCCAGCACAACCGTCTGGACCTGGTATATACTCCTACAGCACCGGCAGTCGAGGAGCGCTTGAGTGGGAATGTTGCCAGGACAAATTTTACTAGGGATATCCGAAAAAGGACTACAATAAATTAAGCAAACGAACAGAAACTGAATGTCACAGGCTGGTGCAAATGCCTCATTTTATGCAACTCTGATCTCCATAAGTGCGCTCCCTCGACCAACTTCACATACCTATCGTCCTCTCTACGCATCATTTATATTTAGTGACGCAATAGGCACTTGGCAAACACCGTTACCTAAAATTGCATCCTGTAACACAGTCGACGCGATAATTGCCTCTCAATTTCCACTCCGGTGTAGGCTTTGGTAACTACCCTTGGATCGATTATGAAAACAGTCGGCTTTTGTAGCAGAAGGTAAGAGCCAGGAGGCATCCATTGAGCCGGTGTGATCCAAAGACCAAGCCATGTTCCCTTACAAGATTTGATTGGACCCCATTCTTTCCAACGGCCAATGGACGCATCGTGAATGCTTGCATCGGAGAAGGTAAGGAAGGACGTGAATGATGGTTGATGACTTGGCTTCATTTCGTTGGATGCGAGTTTTGAGTGTGAGGGAGGGCGAATGCATGGTACAGTACAGTACATTGAATTCAATAGGGTGATAAGGGCATGCCAAAATGGGGCGGACACGCGGGGAACGGTCCGGCTACAATCGTGCACACTTAGTTTTTACCCACCCAAACCGAAACAACCGCTGGTAGGGTGGGTAAAAACTAAATGTGCACGATTGTAGAACCTTTTGGCCCCTCTAAAGTAGAAACCCGGGTGTCTAAGCGGAGTGGAGGGATAATGTCAGGGGACAATGTCCAACGATAAAGGAGGCTGGACAGCTAAAGTGCTCTGGTAGATCCACTTAAAAGATTATCCATATCCAATCAACATGCTTACTGTCTGATGTGACTTTCTCTACCAACCAAATCGTCGACCATCCGTCTTTGGTTCGTGAGTTGGTGTGCGCTGGCCAGTGAAGCCATTTTTGGGCTGGGCGAGTTCAGGTCGCAAGAGTGTTGTTCGCAGCTCAAGATCATTACAAAGACATGGGAGAAGGAGAAGAAGACATCAACTCTCACTCACGACATAGAACAAGACAACGGAATGATGGTGATACTACAAGTGTCACACGGATCGACCGCCGGCAAAGACACAAGAGCAGATCCAGCGTAACCAATCGATCTTCGTCGCACAAAACATCACGCCCACGCCACCACGCTCGTGGCGGTTATACAGAACCAGCACATGACAGACCCGCCACTGTCGGCGAATTACGAAAATTACGACTAGATTATCATTCTAAAACCCCGAAGGAGCAAAGGAAAGCGGCAATGAAATACATTTATGAGCCCAGGGACTCGGCGCAAACAGCGCAGCATGGAAAGAAGTCGGGTTCCATAAGGAGATCGGCAACGACGACCACGAAAAAGGCGGTGGGCGCGGACAGCGGCCGGCGTCGTAGGCATCGTCAGGCGCCGCGGTCCGTCAAAGGAGATGACGGCGAATATGTCTATCGCCAACCCTCAAGTGCCAACGTCAAGGAAATACCGGTGCAAGAAGAGGAAGTAAGCGTGAGACAGTCTACAACGGCGTCAGCAGCCAGCGCCGAAAGAAGATATGGCGGGAGTATTCGACGGTCAAAGACAACTAAAACAAGCTCAAGGACCACAGGATCATCCCACACGTCTCAGCGAGACGGTCGATCCGTTGAGCAACAACGGAGCCGGGCGTCCAGGACAAGCGCCACGGCCAGTAGACTTGAGAGCGTAGCGGAAGGTCATGACCTTTCTCGTGCTCAGAGGTAAGCACGCTTGGGCTCACGGGCAACGCGAAATCTAAACGTTATTAGATCCAAGTCAACCCGGCACTCGGAACTCGAGCGACCTGGTCTCCGACGAAGTGCCACGACAGCGAGGCCGAATGCGGATCCCCGGCCTGTCAAGAGAGCTGGTCCTGTTAGAGCCAATACGGACCCTGCAGTAAAGGAGGAACGAAAGTCTTCTAGCCTTTTCGCTTCCCTGTTCGGAAGCGCTTCGACAAAACAGGCGCCCGAGAAGAAGTACGTAACCACCAGCTTGCGTGGGCATGATGGTGTGTGTCTAACGCATTTCTAGGATTACATGCCTAACATGCATGGATGATGACATTCCTATCTCGAAATCCGCAAAGCTGGCATGTGGTCATCGCATGTGCCGCAATTGCTTGAAGCGGGTTTTCAAGCTCTCTGTCACAGACCCCGCACACATGCCACCAAAATGCTGCACATCCGAGCATATACCTCTGAAGCACGTCGACAAACTATTCGACATGAAATTCAAGATCAAGTGGAATCGCAAATACCAAGAATACATGACCCGCAACAGAATTTACTGTCCGGCTCGTCGGTGCGGGGAATGGATCAAGCCATCCCATATCATGATCGAGAATGGTAGAAAAGTTGGTACTTGCAAACGATGCCATACGCGTGTTTGCTGTCTCTGTAACAACAAGATGCACAAATCCCGAGAATGTCCCAAAGATGAGGCAACAAATCAGTTCATCGAGACAGCCAAGCAAGAAGGTTGGCAACGGTGTTTCAATTGTAAAGCCATGGTGGAACTGAAGGAGGGATGCAATCATATGACATGTCGATGCACCGCAGAATTCTGCATGATCTGCGGTGCGAAATGGAAGACATGTGATTGCCCGTGGTTCAACTACAATGCCGTTGAAGCCGATCGACTGATGCACATGAACATACCAGAAGCTCGCCGTGCATATGCCAATGGGGATGGCCGAGCACATCTGCGCTATCAAGAAGAGATCGATAGGCGTAGAGAGCAAGAAAGACGGGATGAAAGCCTCGCTCGGAGAATGCAGGCTTGGGGTCTTGGTGATGATCCAGAAGATGGCCCGGATCATGTAGGCGTGGTCGGCATCGGCAATGCTGGTGATCACTTCTTGAACCAGAACTTTGTCCAAGCCGCAAGGAACGTGCTGGCAGGTGATTTCCAGGGCGCACGAAGAGCAGCTGATGCTCTCCTGAACGGGGTAGTGACGGGGCGGGAGAATCCCTTGCCTCCAAGTCCTTTCGACTTTCAGCCTGCAGCAGGACAGCCGATTGCTGGGATGAGGCATCATCACAACCCAGCGACCCGAGCATATAATGCAGACCCTACCACGAGGCCGAGCGAACGGGTCGTTCCAGCTCGGCGACATACTGACTACTTGGCAGAAGCTGCTCAACACCAGCCGCTGGGGCAGACTGAGATGCGCTCGACAGAGCCTGCGGCCCAGCGGCCCTCTCTAGCACGGAGAAACACTCAAATGGGTAGCAACCGTGTCTCGACCCTGATAAGGAGTGCCGATCCCAGTACCAATGAGACGGATCGCAGGATAGAGAATTGGCGGAATGACGTTGTCCTAGGCGCTTGAGCTTAGACTTTCTGCCACATTATGCAAGTATATATCATTTAGGGGATAGCAGTTCCTGCACGGGATCGCAGTAGTGTCAGCTTAATATTGTGTTATGGAGATATCTTGACTTCTGTCTTGTCTGGGCAGTATATCTACGATTTATGATTGCATGTTGAATACGAGGAATGAACGGCTTTTGAGATCTTTTAGGATTTAGCACAAGGACAAACTGTTACATTTCTTTTTCAACAATGAACAATGTGGGCAAAGACTTCACTGCTCCAGATATTTCTTCTACGTGCAACCAGCTGAGGACTGAAGTGAAAGTCTGCTTTCACCACGCACATTCAACTGAGAGGTTCTCGTCGCTCCTTCTCTCCATGATTTAAGGAAACTCTACTCTTACACTTTGAAGCATGTCACACTCAACCTTATGAAATAAGTCTGAAAGTAGCCGATCTTTCTTACTGTTCCCTACTTCACTCTGCCTGACCTTGCCTTTCCAGAAGTCCCTCTCCTTGTCGCTTAATTCTTCACCATTTGCAACAACTTCGCAAGCAACGATTTCATCTTACTTGAATCCTCTCAGAGATCTTTCCACTGCTCCAACATATCCACCTGTCACAGCCATGCCTCCCCGCTCCCGTCGCCAGGATATCGAAACCAAAGAATGCACCATCTGTGTCGAAGTTCGACCAGTATATCGAAACTTTCCAACCTTTACCAGCTGTAACCACCCACCCGACACATGTTTGACCTGCGTTAGCCGTCATGCAGTGACTCAGCTCGAAGCAAACCCCACCTGGAACTCCTGTACCTGCGCACAGTGTAACATCGCCCTACCGACGGAAGAGCTCCAAGTTGTCTTGCCGCGAGCCATTTTCAAAGAAACCAATGCCTTGGTGGCGAGGAAGGACATGGAGTCCGACGAAGCTTGGAGATGGTGTCTCAATCCTTCTTGTGGCTATGGACAACTGCAGAAACCCAAGAAGACAGAAAATAAGGTTGCCTGCAAGAAGTGCGGATTTTGTATCTGTTTCAAACACCAAGTTCCCTGGCACACTGGTTATACCTGTTGGAATTACGACACATCCCATCCGGAATCACAAGCTGTACAATCAAGCGAAAAGGTGATTGGTGATATTTCGAAAGCGTGTCCAGGCCCGCCTGGTGGGAAGGGGTGTGGCTGGAGAGTACAGAAAAATGGAGGATGTCTTCACATGCGTTGCAAGTGCTATGGTACCCTCGATATGTGTCACGGATTTCTAACAGGCTTGCTGCAGGTTCAAAATGCGGCTCTCATTGGACTTGGGATACTATTCCCTTCGATGGAGAGACTGCACCAACCAGTGCTGAGTATCGTGGCGGTCCAACATTTTCTCGACCGGTAGCCAGAGGTTATCAGGCAGTAATTGCTGAACAAATGCGCGAAATTGATAACATATGGCAGCAGATATTGCAAAGACCTCTTCTGCCAACATATCCACAGACAATGGAACTACCGCTACCACTACCTCGATAGAACAATGCTACCTCGGAGTGAAGGCCATGTTCACATTGGACTAGTGATAAAAGACCGGTAAATTTATGAGAAAACAAAGCACTTTAGCATTCAAAAAAAGGAAGAAAGAAAAAGATCAAAGCAGGCACGGGAATTGGTGAAATTACGTTTTCAGATAAAAAACACCCAATTCTCGGAAAGGGGCAAAGAGAATGTTCATAGCTATCAGTTCTGGTATTACTTTCTTTCAAGTTGCTTGTATATAAGGTCTTTTGGACAGGAGACAGAGACGACATCGATTTCGAAGCTTTCTCCTTTCTAGTTGTGCGGACCTCTGCAATTAGGCAAGGTACAGATGGATCAAGAATGGGAACTTAAAGAGTTCCTTAAGCCTGGAGCAGACACAGCTTCATTAAGAAATTCGGTCTTTCATCTTTTCCAGCCGATATTCAATTAAAACACCCACATTACAGCCAACGATCTGACTATCCACCAACCAGCCCCAAGACATTCTGCTCCATTCTTCTTATCATCTTTTCTTTCTTTAATCCCTTCACGCTTCCCTTCATTATCCCCCGTATTTCCCTAATTCCCCTTTCGCCTTTATTTCAACTTCTCATCAACCCCCGCTCCTTCCTTCCTTCCTTCCTTGCATCCAAGCTCAAGAAAATCCAAACTCGGAAAATCTCAAAAAAGCAATCGAATCATTTCTTCAGGTCGTAGATTCTTTGAATTTGCTGGTTTCTTCTTCCCCCCCTGCCCCTCGTCGTGGCCGTGGACGTAGTCGTCCTTAAGAGTTTGGATTTTTGTAATTGTAAGAAGATTTTGACGATTGCGATGACGGTATTGGAGGATTAGTTTGAGGGTTAAGAAGAGGAGGAAGAGGAGGACAATGAGGACAAGGAGGATGAGGATGGAGAGGGGGATTAGGGGGACAGGGACGGGGGCGAAGAAGTTGGATGGCATGATGGTGGCTTTTTTGGATGGGTTGCACGGGATGGAATAAGCTTGGAAGGTCGACGAGGACTCTGGAATTATCTTCTGATAGGCTTGGTTGTTGTGGGATGCCTTGGGAGGGGGCCGTGTAGCCTCGATTCTTGTGCAAGGGTTTTCGATGAGGCGAGGAGTCCTTTGGTGCTTTTTGCTTGGTAGTGGTTTGCTGCTGTAGAGGAGAGTTAGGGGAGTTTTGGTTGAAGGATGAGGATATGAGGTGGTCCTTTGGAAATGGCGTTTGGGACCGATTGTTGTGCAGGGCGATGAACTGAGGATTTATGAAGGATTTGGTTCAGATTCTCATCTTCTCCAGGGAGTTTTCGTCTGGCAAATGGAAACGAGGGAAGAGGAGAGGAAAGGTCCCGAGGATATCACTTTCAAAATCTAGAATTAAGAAAGAAAAACTTTTTGGTTGAGAGGCTGATTTCGGTGTCGCTTTCCAGTTCTTAGAGAAAACAAAAAAGAAGAAAGAATTTTTTGAAGTCTTTGGATCTATTGTTTATCTGTTGAAGTGAAACTTTTTAGCGCGTGGAAAAGATGTATACAAAGGAAAAGAAAAGGATATCAAATCAGACATCGACGCGACGCTAGACAACGCATATAGGACAGCAAGACTATCACGTATTCACTTGTGTAAAAGCAGCGATGGTAAACAAGGTATCGTGATTCACTTTTGTAGCTTTCTTTCTTTTCTTTCTGTAGTCATCACGAAAATTTGTTTTAGGTATCGTGAAAAAACTTCTTTCTTTTGGCGACATTCAAGAGCAATAAAGGAACTCTTACTGCTTATTGGGACAGTCTCGACGCCGATAGAGTGTCTTGCGATACCCCTGAGCCCCTGAATCTGTGACTCTTTTTGAGTCTTTCGAAACATTGAATCCCTCGTAAGTGCAAGACTTGCATTATGTGCTAGGCATGTGTTGATGTCTCCTTTAGCATTTCTGCCTCCGTCGACCCTTTTTTTCACACAGATCAAATTGCATCTTTGTCTCTGTCAGACGTTCCGAGGCTTCTCAGCGTTCTTTCTTCTTTGATAATGGCGCAAAAACATGAGTCCCAAGAAGTGAGGTTCCATCTCATCTCGACCGACAAACAGGCCCGTCTCATCGAGAAATGTTATTCAAGAAGTCAACAGGAGTTGGAGGGGTCCGCAAAATATGCCGTCTCGGACTATTTGATGGACCGAATCATCACAAATGTCGAGAGACTTCGGCTGGGAGAGCAAGGAGATAGAGTCTGGGCAAGTAATGTGGCTGCTCTGGCACAGGAAATTGAGGAGTATGCCGACCTCTTACTCAACTATAGCTTTTCGTTTGGAGAACCCGAAGGCCCTCTGCATATTTTCCTTATGAGTATGGATTTCGAAGAAGGAAGGACATTTATACAGCATATTGAAGGGATGACAAAGGATGGGGAAGCAGAGGTGGAAGCCTTCAAGCTGTGGTGCAGGGATATTTTTGATAGTGAAGAAGTTCGAGAAGAGGAGGGGAAAGGGGTTGGGGGGGGACCTTAGGCGGGGGTAATGTGTTGACAGTGGTCACCGATACTTCATCATATGATGATGGCAATACAAGAGAATGAAACGGATATTACAAATAAAGAGACTTTTTGCAAGACTTGTAATATGTTTCTTGCCATGAAGCAAGGAGACCGTCGGTCTTTCAGTTCATCCATTTGGATCCATTTGGTCGCTGCGGTATGTTTTCATTGTGAGAGCAATGAACCATGACGGAACATGCGGAGTGGTGGCAGTTCATGAATCGAGGTGACCCTTTGACATTTGAGGTTGACCTCCTCATTGTACTGGGAGTCTCTGTCATCGCCCAGATACCAAGAAGAGTCAAATGGGATCCTATAAATTGAGGGATTGTGCGGATTTTTCTTCCTGGTAAGGGATCGCTTTGATGGGCGGAATATGATGCAGTTGAATCTTGCATTGCTCTAAAATACAGCCAAGCCTTATCGTACAGTTACTGTAAGGTTGCCGTAGTACTTTCAGCAACCGCGGGCGCGGGAGATTTCTTATTACAGTACTGTAATCAACGCGCTCCACGTTTCGCGAAGATTACGGAACCGATGTTATTATTCAAAATATAAATAATCTTGTTGGCGAAGGGACAAGCACCGCTGAGATCTAAATCCTATCACGCCACGTATGGCATTCAAAATGTTCGATGCTACATCATGATGGGAATTGGCTATGGCAGGTCTGCAGGAAGAAATATCCCACTTGCTGCCACACAGCCCCCGGCTTCGACAATCCTCGCAGATCGACTCGTAGCCGCCGATAGAGAGAGTTCGGAGCAGACCCAAAGAGAACGGTTTTTGCAACTTCTGGAGGTTTCCACGAGCCTCGACGAGAATGATGAGCCTAATGTCGGCACGGATGCGGCATCAAACTTGACCTTAATCCTGATCATCTTCAAGGCGGGTCTCGATAGATTTGGTAGCGATGATAACCCCTTCGGAAGGATCGATTTACACACAAGGAACTACATTTGCCAATCTCTCAAAGTTATCACCTTAGCTGTGCGCAGATCACCTCAAACATTATTTCAGAACTTAGAGCCTGACGGGCTCCTCGAGGGACTTGATGGGGTCCCTCTTTTCATGTGGCTTGTGCCCAAGCTGTTAGCTCTCCACCATTCCCTTCATTTGCAAGATGACGAGCTCAATTCGTCCATCTGGGAACTCTTAACGCTCATAGTTGGACTAGAAGCCGACTGCTCCAAGAGTGGCCGTTATTGTTCAACAATATCCTTGTGGGTTCGAGACATTGTTAATGGTAAGCGATATCACCCCATTCCAAAAGCTTTGCTGTGCCTCACACTCAGTAGAATTACTGACCCTGCTCGACCATTGTATTATCAATCCCAGTTCCGCAACACGGAGCAAGCTTGTCTGTTTGACCGATGCGCATGGCCTGTTCACCACATTCTTGGGAAAGCTTGGTATTGCTGCTCCCATCTGGAAGACGACCTTTACCATAGGCAGCCCCGTTCAGTCCGTGGAAACAGCGTCCCATCTCCTAGAAGTGGTTTTACGTGGGACTATGTCAAAGCAAGGATCGCAAATGGCGATGAGACCCCTCATGTTCTGGTGCCAGGATTCTTTTTCGACCTTGTGGCAAATCGTTCAAGCTGTAAAGGCCTTTCCTGATGTCAAGCAAAGTCCAATCGTTTGTTATTTCGGCTCCTTCTCTGTTGCTCTCTCATTGATCTGTCAAGTGGACATGCGACCGTCCACAGGCGACAAGGGATGCTTAACTTGGGCCGATGCCGTATCAGACTGTGTCTCCAGCTTTGTCGAAGATCAAGGGGTCAATTGGGACGAATTGGCAGGTATCATTGAGAAGACCAAAAATCTAGTGGCGGCTCCATCCCGTCATACTAGTGTACTCTGCAAGACACTTCTGCCACCAGTTCAACGGCTCCTCCCTAAAGTCCAGCACGATCAGGAAAAGGCGCAGCTGTGCGATGTAAGTGAAATTTGCAGTAAGCGAGAACGAGGAACGCTAATTCCATAAAGGACTTCATATCACATTTATCCACTGTTCAGAATCGTTCCTTGCCACAAAGGCCAAATATTGCGCTCATTGAAAATGGCCAATTGGCGCCAGGGATAGATGATGGCCGACCTGCGAAACGAGCTAGACTACACCGAGATGTTGACGAGCAAATGCACACGCACGGTCATCTAGACTTGAAGGCATTGTGGGGGGTCTTACGGGCTCCGGAAGAGACAGGGCTGGACGAGTTACCGGATCTTCTACCGTGAGCTTCTCCGTTGGAATTTCCTGTTTTCGATACTAACAGTAGATAGTGGCCTGATGGCACAGCTTTCCGAAACCGAGAGGTGCCATGTAATGAAGATGATTTCTGATTATTCTTGTTCTTTTGCACTGCCAAAGAACAACGACTCTGTCAACAGAATCTGCACCGCATGCGAAGTTCCGAAGCCACCAAAGTTCATTATGGATCCATGTCACAGTGACGAGTTGAATATGATGTTCGAGTCATTGCTCAAGATCTACCCCCTATTCCAGAGATCACCCAAATGCCGAGTGGCAGCGTTGCTGTCCATCCGCAAGATTTTGATGCACAGCGCGAACACACGATATTTGAAGCTGTCAGAAAGTCCCATTGGAGAGCTCTGTTTGCAATCAATGAAAAGTTCTTTGCGAGAACTGCGAATTGCAGCCGCGAATGCTCTCACCGCCTTTCTAATCAGACGAAATGGCGTACCTCTGGAAATCGTACGCGAAAATCGTATACTACTGCTGGACTTCTTGGCCTCAATGTACGCAAAGAACGATGTTCCGCAACAGGAGACATGTATATTCTCGTTGGAGCAGATCGCTCTCGTGTCTGGCGAAGAAGAGCTTAACATAGTTCTTGTAAGGCTCGTGGAGTATCTGGGGCACCCAAATCAATACGTGAGTGGCTTTGTCTATGCCCAGTTACTAAAACTGGCGCAGTCCATGGAGATGCCCCCAGCTGCAATGTTCAGACCATACTGGCGAACGGTTTCCGTTGTCATCATGAGGAACCTCCAATCACGACCCATCATCGCGGAAAATGTGTGTCGGCTCCTGGGTATGAACCTAGAAGGACTTTTGATGATGACTGAAGAGTATACTCTACCGTACCTGGTGCTGACTAGGAAAAGCGACATCATCCGAAGGATTGCGAATGCTCATGGAGAAGACATGACGACCTACAAGCTCTGCACCCAAGAACGAAACCTTGCCGCGATTCTCGCTTATCTTATCTCGCAACCATCGTCTGACACGGAACAGCTCGCCACAAGATTGCTTGCTGAGGTATCACCGGAATTTCGAGAGAGAGAGCTGTCCGTTTGGATCAAATTGGAACCCTTGTTGATCGCATGTGAGCTGTTGAAGAACATTGTTGATGCCGGCGAAGGGCGAGCTGCCAAGGCTCATCAAGCCATGCATCTTCTCGCTACACTACATTCCAAAAAGGGTCACGGGAGCGGATCTAGGCGCGGCGATGCTGTAGGGGTATTCTTAGAACAACATGTCCTTGGAATTACTACAAACTTCGCCTCTACACTGAACGATGGCCAGGTCATTCACCCTCTGATTGAAAAGAGAAGATGTCTCGCAGCAATGGGAGAGCTAATGAAGCTGGGAAAAAGTCGAGTGAACACCGCTCTACCTCAGATATGTGCCTACCTCCGTTCTGCGCTGGAATTCGTGGATCTCAGCGATCAGGCTTTCGTGTCTTGGGCGGAAATGATTGAATCACTTGATGCTATTGATATCGAACCGCTAGTGGACCAGACCGTCGCCGTCATTGTCCAACATTGGGAAAACTTTCAAACGGCAACCCAAGAACGTGCATATGGGCTCATGAGTTTCATATTGAAGAATCATTCCGAGTTGGTCCGTGAGATCTTTCAGAGCATACCATCGTTGGCTTCGATCCAAGTGATGGCGAAGTTCGAGAGCGAGATACGCGCCTTGAAGAAACAAATGGACATTAAGCATCAACTCCAGGCCTTTGGTGAACGTAGCCGGAGCGAGACAGCCGCTGTTGCTGAACAGGCACTCAACGAGCTCGCATCGTTTCTCGAAGCTCATCAGGAATATCTTCATCGGTCAATCCTCAGTCATCAATCAGACAGCACCATCACGGCCCTGACCAGAGCTGTTCTCGATTGTAGTGTCAAGTTCAACTCTGTTCCAGCAATCGCCACGGATGCTGCCCGATGTCTGGGACTCATTGGATGCTTGGATCCTAATCGCCACGAATCCGTGAGAGAAAAGACTGAGATTGTGGTCTTGTCTAGCTTTGTTCGAGCTGACGAGACCTCTGAATTTGTGCTGGCGTTCCTCCAAAACGTGCTGGTGAATGCTTTTCTTTCCGCATCGAACACCAGGGCACAAGGTCTCTTGGCTTGGGCTATGCAGGAGCTTTTGATGATCTGCAACTTCTCCGAAGCCGTTGTTTTGCGGACATTCGAACTCAGTGACAAATACCATCGGTGGATGGCCTTACCAGATGGTGCCCGCAACACGTTGACTCCGTTCCTCACATCAAAGTACACAATAGCTGCAAGCAACATAGATATGAAATGCGTTTATCCCCTCTTTGCGCCAGAACGGTTGACCCACGGACAATGGCTGCGGGCACTTGTACTCGACATGCTCCAGGTCTGTCCAAATGACAACACAAATCTCATATATTCTGTCTTTGCTCGTGTCGTTCGTGGACAGGGTTTAGCGATCTCAACGTTTCTGCTGCCCTTTGTGGCCCAAAGTCTCGTCATTGGCGGAACAGAATCACAGAAGACGCAACTTGTCTCAGAAATGCTGCTAGTCCTCAATTATCCACTCACCGGCGCTCACCAGACCCAAGAGGTGATCAGAGCGTGCAGTGAGAGTGTCTTTGAAATCATAGAGTATCTGTCCGCCTGGGCCCATAAGAAGAAGAAGCAAATTCAATCTCATTCTGCGTCGAATCGAGTAGATTTGAGGAGCGATATTGAACCACCAGAGGATGCCCGGCAGCAAATTGATGTTGTAGAATCAGTCCTTCAACGGATACCACCCGAAGTCATTTCGCGCCGAGCTGTTGAGTGCAGAACGTTTTCCCGAGCCCTATTTCATTGGGAACAATACATTCGGCGAATCGATGCAGAAGGCCAATCACAGGAAGAGCGTGACGAAATGCTCATTCGATTGCAAGAAATCTACACTGAAATCGACGAGCCTGACGGTATTGAAGGAATCTCGGCGCAACTATTCGCTCCGAACTTGGAGCAACAAATCTTAGAGCATCGAAAAGCCGGTCGATGGACCGCTGCGCAGCGCTGGTATGAGCTCCAGCTTGATGAACACCCGCACGACTGCGATGTACAGGTCAATCTTCTTACTTGCCTGAAGGAATCGGGCCAGTTTGATGTGCTCTTGAATCAGTATGATTCATTACGAACCGTCGAATCGACAGCAAGTCTTCTCCCCTTCGCGGTGGAGGCAACCTGGAACACCGGCAAATGGCAGAAATTAGGCGACTATCTTAAGAGTCGCAACAACAAAGCCGGTGACTTCAATATTGAGATCGGGTCGGCTCTCCTCTGCCTGCACCGCCACGACAAAGAGAGTTTCGAGATGAAGGTGAAGGACCTTAGACGTTCGCTCGGAGAATCATTGAATGCTAGCAACACTTCATCCTTGCAAAGCTGTCATGAGACATTATTCAAACTGCACGTACTTACAGAGATAGAAACGATTGCGAACGTCCAGCATGGCGACCGTGAACAGCTCTTTCCAACGTTGGATCGGCGACTTGACATCCTTGGGGCATATGTCTCGGACAAACAATATCTGCTGGGCATACGTCGTGCAGTAATGGAGCTTACAGAAGGATTCCTGCCCTTGGATCGGGCCTCGGCGTGGCTGACAAGCGCCAAATTGGCACGCAAGAGTGGTTCCCTGGACCAAGCACTGAACGCGGTGTTGCACGCCACTCATGCTGGGGATTCATCGGCATCCATAGAGCACGCTCGGCTCTTGTGGAAAGAGGGTCGTCACCGCCGAGCGATTCAGGTCTTGGAAGGGGCTCTTGACTCGGGGGCATTCAGGTCCCACAATCGTACAGCAGCGGAAGATGATAGAGTTACCCTTACGGCAGATCAGCAAGAGGAGCAAAACAAAATCACGGCACGAGCTCACCTTCTGCTAGCCAAATGGCTAGATCTAGGTGGCCAGACACAGTCGGATGTGATCATCCGCTCCTATCGAAAGGCCACGGATTTTCATCGCCGGTGGGACAAGGGACATTACTATCTTGGCAAGCATTATAACAAGTTGATCGACTCAGAAAAAACAAAACCGATTGGGAAGGAAGCCACGACCTATTTGACAGGAGAGCTTGCAAAGATTGTAATTGACAACTACCTGCGGGCTGCAATGGTCGGAAGTAAATACGTATTCCAGACATTGCCAAAGATCCTCACTCTATGGCTAGAGCTCGTCGACGGTGTCGATCAGCCTCACGATTCTAGAAGAGGAAACGAACGGTTCAATGCACACACTATTGCCAGCCGCAAGAAAGTCGTCGACGATGTCAATTCACAGCTCAAGAAATACATTGATCGCATTCCAGCATATCTGCTCTACACTATCCTGCCACAGGTCGTGGCTAGAATCGTGCATCCAAACACTGCTGTGTACAATAACATGGTGGCACTCATTGTACGAGTTGTCCGAGCATATCCCCAGCAGGCCATGTGGACTGTACTCGCGGTGGTCAAATCTTCGAACAAGGAACGGGCAGGTAGAGGTCTCAGCATCCTGGGCAAGATTGTGGAGACTCAGAAGAAGAGCAGCAGGGAAGCATCGTCGACAGACTTGCGAGCCTTAGTTACCCACGGCCAAAAGCTTTCGGATGAACTTCTGAGAGTGTCTGACTACCACATCGAAGGAAAGACGTCCCGGGTGAGTCTTGCAAAAGACTTGGGGTTCAATCACAAAATTGCGCCCTCCAGACTCGTTGTGCCAATTGAAGCAAGTCTCATCCCAAATCTACCTTCTAATCTCGACGCCGCAGCGTTGAAGACCTTCAAGGCTTTCTCAAAGGATGCCATCACCATTTCTTCTTTCTTGGATGAGGCTCTCGTACTTTCGTCACTCCAGAAACCGCGAAAACTTTCGATCCGAGGATCGGATGGCCGAGTTTATGGGCTGTTGGCTAAACCCAAGGATGACCTCCGTAAAGACCAACGGTTGATGGAATTCAACACTATGATCAACCGCTTCCTGAAGCGCGATGTTGATGCTTCTACACGGCGACTCTATATTCGAACATATGCTGTGGTCCCACTGAATGAAGAATGTGGATTGATTGAATGGGTCGATAATCTCAAAACATTCCGTGACATTTTACTCAAGATTTACAAGGAAAAAGGGACGGCAATCAACTATATGGAGATTCGGACGTTGCTCGACGAAGCGTGCTCTGGAGATCCGACCAAGCTGGACATCTTTGATAAGCGTGTGTTGAAGATGTTTCCACCCGTATTTCACGAATGGTTCGTCGAGACGTTCATGGACCCCAGCGCCTGGTTTGCTGCCAGGCTCCGTTACACACGGTCTGCGGCAGTTATGTCAATGGTAGGGCATGTCCTCGGATTAGGCGATCGCCACGGAGAAAATATCCTCTTTGAGGAAGACAATGGAGGAACTCTACATGTCGATTTCAACTGTCTGTTCGACAAAGGTCTTACCTTTGAGAAACCAGAGATGGTACCCTTCCGCCTCACGCACAACATGATCGATGCCATGGGTCCGTATCGCTACGATGGTCCATTCCGTCGATGTTGCGAGATCACACTACAGCTCCTCCGAGCCAATGAAGAAGCACTTATGACAATCTTGGAGACTTTCCTACACGACCCAACAACAGACTTTATCGGTGGGAAGAAGAAGCGAAATCATCAACTAGTTCCCGACACGCCGTTGGGTGTGCTCGAAGGCGTCAGGGGCAAGGTACGGGGGCTTCTACCGGGCGAGAGTGTGCCTCTCAGTGTTGGCGGGTATGTCGAAGAAATGATCAAAATGGCTACAGATCGGAAGAGGCTCGCTGCGATGTACATAGGGTGGTGTGCCTTTTTTTAGGATCCCGGATTCATGTTCGCAAGGTTACAGGGTAGTAAAGACATAATGTATCAACGAGTAATGGAACATGGTCAACACTAATTCACCGTTGCATTTTTCGTCCTTTGCAGGCAGATCCCTATCTTCTATCTGGGAATTGTGATGCGAATAATCGGCGACGTTGGTCTAAGCGAGCTGCAAGGCACGGCGGTGCCTAAAGTAGCGTTAGCACATGTAACCTGCATGCCTTCTATTTCTCCTCCTCCAACTCTTCGTCTTCACATGACATGCAACTTTCAATTCGATCGTCTGCCCAGGAACGACCCAAGGAAAGGTGCAGGTGATATGCTGAATCAGATCTTCACGTCATGGCTGTCAAATGTTTATCTCCATAAGTAATTAATTGAAGCATGGGTTGTGGGTGTGTTCATGCTCCGAGTCAACGGGAGCCACGTTTCCGTTCCTAGAGCAACAATTTGCGACTATGGCCCAATTATCATATCTGCTTCTACTAATAGCCTCAAGACTTGCCCTCAACTTCCTTACCGAGTAGGGTCTGGAACGGAAACCCATCCACTTGTTATCGATTAAATAGGTATCCATACTCCACACTACTTCTCTCAATATCACAACATCATTGGCTTCTTCACTGCCCAGGGATTGCGAAACATCTGAGCGCAAACAGCATCCCTGTCGAATCCTCGGCATCTCTTCGAGGATCTGTCAAACATCCCTGGCGGCAATGGGAGACGCTAGCTCAAAAACCGGTCTTTTGAAACCACCCTGCTGATGCGTTTCTATAGTATCGTTCGGATGTGTCATGGTCCACGGTCAAATGATATTGAGGTATGAGAGATTTTCCTTCTCGTTTGTTAAGTCGTCTCTACTCACTCCATTCTGATCTTTGAGGGATTGGGTGAGCTCGCTTCGCTAAGGATCCGTGCCTTCGCAGCGTACCGAGTCGCTAGGCTGCGCGTTGCCGCAATGAAGAGCTATAAGACTAAAGCATATACAAGCGTTGCGATGGCACCTATGTCATACTATATCATGAACCACTCCCAACCGGGCAGTGTACGGAAAGCCATCTTGCTTTACTTCCTTTCATTTTGTTCCTTGCCAAATTGTGAAGTACTGTCTCGCTACCTCTGACAAAGCACCTGGGTCATGAGTGTCTCAACGTGGTGGTTTCCTCGGGTTTTTGTTTTATATCTTTGCGTTGCTCTTCTACACACCACGACAGTGTCCTCAGATTGTTCAGCATGTAACCTGCACTCTGAATACTGCTCTCGATCATACTCCAACGTCACTCAAATCGTAGCCCACAACAGCCCTTTCGTCGGCGACCTCGTAACCCAAAACCAGCATATATCCGTCACGAAGCAGTTGAACTATGGGATCCGATTTCTTCAAGGTCAAACGCACAAGTTTCTCGGTACGATCAGGATGTGCCACACATCATGCATAGAGGAGGACGCCGGATCTCTGAAAAGCTTTTTAACAACCATCAAAGACTGGCTCGACGCCAGCAACAACACCTGCGAAGTCCTAACCCTCCTCCTCGTCAACAGCGACGACCTCGACGTCTCCGAATTCGGTTCCGTCTTCGAAGCCGTCGGTCTCGACTCGTACGCATACGCCCCATCCAAAACCCTCTCTTCACTCTCCTCCTGGCCCACGCTCTCCTCCCTCATCTCCTCCTCGACGCGTCTGATCGTCTTCATGGACTACGAAGCCGACACCTCCTCGGTCCCCTACATCCTCGACGAATTCACCTACTTCTTCGAAACCCCCTACGACACCACCGACCCGGATTTCCCCCAATGTTCCATCGACCGTCCCTCCGATCTCTCCACCGCCGAAGCTGCCGATTCCCGCATGTACCTCGTCAACCACTTCCTCGACGACGAGGTCCTCGGCATCCTGATTCCCGATGAAGACGACGCCGCCACGACGAATTCGGTCCAAAGTATTGCCGGTCAAGTCGAGATTTGCTTGGGATTGTATGAAAATAGAGCGCCGAAGGGCGTTTTGGTCGACTATTTGGAAAAGGGGAGTGTTTTTGAAGCCGAGAGGTTGATGAATAATTTGGTTTCGTGAATGGGTTTAGGGTATTTTTTTTTTGGAGGGTTGGGTTGGGTTCTTTTTGTCCGTTGCTTGTTACATAAAAGGGGTTGTTGGTTTGGTGTTGGGAACCGAATGAAAAGTGGAGAGATGTTGGACAGTCATTATGTCATTTAATACATAGTAGCATCATTGAACATATAATTAGTTATAAGTAGGCAATATATACAGTACATCCGATTCTAAAAAGTCATGTCAAATCATTTGTAAATATTCATTATCCATGTAGAATATTTCCGAACCAAACCAAACCAAACCAAGCCCACCCCCACCCCACCAGTTCTCAAAACCCCAAACCAACCCAAGACATCATCAACGAACCCCTCCACTTCTACTAAACAATCACAATCCTCCTCATCTCCAATCCAGAATCCCAATCCCAATCCCTCGGTCCGGCGATCATGACTCCATTCATAATCAACATCTGCGGTTCTTCGGCACGACCCATATGAAAGAACCCGATCCACGCAAAGTTGTTGTCTTCAAGACGTTTCAGGAGCAGACCTGATGGTGTGTGGGAGTGGGTGATTTCCAGGAGCCAGAATTCGAGGTCGAGGTCGGTGTCGGTGGAATGGGAGGGATTTCGACGGTGAGGGCTTGAGTGTGATCGTTGAGGAGAGAATTTGGGACTGTTGGATTTGGTGATAGTAGCAGTATTCTCGTTGGTTCTGGGAAAGGGGGTTTTTGGCTGTTGATGGGATCGGTCGGGGTTCAAGGACTTTTAACATCGTTGTGGTGGGGTCTTCTTCGGGGTCGAACGAGACTGGTCTAAAGGGTACTTTGCATTCGATCAGGTATTGGGGGTTGAAGGTCGGCTTGCATTTCTTGCTTGCTGTGTCGAAGAAAGTGTTGTCGTCGGGAACGATGGCATCCCAGTAGATATGTGGGTTTCCTTGTGTTGCGAAAACGAACTTTGCTGTTAGCTCGGGCCAATCCATGTGACGCATGGGACCGGTGAGGTCGAGGCTGGCGTGGGAAATTTGTCCGAACGGCGCCAGTGGAGAAGCCAGTTCAACCTCGGTTAAATGAACGATAATGAGAGAAGATGCTTTGCTTGTTCGGATATAGGAAGGTTCATCTTCAAACAGAAAAGAGCATGTGAGGGACATAGGAGACCATGCTGGAGCGACATAAATGCATGGCTTCTCTATCGGAGCAGGGAGTTTGGATTGTAGCGATCTTCGAATGAATCGGGATATATGACGGAGAAGTTTTGACTTGGGTTTTTGGGGTTTGTCTTCTGTTTCATCCTGGGGGTTAAGGCGGCGCCAAAGAAGGGCAGTTGGGAACGAATTCTTCCAAAGTCCAGCAGAAATGAGGCCAAGGTCTCGCTTCCAACGTCAACTATTTGGTTAGGCCCCAGCAGTAGCTAAGGGTAGTTCAGAACAGCCCCTAAAACACTTCTGATGGTTTGTAAGACAACCGGCAACCTAGTCTCGCGCGGTCTGGAAAACATCTTCAAAGAAAACGCTATGATCTGCCGGTTATCCGAGGTTGAATTCATCCAGTTCCTTATCTAGAAGAGGCCACAAACAGGCGGTGTGTCCTTCGTCGAGCAAAAGCCTACCCAACGAGAAAAGACCAAATTTCCATGACCTTGAGCTAAAATTAATGAATCCGCAGCCAGTTTTGGTAAGATCGAAAGGCTCCCGGATCTCCAAAGAGTTTCTTCTAGAGAGGAATTTTTTCTCCAATCTCTCGCATATAGGGAGGTAATAGAATTGGGTGAGAATTCCTAAACATCGTACCGTCAGTCACGGGAGGGCTTCCAGCATCTTGCAAAGCACTCACGGGGACGTCTGTCGAGATCAACTGACAAAATGCTAGACACAAAAGGCATCCGGCTTGTGCAGGTCCCAGCAAGTTGTTGAACGTCCCAAGGCGGATGCTGCCGCCGTCCAGAATCTCTTCGAGGCACAATATATCAGGCAACTGTGCCCATGCATGATTCCCAGCATTATGAGAGAAAGAGGAGAACAGATCCACCCAGCCAGCTTGTCGTCTATCTCATTGGGAGAGGATGTACATGTAGGTTGCGATGTGATATGATATGATCAATCATCCAGCTAGACACCTAACAGTTTCCTCCTGTAGGGTAATGGTTCTTTTATATTATACAAGATATCGTCTTGATCGAGATAGACAAGCACAGTCGTGAGAGTCACATGCTCACCAAGTGGAACGGTGGTGCCAAGCATTTGCGGCTGAGCAATGCGGGCGAGATCTGTCGCCCTCTGACTGGCCCGAGGATGTGTTACATAAGGTACAGTAAGGTCCAGAAAACCAGGGGTCCGCGTGAAAGTGGAAATTTTGTGCCAGAGGAGCCAACGTGTCGAGACCGCAGAGCCAAGCTAAAACTTCCCAGTCCATTGAGATCGCATTCAACTCTTGCGCACTCGAAATATTCAATCACCACGAACAAGATCAATCTGCAGCTGTGGACGGCATTAAAAATCACCTCCCAAACCCGTGAGAGAAGCTGACGACGACTCGCGCTTCATTTTCAGCTGCGACCAAATAGCATAAACAACTGCAATCTGTCCATCGCCGCAACATTCTAAAATCTCCCCTACTTCGCGACCAGCTCTACCCTGCTCGGCGCTCACATCAAGATGGATTCAACGGAACCAGAGACAACACCTTTTGAAGCCGTCAGTGCGCAAACCTCGCGATTTATGAGAGTATGTGCAATTCAAAGAAGCTTCTGCCTTTCTGCTCTGCTACGAGCCTTACTCCCCTCGTTTTCCTGCAATTCGACGAAAATTCAGAACTAACCCATGATCTACTTTACTACAGCAATATCAATTCTACCTCGACCAGTCGACGCCTTACGTCCTCCAACGCTGGACAGGCACCTTTGTCCTCTTCCTCCTATTCTTCCTCCGCATTATCCTAGCCCAAGGCTGGTACATTGTCGCCTATTGCCTAGGAATCTACCTTTTGAATCTGTTCCTGGCCTTTCTGCAACCCAAATTCGACCCATCTCTAACGCAAGATGAGGGTCTGGAAGATGGCGAATCCTCGCTCCCCACTCGAGAGTCCAACGCTAAAGACGATGGTGAATTCCGACCATTCATCAGGAGATTACCAGAATTCAAGTTTTGGCATGCTGCTACTAGAGCCATCGCGATCGGCTTCGTGTGCTCTTGGTTGAGCATCTTTGACTTGCCAGTCTTCTGGCCTGTGCTGGTGGTCTATTGGTTGATCCTGTTTAGCTTGACGAGTAAGTCTCGCAATTTCCCTCCTCTGACACACGACGGACAATTATCTTCATCTTCCCTCAAATATCTAACATGACATTACAACAGTGCGTCGTCAAATCCAACACATGATCAAATACCGTTACATTCCCTTCTCCATCGGCAAGACTAGATATGGAAGAAATTAAACGAGTGCACCAAGACTGCGGCGGCACGTGGACACACCTCTAGCCTTGCCCATAAGAGTGGTCTTCACGAGGACGTTTATTCGAATCACTATGCTACGATATCTCTGTGATTATCAGCCTTTTGAATATCCTACGGATACAGTATCGTGGACTTGTCAAAAATAGGACCTCTGCCAATCTATGTGCGGTTTGATTCTCATCTCCCAACAATACGACGCGTATGAGGCAATGCTACTATGGTTTCTGGATCCAAATGGAGCCATCGATTCACGAATATGAGAGGGAGAGGAAAAGGACCTTGTACCTTCGGAGGAAAAAACATATTCGCTTCTTGTATCGGCATCTTTGTAATGAGGATCAAGTTGTTCTCGGAAATCTTCAACCGAGATATGATATGATAGATAAATACTGTAATTCATCACTTAAACCCCCCATCTTCTCATAGCTCATGCAATCGCATATCTCATGTGGGAAACCTTGGAAAGTCATGACCTAACTACTTGGTAATGGCATGCGAGCAAGAGATCAAGCCTCTAGCCATCCCAATCCTTGTCCTCCCCATGACTCAAGGCAGTGGAATTTCCAGGATTCAAGCCTGTGGTCCCCTATCGGATCTTCTCACTTCCGTGGGGAAAGCGTCCATCAGCTCCTGCTTTGCAGACTTACTTCTCTTATGACGAAGCGACGATGGAACGAGCATAGAGGACAAGCTAGTGTGTCCTTTGCCATCGATTACGGTCTTGTCTGAGTGGGAAGCAATGTCCAATTGGTCAATGATTTTATGTAGGGTCTGTGCAGCGACATGAGAGATCTTGCCCTGCCCCGACACAGCTGCTGCAGGGTCATTTTCTTGTCCAGTCGGGAGGTCTTCGCCAGCAACCGTTCTGCGTGTTGTAGTTTGGCCGCCCTGCGGTCCTTGGGCGTGCCATAGGGACCCAGATAGGTTGCTTTTCGAATTACTGCCGCTTGAAGCCCTCCTAGCGCGGACATGCGCACGAGAGGTGTTGACCCATTTGTCCTTGAGTATATCCGGAGCTGCATGAGCGCCCATATCTAGTATGGACATATGAACTCCTAGACGAACGCCGCGTCGAGAGAAGCTCTTAGCTCCCAACGTCTTCGGGGGCTTCGAGCCCACACTGGCTTTTATGGGTGAGAGGGCATCTGGAAGAGGTGGAAATTCAGGGATGTCCGACAAACCGCTGCTGCTGCGCCTATGGCGGTCCTCAGTCGAGCGTGCCTTTTGATATTCTTCATCCAGTTTGTGAAGTTCTTGAATTGCATTTTCATTATTTAGGAAAATACTGTCGAGAATGGCATGTTCTTCACGAAGCGTATGCGGAGGAGCTTTGAAAATGTCTTGGCGTGGACTACGCTATGTCAGCCCTATTTTCAACATGAATCGTTTGACCCTTGAGCATACCCATCAGGACTGTATTCACATCCATGCTGTAACACGGTCTTCATGACTGCCAACGTGGTTTTCAAGGCTTCCAAATGTTTCTGGAGGTATCGAACCTTCCCCTTTTTCAGGAGACGTTTGACCACACCGTCGTGAAGACCGTCCTCCTTTTCGAGCTCCGTGACGACATCGAAAATTTCTTCGAAAACAAGCTTTAGTTCACTTGTGATTTCTTCAAGATCCTGCTGGAATGACTCTGTATAACGTCTAGGATCGAACGTCATGGTCTCGTGCAGACGCCACAGGACTGCCGACAGTATAGCAATCTCATTGGCAATGCTCTCAACATCTGCTGCAGACCTCTTCACGGACTCGTCGATTGCATGGAGCTTCGATGACAGATCAGAAGCTCGAGTCGCCAAATCTACCACAGTAGCGGTAGGCATTTTGTGTACTTTCAAATAGACGAGGGAGGGCTGGGTTATTTACCAAGCGGATGATGGTGTAGCTCAAGAGAAAACAACATCACAGCTTAAATGGTATCTGTAATACCCAGACGACTTTCCCGGGCGGAAGGAACGACGCACACCGAAAGTCAAGGAAATTGGGAGAAGTAGACGCTGTCTGGTCGAAGTATTATTCGTCTGGTTCGTCTTTAATCACAATAATCTCATCATCAGTCTTCTCCCTCTTGACCCATTGACCATTCTGATATCCACGCTCTTCAACTCGCCTGCCGTTGCGACCTGTGACTTCGGTTGCATAAATCACGGTCTCAACTCCTGCAGGTACAGCTTCGTCATCAGGGCCCCAGGGTAGACTATCGATATCGATATCGATGCCTAGTAAGCTCTTCAGGATGACTTCCGCCCCCGCTTTGCTCATGACCAGATTCTTTTCCTTACATCTCTCGTCGCAAATACATTCAACACAACCTTCTACACAGTGGCATGCACCAACCCTCTCAACAGCCCTCTGTAGTAAAATGTCAACGAATTCGAAGGCCTTTGCAGCGATGCCACAGCCGCCAGATCCTCCTTTGGCATCATAGAATGTGAGCCTAGCAGGTCGCTTCCTCTGAGTCTCCTTTTTAGCAAACTCCTTCAGTGCGTTTTTGCATTCCGTCCGGACATCCCCTGGCATGCTAATGACGTACGTTGGCATTAGCGAGAGCAACGCGTGCTCAGCAGCATGTATAGCTGCAGCGAGATTGAGCCGTCGAGATCTCAAGATGTCGACTGCATCACGGGGAACATCAAGCCACATTCCCTTGGAACAGATATCAATGGGTGGATTATCAACAGCCACAGCATCAAGTATACGTCTTTTTTGGTCGAGTTTGAAGAACCCAAAGACGACCATATGGACTTTGATTGTGCCAAAATAGGCTCGACATTTTGAGTCTGGGGCTACCCTTCGTACCATTTCGGTCTCTATCGGATCGACATCGGTGTAATCTCGCTGTTGAGTTGTCCAGTCTACATTGACCAGCACGACCTTGGCAACCTTTCGATCAGCATCGAAATCTTTCACAAGATAGGTCTTCCCTTGATGGAGGAAGATCCCCCCTTCATAGATTGTGAAAAATGCGCGTGAAGGCTCCACTTCCTCAAGGACAACATTTCGACCATGAGTTACGTCGACAACAGCAAAGTGTCCGTCTTCGGTATCCCTGATAGCAACACACTTTGAGGGATGCGGTCTAAAGCGCTCATGGCAATGATAGAAACCAAGATCGTCACGGACTAGTCGCTTCTCTGCTACCTCGGGCAACTGCTTCCCAAAGTAGAGGCAGTCTTCGTCAGGCTTGACAGGCATTTCAAAAGCCGCGCACTGGACATGTCCTTCCACCACGAGCTCGTTTGTGAGATCCACCTGTAGTTCACAATTTGGTTTCGTGAATATTTCGTCGGGATTCTGCATATAGTGCTGGTCTGTAGCAAAGCAATCTCCAATGAGCACGGACAGAGAGTCCTTGTTCCGTCGTCCAGCCCGACCACTTTGTTGACGAAGATTGGCAATTGTGTAAGGAAAACCCATGGTAACCACAGCATCTAGAGAACCAATATCAACGCCAAGTTCAAGGGCTGTTGTAGCGATAATACCCATAAGCCTGCCGCCAAACATGTCTTGCTCTATTTGGCGCCTATCTTGTGGGGAATATCCTCCACGATACCCCATGACGAGAGCAGCACACTCGGGTCGTTCCAAGTTGTTAAATTCTGTTCTAACAGATCCGATCAACACTTCGCACTGCTTTCGTACTCTACAGAATGCGATAACACGCACACCACGTAAGATCAGTTGGCAGATTAGGCGTGCAGTCTCTGCAAAGGTATCGCCTCGTCCAGAAGTAGGATCCCTGGGATCTTTGAAAGGGGTATTCCAGCAGATGAACTCTTTCCGGCCAGATGGTGAACCGTCGAAATCCGTCAGCCTCACGTTATCTACCCCAAAGATGGTCTTCATATGTTCTTCGGGATTGGCCACAGTGGCAGAGCAAGAAATAAACTTGACTTTGCGATTGCCGACAGCAGCACATATCCTTCTCAGTCTCCGCATGATGAAAGCCATATGAGCGCCGAACAAGCTGTTATAGACATGCAACTCATCGACGACCACATATTTCAAGTTTTTCAAGAATGTCCTCCAGCTATCTTCCTGTGGGAGAATTGTCAGATGTAGCATGTCCGGGTTCGTCAAGATTATCCTTGCTTCTTCACGGATGACGTTGCGGTCTTGCATCGGCGTATCTCCGTCAAAAGTCTCAGCAATTACATTTTCCAGACCGGCCATGAATTTAAGCATCTCTTTCATACTCCTCTTCTGATCCTGCGCTAGGGCCTTAGTCGGGAATATGTACATCCCCCGGCTTTCTGGGTCGTGTTCCAGGGCATGAAGCATCGGGATTTGGTAGATCAAGGATTTCCCGGAACTCGTGGATGTTGATACGATAACGTGGTGACCATCATGCAAGTTGTTAATCGCTTCGGCTTGATGCGAGTAGAGTTGCGTAATACCCTTAGTATTAAACAGAGCATTGACGAGATCCTGCGATAGGTGGAAATTGAGGTCTCCATATATCGCACTCTGCGGATCAAAAACACGGTGCCCATCAGGCACGATCTGTTCCGTATACCATTCCATCTCCGTAATTTGCTTGACAATATCTGATATGCTTTCTCGCTCCTTTGGGATCTTTTTTGGGGGCCCGTTACCCGTCACCGTCACCGCTCCATCGGGTAGCTCAGATGGTACAGGTATGAAGCTGTCCTTACCGGACGAAAGCTTCAATATGGGATCGATTGCTTTTTCAGTGCAATCGTTAAGAAAAGCATTGACCGCAGAAACGAACTTAACATTCCTCTTCTCGATCAAGTTGAGCATTTGCTTGTGACTGTACACCGGCATCTTCAATTCTTCATCTCTCAATTTCCTGGTTGCTTTGGTAGGTTCACCAGTCTTCTTGTGCTGCACTTGACGTTTGAGATCGCCGTCAATATACTCGAACAGTAGGACTTCCTTTGACTCGCCATATATATCACGTTTGATCCCGGATTCATCTTGATTTAGAGATCGAAAATGATCAGCCATGCCACCTTTGATTCCGTCTTCATCCCCCATGACAGTGACCTGCAACATGAGCTCGTCCACGTATGCGAAATTAATAGAGTTTGGTATCAGGAACTTGATCCGGGCAACATCTTCTATTATTAGAGGGCGTTTGATATGGGTCTCCACAGCAGACTTTATGGTATTAAAGGTCGTGGCTATATGTTTACGGGTACAGCAGAACGTGTACACCAGATTCAATGCTCGGTGTACTTGAGCGAGACGAGTAAGATCTTCCGGCCACGGGATAGTTGTCTCCACCAGATTTGAAGAAGAAGCCTTGCGAAGCAGCGGCGCTTTCCCGTCGCCTTTTTTGTTAGAGCGTCGTGGTTTCTTCCCGCCATCAGCTGTCTTGGTGGGTATGCTTGTAGTCGTTGCTGTCTCTTCAGCGAGGGACTCATTGTCCTCGTTGGCGACACTAACATCTGCTGCAGCTTTTCGCTTTCGGGGGTTGCGCACCAGCCTCTTAGAGACCGTTGCTGCTTGGAGTCCTGCCATATCTAGATGACATGGTCAGATCTAGCAAGCAAATGATTGCGAAGAGATCTTTCCCAGGTGGCAAGCTCATTTAATGTGCAAGCCTGACAAAAGTTTTGCATTGAGAACCATTTTATCTATGACGCCGGCTTTGGACACGCGGTATCGCGCGATCACGTGACTTTTATGCAAGTACTTTAGGACCTAGACCCATGCATGTCCTACAGTGTGTCCCAACTCCCAGACTTGACAGCAGTCATCTTCTCTTCTAATCACTTCGAACTTGAAGACACATTTGGGCTGTCTCTGAATATTTGTAGTTCGTATAACAATTTCGTTTTAATCATAAGCAAAGCGGGGAGTATTCATTGGCAACCCGCAAGAGATCTACAGCTTTTATCCAGTCTACTGATTCCCCAAACCCGTATCTATTCTGCAGGACGCTGCCCTTTAGTCAAGCCCATTGCTGCCCCTCAAAACCCGTGATGACCTTTAAATGCATTTTGCCACTGTACGCCGTGATCCCACCCAACACTATAGCTCGATTTTGATGACTTGATCGACCGCCCAATCTACAAAAGTCTGTACCTCGAGGCCGCCTCGGGTTATGCATCTCGACCATTTTGCAAGCCCTACTTCCACATTCTTCGCCGCCGCATCACTGTTGACGCTGTCGAATCCTTCAACGCCTACCATTCCTTCTTTTACTCGCCATTCTCGTTCTGCTTCTTCGCCTGCTCGTCGAACTATGAGGTCTTCATCTTCCGCACGATATAGATCACATTTATCGCACTGGTCGCAGGGACGACCTGGATTGACTCGGAAATGTTCACAGAAGTGCCGGTATCCTTCTCCTTGCGCTACACCCCCACGACCATTGGAGCCATCCCCGCTCAAAGATTTGCGGCACAGGTAGCACATAGCATAGCCACAAAAGCAGGTCAATTTGTTACACCCGGAGGCTTTGACGAACGACAATCCACACCGCGGGCATGTCCTCTTGATAGCTGCAGTACGTGCCGCCTCTACTGTCGTACGTAACGAAAGCAGAAGCGGCTCATGACAGATATGAGGATCATGCCAGGGCTTTGAACATCGAAGACAAGACGCTCTTGAGCAACGAGGTGAACGACAGACAAAGCGAGGAGAGCGAGCACCCAGCGCAAGGTTGTGAAGAGATGTGTTGAAGAGATGCCTAGGGCTAAGATAAGAGGAAAAAACCGACAACACGAGTGAGATGAGGAACAAGATTGGAAGCATCTCCAGAACCAGAATTATCTTTAGAGAGCTTCCAGGATGATGGCTGTTACGGAATCGCCAGTGAATTTTGGAGGGAGTACCGGTGACCTGGTAAAGGGGATCCACCTCCGCGTATGGACAGAATGGACAATGGATCAGATGGACTTGAGCCTTCAATAGACAATCGGACGCGAGGCGGTCTTCAAATTTCCTCCATATTTCAACGCCGGACTGGCCAGAATTGATTGCTCTTGCTACCAAGTCCAGTGGCAGGCATCCTCCGCAAGTCTCCCCACTCAAGGGAGCGATACACTTCACAGTCCCCTTATCAGCGTCGATTGATTTTCCCCATCCTTGACCAAAAAGGGCTTCCTGCACAGTGCGCCGGGTGCACTCAAAGCAGATAATATGGCCACCTTCTGTGCAAGCCGACATTGACTCAAATGTCGTGTCCGAGCAGCAACAGTCGCATTCATATACTGCGTCCGCTTCCTCTGCTTCCTTCAAGTTGAGGGTTTCTGCGAAAACGCGATCGGCAAGTTCCAATTGGGCTTGTCTCTGCTTGATGATAGGAAGATGGAAGAGAACAGCTAATTCCTCGTCTAGCTCATCCGACCCCGTTGCCTTTAGCTGTGGGGTTGAGTCGCCAGTAGCCTTTTCGAAGATGAAAGACGGTGGTACATCCGCCTCTTTCTTTTTGCGGAATATGTTTAAACTGCCTAGTGTAGCCCTCCACGTCCTCTTGGATAGGTCTTGTAGTACTGGTCTGGCATTTGTATATGACGAATTACTCTCAGCCAGTACAGCATCAACCGCACTCCGGCTCAACGATCGGAACTCCAGGGTTAACAGTCTTTTCACTGCATGTTTGTAGCCCTCACTTCTAAACGTTTCGTCTAAAGGCACCTTGTCGAAATCACGAGGAGGAACCTGCCATCTACCCTTGACCCATTCGGCGCGATATTTGAGAAGTTGACCAACACATACTTGTAATCGGCTGGTTCCGTCGAAGCGAAGGAGTAGCTCCCGCAGAACTTCGGCCTTGACGTCCGGGAAAAGCGTTGCCAGAGTCAAGAGGTCATTATTGAGGATTTCACGGCTATCTTCTGCGCGATCATCATTGTGTAACGTAGTGTTGGAGCTTGTACGATCTGTGCCGAAAGGATTCGTGCGCAAAGCCTCTAAAAGTGTTGCGCTCGTCGTACCGCCGCCCACGCTCCGGGGGGAATTGCGGCGTGGGGTCTTGGAGAGAAAGGCAGGCAATGAGAGTGCCGAACTCATCCCGTCAACCGTACTGCTCCCGCATGGTTCATCAAACGATGATGGGAAACAGGAGTAGTGTATACCAGGCAAGCAAGCAAGCAGGCTGCAATTGTTACGGACAATGGTTCGATTTACGTTGTTGAACTTCCGGGATCTGGTAGTACCGAGATGGCCAACATCAGACTACTATGTACTATCAGTAGCACGTCAGCTTAACGATACGCCCCACACATCGACTTTCCCATACCACTCTAATTACTCAGAGTACAATACCAGACTAAGGGCCGATAATAACCCTCGGTCTACTATGTACTCCGCAATAGATGCAGACCTTTCCACAAACAGAAAAAGTGCCAGGTCGAGGCCCATCAACATTCAGTTTTGGTGACGCTCTGTTCGAAATATCTTAAGAGCCTTGAACACTGTAACAAAATCGTAACCGTCAGCGCTCAGCTTATTTGTTGGTCTCGTGCATGCGAGATTGTGATTGGGCTCATTTCAATGCACTGATTGATGATGAATGAAACATCTCGTCGATTGACAAATCCCCAATGGCCTAGGCAAGAATGACCTATATGTGGTGTTTAAATATAGAGAAGAGAAAAGAGTGCAATCGTGATGAATTTCGGTCCTATTTTACAGCCTACTTTGTAAATGTTTGCCCGTTCCAGCCAACGCCATCCTTCCCTCAATGAATTCAAAGCAATACTCCGATGATTCAACCAGATTGTTCAAGACCCATGAGTCGTCAATTGTAGAATGCTTCAAGCCTTTCCGGTAAAGTCAATCTCGCCCGGTAGTAAGCCACTGTCTGCAGCCTTCTCACAAGTGCATGATCCTGTAAAGTAGATTGTCAGTTCGCGGCACCAGTAGATGTAAAATGTAAAAACGTCTACGTACCAGCTTCTCTCTTGCCACAGGCACAAGCAGAGCCAATCGGGGTCTGGTTTTCAGTTGCAGCTCGATCGCAGGTACATTCTCCAGCTGGACGGGCTCCTAAGTGATGAAAGGGTTAGTATAAATGTACCAAGGATGTGCTTCGGCTCCACGGCGAATGCAACGTCCGACAATGAAGAGGCCAACAACAACGCAATGAACGACTTACGGCATGAGCAACGAGGTCCAGTCACAATGTTTTCGGAAGATGCTTTGTCGCAGGTACAGTTCAAAGCAGATTTCTGGCCGCAGCTGCAGGTGGCTTTGGAGGCGCAGACACATTGGCCATCGCCTCGGCCACAGCAAGAACGGGGGATTGCCATTTTATTGACCTGAGGGAGGGTGTATCCGATGAGAATGAATGTAATTTTCCTTTAGAAGGGCTATGAGATGTTTGTAGACGATGTAATGAACCCCATTCGAGGTCAGGGCATTGTTGACTTTATATGATTGTTGAGGGTGTCATTGCTTGGAATTAGGAAACCTCTGATTGGCTATCTGCTGAAGTTCGGCAACTCCCGACGCAGCAATTGGCAACAACAAACCAGCGTTGATCTTTACAGATTCCGTACCTACTTTGCTGACCACTATTCTCTGTTTCATTAACAATGTTCTTACAGAATGATTTGCCTGATTACAAGTGGTGCCACCAATCGAGAGAATTAATTATTCGTTCACCTTATGTTGCCAGGGGCCTGCGTACAGCAGCTCGGATGCATTAGTGTCACATTGACTCGATGACTCTAGTCCAGAAAGCACAATCAAAACATTCTACATAACTACCAAAGATCATTTCACATTACAGTAACCATGGTTGGTCCAGAAAGGTGTGAATTCTTCAAATTGGAAGACGCGTGCTCACCCATATCAGAACGCTTTTCCATCCGGAAAAAAGTTCTTCCAACACGTCCCTCTTCTAAAAGCAAACCAAAAGGATGTCTATGCGAAAACTTTCTCGCCGAATCTCTTCAAACCTTGATGACTATGGTGCAGACAAGTAGGAGAGGTTGTAGAGAGTACCTGTAAGAATCAAATTGAGTAGGTCGTCCTATATTACAACCCAACGCAGGTTGCAGGGAAACCTGCCGCCGAATTCTAGAAGGAATTCGCCGCCGCTTTTGGAGGCAACTTTCTCTCAATGCCAAGATAACGCGTTACCATAGTAAATTGCGTGTAATTTATTGTTCTATCAACCGTTTATAGATATTTTGCTCTTATATCTATCCCATCGACCTCGCTGTCGCCGTTTTCACCTTCTATCTGAACCTCGCTGTCACTAAATCGATATCCTGGATAGGTACGTATTATGTCGGTGCAGGAGTTATTCTGGGAGGCTTCTGATTGGATGGAGGATGAATTCGTTCAGCTGCACGTTTACAGACCGCAACCTGAGGCCTATCAGCGCGAATTAGATGCTGATATAGAAGAGTGGTTCGAATCTAAGGACCAGATGCGCCTTAGGTTGACTGTCTTCGCGATAACCCATGGATTTGCGGCTATAAAGAAAGCATCAAGGCAGAATTGGGTCGTGCGCAAGCGAGCTCTATCACCAGAAACTCGAGCTGATTAGATGGAATTCATGACAGAGGCCCCAGAATAGCCTATAGGTAGAGCCCAAGGCCCCACCCAAGCGTAGGAACCGCCAAATACCCAGGATCATCCAGAAAACCAAGGCAGAGCACGTAGACGTAGAGTTATCCTCGATTATAGGCAATTACATAGTACAGGAATGCGGTCGACGCATTGAAGGAAAATGGTAATTACATAGATTTTGCAGTAAAGTCCCGCGAAAATAAAGGATCTAACTCAAAACGTGCGCCAAGAATTTTCTGCCAACCTTACCTGACGGTGTGGCCTGATGGCCCGGAAGTGCTCCCCCTTAGATGATCCGTTGTAAAACAAGGATCTTCTGCCTTTGCTACTTCGCTTTCCATAAGATGGTATGCCTCTTGATGAGCTCGCTTGATGTCTACCCAGTGTTCACTCGGAACCCAACCATCAGAAGTTGTGCCTAAATGTTCGACTACCTTCTGCTTCAGTAGATATGCATTTCGAAATTGCTCGAATAGTTCTTCATGTTGGACAATTTCTTCTTGAGTGGGCAAAGGAAAAGGAAATGAATCTGATAATCCTAAAGTTTTCCATCTGCCTGCAAGCTCGATGAGTTCGTGCTTGAGAGCAACATCGCCGTCTTCCCTGGTGCGATGACAATAACGAAATATTTGTAAAAAGGATTCATCCATGCTTCTTGCGAGACCGACTTTGGGTATCAGGCCGTACATACAAGCTTCAAACGTCTGTTTGCAGATATGTCGTCCTAATGGATCTTCATCTGTCCCAAGTGTAGCAAAATCGGGTTTCTCGTCTGCGTAGTAGAAGGCCGGTTCGATACTCGTCGATTGCCAATTAATAATGGCGGTAATGACCGTGGGGTCGTTCCGGTCAACGAAGATTTGACGTTTATGAAGGTCTGGGTGTAGCATCATAGGTGTTTGAGTGTCTTGAATCCGAGGGTCTTGTATCGACTTCTGCAGTACATGAGAACACGCTTCTAGAACCTTGATATGCTCCGAGACCAGTCCTTGCCGCCGTGTTCGAAGATCGGCATCAGTTCCCGGATGCGGGAGCCTTGAGAGTCCTGTATCAATAAGTGCGGAGGTGAAGGATGGGAGATCATGCCCTTAGCCGATCAGCGATGTGGCAGTCATGTCACACTTCATATGACTTACATGGTCCCCTGTTTGGTTCCTTGGTGTAGTACCTGGTGTCTCCGATGCTGCAGTCCCAGTATCTAATCCCTGTGTGTGGACCAATGCAGAAACTTGGATCAAACGCAACTTTGTGAGCTTCGTCGACCAAATCAGTGTTATGGAAGTATATTCCAGGTACGTGGGAAGGCTTGGCTCTTATATCGACCTCGTAGTCAGGCATTGATCACTAAAATAATCCCCCTTTAGCTGACATTTACCCTTTAAAAGAAGGCTAGCTATTTACCTTGCCATTCTTGTCATCTGACTACTAATTCATCGATGACTCTTTTCAATTTGGCATCCTTGTTGGCAGCCGCAGTGTCGAATTGAGCAGTCGCCAGTTTCCCATGTGTGGAGTTCTTTCTGGCCCAATCTTTGAGCCCAGGAGCCTTGGCCTGAGAATTGACTTGCATAACAACGTTTAGGCTCATTGTGTTGGGGTCGTATTTGCCAGCGTCGATGCGGACTGGTATATCCTTGTCTTTGCTTTTCGACGGGATGATGCGACTACCTTCGATGGTCGTCGCTGCTACACTCTATATACACATCTGCCCCACACTTCACAAACTTTCCACAGAGCCAGTACAAGGATCAACGGTCCCAAAAAAAAGATAAGAATACTGACATCAACCCAATACTTCTTATTACATATGCCATCGTGCAAAAAGAGAATGAACAAGACTACGCCCTTCAAAAAGGGCTTTGTCGGGATTCGAACCCGAGACCTGTCACATTTTCTTTGAGTTCCTTTCGGATAGGAACTGGGCCTGAGTACAACCCGAAGCGACAATCATACCCCTAGACCACAAAGCCGAAACGCTCATTGACATTTTGGAGAAAAAGGCATTTATTTATTAATATAAACCAATTCCATCTCCACCAACGGTAGAGCACATGATTGGCCAGAAGTCCCCAGTATTCGATCGGTTTACAGTGACAAAATCATCATGGGATGATCTGTAGCGACCGCGACGACTTATCCTGCAGGTTGCAGGGAGATGTCTTTACATGTCATGTTGCTCCTGAAAATGAATATTTCTCTAATATCGATAAGATAACAGGTTCATAGCCATAGTAGACCGGGCCATCAAAAGCACGGCTCACGACCTGGGGAACGTTCGCGCTTACCGTAATGGGAAGAGTGTGTTTCCCACCTTAACATGAACATGAGGCCGCCGCGCCATGCTTCCTTCCGTACCGCTGAAAGCCGCCATACGATTCACTATCAGCCAGCACCGAATTGAACGGCACCGCGCAATCCGTCGACGAGTTGAAGACCAAGCGGCTTTTACGGCCCTCGATACACGGCCGAGACCAAATCGCAATTGGTACCTGCGACAGACCATCACCCGTTTGCCCCTGTTGTCAACTCTGCCACCGGCTTCAATTATTCATCATTGCTTGCTGTATGTTTTCACTTGACATGACGAATCAATAATTGAATACAAGGGAGGCTTGAGCGACGATGTCGAGGAGGGCAGCATCAGGCGCCTCAGGGCCGATATGGCCTGTTGGTGGCGGATCCAACAACAACTCTAGCTCCATGCGAGGTCTTGTACAATTTATCGCTGATTTACGAAACGCACGCGCACGTGAACTCGAAGAGAAACGAATCAACAAAGAACTTGCCAACATTCGACAGAAATTTAAAGGCGGAAACTTGGATGGTTATCAAAAAAAGAAATATGTGTGCAAATTGCTCTACATCTACATTCAGGGGTACAATGTTGATTTTGGGCATTTGGAGGCTGTCAACTTGATCTCAGCAAATAAGTACTCAGAGAAGCAGATCGGATACCTTGCAGTAACCCTTTTCCTCCATGAGCAACATGAGCTCTTGCATCTGGTGGTCAACAGTATACGAAAAGACCTTCTAGACCACAACGAACTTAACAACTGCTTGGCCCTCCATGCCGTTGCCAATGTCGGTGGGAGAGAAATGGGTGAAGCCCTCAGCGCTGATGTACATCGGCTGCTGATATCCCCGTGAGTAA
Source organism: Phaeomoniella chlamydospora (assembly GCA_001006345.1). Taxonomy (NCBI): domain Eukaryota; kingdom Fungi; phylum Ascomycota; class Eurotiomycetes; order Phaeomoniellales; family Phaeomoniellaceae; genus Phaeomoniella; species Phaeomoniella chlamydospora. The sequence continues at coordinate 7,825 of LCWF01000127.1, read as the reverse complement.
ATTAGCCCAGCTCCCTATTGCAATGATTGACAAGCAGCAGGACCTCGAAGGCATTTGTCAAGAAGAAAGCAGCTCTGACCCTCTTGCGACTGTACCGAAAATACCCGGCGATCGTACAACAAGAATGGGCCGAAAGGATCATCTCGTTGATGGATGATCCCGACATGGGCGTCACCTTATCTGTGACTTCTTTGGTCATGGCACTAGCTCAGGACAATCCTGATGCCTACAAGGGAAGCTATATCAAAGCCGCACAGAGGTTAAAACGCATCGTCGTCGAAGGCGACATCTCTCCAGACTATCTATATTACAAAGTCCCCTGTCCCTGGGTCCAAGTCAAGTTTCTGAAATTACTTCAGTATTACCGTCCTTCTGGTATGTGACCCTGATCAAATTCTCTGCCACCCATGGCTAACTATCTAATCAGAGGATACACACGTCCGCGAAATCATTCGAGAATCTCTACAGGCAATTATGACAATTGCTATGGAAATGCCCAAAAATGTACAGCAAAATAATGCACAAAATGCCGTTCTATTTGAAGCTATCAACCTCCTTATTCACCTCGATACCGAGCACAATCTTATGATGCAGATTTCATCCAAACTTGGAAAATTCATTCAATCACGAGAAACGAATGTACGATACCTCGGTCTTGAAGCTATGACACATTTTGCAGCAAGAGCTGAAACCCTTGATCCCATCAAAAGACACCAGAACATCATCATTGGGTCTCTCCGAGATCGAGATATTAGCGTCAGGCGTAAGGGCTTGGACTTGCTGTACAGCATGTGCGATACCACCAACGCTGTCCCCATCGTCAATGAGCTTCTCAAATATCTCCAGACAGCGGATTTTGCTATCCGCGAAGAGATGGTTTTGAAAGTGGCTATTCTTACGGAGAAATATGCGACCGATGCTCAATGGTACATTGACATCTCGTTAAAGTTGCTCGCCATGGCAGGAGATCATGTGAGCGACGAGGTCTGGCAGCGAGTCGTTCAGATAGTCACCAACAACGAACCGCTACAGACGTATGCCGCACAGAACATTCTTGAGTACATCAAACCAGATGCATGCCACGACACGCTTGTCAAAATTGGAGGATACATCCTAGGTGAATTCGGGCATTTGATAGCGGATAATCCGGGATGTAGTCCGATCGAGCAATTCATGGCTTTGCAGTCGAAGATGCTCTCCTCCTCAGAGTCTACGAGAGCCCTTATCCTATCAACATTCGTCAAGTTTGTCAATTTGTTTCCGGAGATCAAACCGCAATTGCTGCAGGTGTTTCAAGTCTACAGCCACTCCCCAGATTCCGAGTTGCAGCAAAGGGCCTGCGAATATCTGACTTTATCGACCCTTCCTACAGATGATCTTCTCCGGACTGTGTGTGATGAGATGCCCCCATTCTCGGAAAGGGCCTCGGTGCTGCTGTCACGACTGCATCAGAGGAGCGTCGGGACAAGCGATAAGCGCACTTGGATCATTGGAGGAAAGGATGCTAATGACCAAAACGAAGCTCTGGTTGCCCAACAGACAGGTCTGAAACGCACTTTTACCACCATCGTGAACGGACATGGCGCGCCTCAGACTAATGGTAACCCCCCCGCAAGCGGCACGAGTAACGGATCCTCAAACGACCTCGCAGGCCTCGATATCAACGGTGATAGTAGCGAAGCCAAGGCCCCAAACCTCGCCAGTGCTGCTCATTTGACACCGGACTGGGAGGCTGGATATAAACGTCTTTTCTTTGCTGATGAAGGTGTGCTGTTCGAGGATGCACAGATCCAGGTTGGTCTCCGCTCCGAGTATCGAGCTCACATGGGGGTCATCAAACTTTATTTTACAAACAAATCCCCCTTCTCAATCGGATCTTTCACAACGACATTAGACAACAAGTCATCATCAGCTTTAAAGATTGATACAAAATCCCTGCCTGAAAGTCACATCGCAGCCGAATCTCAGTCTCAACAGACGATTGTATTTACTGCTACAGGAGCGTTCTCTGAATCTCCAACCATCAGGATCTCGTATCTTGCTGGTGCGTTGCAAGCATACACGCTACGCCTGCCAATTCTACCTCATCGCTACGTTGAGCCCTCAGAGCTATCGGCGGAAGATTTTTTCAAGAGATGGCGTCAGATTGGCGGCGGTGCCCTCGAAGCACAGTCCACTTTTGCGGTGAAGAACACCAGAGTCGATGAGCCATGGACACACAAGATGATTACAAATTTCAAGTGGAAGATATTATCTAATGTGGATCCGAACCCGAAGAATTTCGTTGGGTGCGCTGTGTATCAGGTCGAGGGTGGTAAAATGGGCATCCTGCTTAGGTTGGAGCCTAACTGGGAGCAAAGGGTATGTCACAAGCCGTTTAAGTTATTATTAATTGATTATCAAGTTGCTCTCTTGAGTATGCGTCGGCTAACAAGGTTCTTAATACAGATGTTCCGAGCCACTATTCGCGCTACGCAAGAGACCATTCCTGGAATTCTTCTTAAAATGCTAGAACAGAAGCTCACGGCGGGACCGACAACGTAAATGAATAGGATATAGTCCTTGTTGCAGCGGAATAGACTATTTCTACTTATGCAGCCTCGAAACTCGCACCCGGAATGGAATATCAAGCTCTTTTCCATTTCCCCCACGATGCTTTCATCAGTCTGACCGCCACACAATGGAAATTTATGCCTCCTCCACTGAATCTTCAAAAGAAGACTTCTCCATCGCAGCGCTGCCATCTGGCCTAACTCTACCCGTCCAAAGTCGAAGCGCAATGTTTACTCTATCAACTTTTGAGCCCAGATAAACTTGATTAAGAGCTTTCGGCGGAATTTTGCATTGAAGCTTGCCATCAAGGATCACGCCGTTGAGCCTGACAGCTGGGTTCAAAGGCTAGTCTACGTGAGACGTCTCTGCTTTGGACCCCTAACGTCTTTGCGAAGTTTCTCTTCAAATCTGACATGATAGTCATATAGCCTGTGTCGAAACGTGGTGCCATCGGCCTCAATAGACGGGGACTTGGCATGAGACGTTTGACGCATGACACCCGAAAATGGTACCGATGGAAGGTTGTCCCCAATGGCTCTCTGTCACACAAACGCTCTGGTCGCATGTGTTGCACAATGTGCTTCGTTCCAATAGTTGGGTCTGACTTAGGATGAGACATCAAGAGAGAAGATACATAGCAGGATCATTGGAGCCATAGGTAAACGGACCAAGCTGTGATAATGTCAAGAAGATTGTCCAAGTTAGTGGGTTGTTAGCTGAGCAGGTAGTCGGTAGCTCAGGTACATATAACTATACATCTCATATACGTGTGCAAACAACCAAGCACTTGACCATTTAGCCAGACCTTTTTTTCAGTGGAATCACTTACGAATATTGTAGGTCCAGCTATTGAATCAATATCTGACAATCACGGAATAGAAGTGAATGAGAAAGAAGTAGGTAAAGGTACATACATAATGTAAGTTAGTTATATGAATGAACATCTCTTCTACAGTACATGTACGTTATACCGCATTTACTGTAATTATTGCACAGATCGATATAACTAGTTACAGTAGTAAGTTAGTAACTTTTCACAAAATATATTTAGTTATCAACCTCTCATCTTCATCAGAGTCATGTCGCTGCTGCTGCTGCGGGATCTACAGCTACAGTAGTTTCTTTAGATCGATCTAGTAGGATACAAATTGATTTGGCAAGCTGAAATTGACATTTATTGGATTATATAGGTATAAGTGTGGGTATTGGACTGCATGCTTCTCCTGGTTATTCTGTTGTTGGTTCGTTGGCTAGATGTTCGTTCGTATATATAGTTCTTCATTGGCTATGCTATCCTATGCTATCGTATGCTATGATATGCTATGGTGAACATCGGCCATTCATATTGGTTTTTTTTTTTTTTTTGGGTGGCATGATAGAGGCGAGGGGATGGGGAATGGTTTGTGGGATGTAGGGGATCGAGGTACTGTAAGCAAGGAGGTCATTAATGGAAAATTTTTCTTTCTTTCTTTCTGGAAAGTTGTTATGAGAAACAATTTGTCTCATTACAAAGGACCATGACTGTGTACCATGCTGGAGATTCCCAACTTTTATCAATTTGCATTTGCACTTGTATCATCGAGGGGCTGGTTCTCGTCTGGTACTGCCTCACACCTTGGCTTCACTCTTTGGTGGTCTGTCACCAAATATTGTAGTTCCGACTCGCACTTCGTCACTTCCTTGTCTTATAGCCGCTTCAAAATCCGAGCTCATGCCCATACTCAATTCGAGTCGTCTGCTATCACCGAAAGCCTTGAGACCGAGCTGCTCTTCCAATGTATCCCGCGCTTTTTTAAGAGTGAGAAAGTCTTCGTTTTCTGTTTCTGGAGTAGTTGCCTTTGACCTTGCAATTGCACCAATGGTCATAACACCCCGAAGTCGCAGATTGGGACACTTGTGCAAGATAAATTCGCAAAGTTCCTTGGCTTCGCGATTTTCTTCGGATGGAGGGGTTACACCGGACTTTGACTCTTCGCCACTCGTATTGATTTGCACAAAGACATTGAGAAGGTCTTCTTCGTCATTGTCTCCGCTGTTTGCTTCTACCAGTTTCGCCTTGCGGTCTCCCTTTCCTTTGTCAAGAAGGCTGGCTTTCTTTGTCGTATCTACGCTTTCGACGGCCCAGAGACCTCGGACGTCTCGAGCCAAGGCGACACATTTATTGCTTTGCAGACCACCAATGAAATGCCAACGTATAGTCCGCGGGAGAATCTTGCTCTTTTCGAGTAGTTCTTGTTGGTAATTCTCACCGAAATGAACCGCGGGTGGCAGATCAGCGACGGGTACGTTTGAAACGCTGTCAGTCGGTAACGGGGATGAGGGAGGTGGCCGATGCAGGGCAAGCACATCTGCCGCGGGCTTCAATTTCGACACCAGAACTATACGGGGCAGTTGTGAGCTCGGTGATGGGAGAGCGGTCCGTACGCTATTGCAGACGGCAGAGTAGTTTTCTAACAAGGCAGAGACTCTGGCGGGGTCGAGCTTCATTTCTGGTACGGATGCGTCTGATTTGCCCGCGTCTGCGTTGGACATTGTTCTACAGTATGATTGAATAGGAAGCAGATGAATAGTCCTAGTTCAAGTTGATTTCCAGAAGTTCTGTGCTATTGGCTCAATGGTGTTCGAACTTTGCAAAACATTGGGTATATTAATCAAAGTCAACAATTGACGTCGAGGCAAAGCTGTTGTGGGTCTTGATATGGACTTCGATAATTAATAAAGGGCTGAAATAAAGTTCTCGGACGATCCGGTCGAGAAGCATCATCATAAACCATCCCAGATCGTCCCAGATCGTCGGTGATGATTCCACCCCGCCGCTCAACTTCCTGTAGGCTTGTTGTCAGATTTCGACATCTGGAAATATGGTTCTCTTCAACAGGCACAAGAATAAAGAATGTTCCTTGTCTCGTGACCGCGAAACGCTCTTGGTCATTTTCACTTGTCCGCGGATCTCCATGACTACGGGCGAGTGTTTGGAGCCATCCGCCACATCCCAAAATCAAATTCCTATACCATATACCATATACTTATATCTATATATATATCTTACAATATATCATTAATAAATCAGAACTATAGAGACTATACTATAATCGCAAACGATTAACAATTAAACTATTTGATTCTATAAAGAATTTTCTGGTATAGGTAGTTAATATTTAGTATATACTATAATAACACCACTATAAAATTAACTATTTACTCTTCTTTAATAGAAGTATTTAGATTATAGAATACTAGTTACTTATTCTTAAACTAAATAGAAATTGGTAGGTTATATTTTATATAATTAATTTATATA
>LCWF01000126.1:315-33743 GCA_001006345.1 Phaeomoniella chlamydospora | reverse complement strand
TTATAGATATTTATAAGATTTTAGCTTAAAATATATAAATATTTTATTAAATTTTAATATATCTTATTAATTATATATAATAAATAAATAAAAATATTATTATTAATTAATATTAAAGTTATTTATATATATAATTAATTAAAATTTTAGTTAGAGTTATAGATTACAGTAAAATTAATAAATTAATAATAAATTATTTTTATTTTTATTTTTTACGATGAAATTTAAAGATATTAAATTTTTATAACTTATAACTTATTATTTATTATTTACTTATTTATAAAATTTATAGAATTTTTATATTTTATTAATAATTAGAGTATAATTTATAATTTATAATATTTTTAAATTATAAGATAATTATTAGGATTATCTTAATATAAATAATATATATATAAATTATATATATAATAAATACATAATTATATTTAAAATATAAAATTACGCTGTATATTAGGGTTAATTACGGATTATTACGTTACAATACAGCCATAATTACGAGAACCCCGTTTGGTCCCGCGTGCAAATAAAGTATATAATTTCAGGTTTTTGCCAAGACATTTACTGATTTTTGCAAATAACTGTATGATCAAAGATAGCCCCGGCCGAAGCGACGTCTCGTCTCCATATCATTCATGGTACCGACGTCGGCATGACTTTCTGTCAAAAACCATAGCTGTCTAACATAGTATGTAAGTTTCTCGAGTGAACTAAATCACAGAGCCCCGCGTGTACATGTACTTGCGCCATGTACCCTATAAACTGACCCTCCGCAGTAAAGAATCTGACACCATGAACCCGTGAAGAGAGATTACAACAACACAACTCTTGACTGCGTTTTACAATGCTCGATCCAGTACCTCCGCCAGCCCCTTGGCTGTACTCGGCTGTCGAGCCTTTAGCCAACAAATTGGGTCTCTATGCTCTTCCTGCTCATGTACATGAGGTCATTTTCGCGTTCACAATATACCATTTGATTTACACTGTCGGCTCGCCCGTGCTGAGCAACGCCCTTGTCCCCGACACCTATAGAAAACTGAATGCCCGTCAGAAGATTAATTGGGATGTTCATGTGGTATCATTCATACAATCGGTCTTCATCAACATACTTGCATTATATGTCATCAATACAGATCCAGAGCGCAAGGGCATGAATGCACTAGAAAGAATATACGGATACACAGGTGCTTGCGGGTTGGTCGGTGCTCTAGGAGCTGGGTACTTTCTCTGGGATACCATAATCAGCACGAGATACTTGAACTTGTTCGGTATAGGAACGCTGTTGCATGCCCTAGCAGCACTCTGTGTATTCAGTGCCGGATCTGTGCGTTCCTCTTTGGACTGTATAGATACGCCGTATACTGACTGCATTTTCCAGAGACCATACCTTCAATACTACGGCTCAACCTTCATTCTATATGAATTATCCACCCCGTTCCTGAATATTCATTGGTTTTGCGATAAACTCGGTCTCACCGGTTCGAAACTCCAATGGTATAATGGCATGTGCCTCCTCGCGACCTTCGCTGGCTGCCGCCTCTTTTGGGGTACCTATCAATCTTTCCGTGTGTACCAAGACATCTGGGAAGCCCTTAGTGTCCCTTCAACCACTTCAATCGCTTCTGCCATCCAAGCACATGCCCTCGAATCCGGCACCTCGGAGCGTATTTTCAAGCTTTCTGGTGGTCAATGTGTTCTCGGCGATCCAAGCTGTGCTGCCGCTCAATCCGAAATCCTCCGCTTCATCTCCCACTCACAGCATTTGCCAGTAGGTCTCGCCTTCTCAACGATCGCTTCCAACCTAGTCCTCAACTCCCTAAACTTCTTCTGGTACACGAAGATGATCAAGACCGTCCTAGCAAGGTTCAAGGGCGTCCCAGATCGATATGCTGATCAACAAGGAGTCTTGGTCGAAGGCGTGACATTGGCCGCTGATGATCTAGATGAAAAGGTGCCAGAAGGATATGGAAAGATCACCGATTCTGGGAAGGACTCCGAAACACCTGGAACTCAGAGTGAGGATATGGTAAAGGGAGTGAGTTCAGCCGTCGGGGACAAAGTCGATGGCGTCAGAGAGCGAAAGTGATATGACTAGGAAGTTAGAATGCGGCATTTCGATCTCATTGGTAAGATCTGGTTTAATTGGAATTTGTTCGGGTCTATAATAGGAGTGGCATCGTTAATCTTTCGTCTCCCTTTTCCAACTTGAACCACCATTACTCCCCAGCCTAAGTGCTCAAAACCACAAATCAGTCCTCTTTCGTTGAGAACTCGCGCACTTGATGTACACAACTACTTTTTCAAGGTCGCTCAGGCATAAATAAACAAAGAGCGTAAAACGGGCAATATGAATCAAATCCTCTTTGAATTGAAAATGAATTTATACCGCAGATCGAATCTTCAGGATTATTCTTTCTCACTCCCTTTCTCTTTCTACATAGTTAATATACAGCATTCCCATCCGACAACTACCTCAAATTCCTCCGAATGTAGTAATTCCAAAGAGCCGATAAGAAAAAGAAATCATTCGCTCTCGTGATCTCCCTAATTCTACATAATTTGTCTTTGGCATATTCATACTCCTATGAACTCCCACCAGGCATCCACTTCCTCAACACTTCGGGAACCTCGATTCTGCCATCGCCCTTCTCATCGGCTCGATACCCGTACTCCATCAAAGCGGCCAACACCCTAGGTACCGCCATCGCCGTCCCGTTCACCGTATGAGCAAACCTCGTAGACCCTCCTCCTGCTGCTGCTGCTGTCGTTGTTGCTGCTGCTGTGGACCCCGAATCGTCTTTGACCCTTGTCCCAAGTCTCCGAGATTGGTAATCCGTGCAGATGGAAGTAGAAGTCAATTCGCCCCATCCGTTGTCCGGGTCTGATTCGTCTTCTTTACCTCGTCGATATCTCGAAGGGAAGAAAGCTTCGATGTCGATCTTTCTCCAGGCTGAGGCGCCGAGGTCGGTTATTGGCATTTCAAGCACCCGGCATGGGAAGTCAAGGGAGGCGAGAATTTCTTTTTGGATGTTGAGCATTTCGTCGAAAATCGGGGTGGAGTGTTTGGTCCATTCGGAGGGGTTGGTTAGAGGATCTGGTGGTGAGGTGGAACTGTCTGGAGATGTCTTCTTCTTGGAATCCTTGGTTGTCAGTTGTGGTGAATCTGTCCAGGCGAACATTTCCACTTTGTTGAATTCGTGGACCCTGTATAAGCCTTTAGATTCTACACCTCTGGCCCCAGCTTCGGCGCGATAGCAACGTGATACTCCTGCAACTTTCACAGGGAGATTCGAAGCCGAGATGGTTTGATTCGCCAGCATGGCAGCCAAGGGAATTTCTGCGGTTCCTGCTAAGCTTCGAGGGGGTTTTCCGGACTCAACGTCCCGGGCACTCTGCGCAAGTTCGTAGATTTGCTGCTCGTCGTTTTGATCTCGGGGTTGGAATCCACATGCTTCTGCGATGTAGGAGTAGACTAGCGAGGGGGGAGAGACTATCGTCCAACCGCGTTTGACGAGAACGGATAGAGCATATTGGATCAACGCTTGCTCGAGAAGAGCAGCTTGTGAACAGAGGTAATACCATCCCCAGCCGGTTGTGGTTGAAGCGGATGCGAAGTCGAGGAGGGAGAGAGACGAGCCGATATCCGTGTGAGCGGGACGGTGCTGACTTTTCAGAGCTTTCGCAGCTGGCGATGTTGGGTCGTAGTTCAAGTATTCGATCAACACAGGTTCAGAAGTGATCTTTCCACCAACTTCAGAATTGTTGAACGGTGTCTGCGGGCTCGTCAAACTGGGTTGACCGAGCGCAATATCATGTAGACGTTGTTCTGCTTTTGCCAAAATTTGCTCCTTTGCACTGATATCGGCCCCCTCCTTTAACGACTGCGCCTCTTTCTTCAAAGAATCTATCTCCGCCACGGTATCAGTATCCTCATTTCGACGTGCCTGTAGAGCTCCAATCTTTTTCTCGACGGCCTTCAATTGTCTTCGGGGCTCCTGTATCTGTCTGCGCAGCTCCTGCACGTGGTCGTATTCTTTGTCGAACGTTCTCGCTTCCTCGGCACGGTCCAAATATCTTCTTCGCAGGCAGTTCTCTTCGTACGCTCTCCAATTCCGCCGGATGTGGCTGATAGGCGGTGTTTGTTGAGGCGCATTAGGTGGTCGTATCGCTTGAGATCGTAAAGCATGCTGGGAAAATGCACGTTCCTGCCCGATACCTACGCGCCGTCTAACATGTATTCGTTGGCATGAAATGCAAATCCAATCTCTACTGGATTTACCAGCCATCATCAACTTCGCTCCCGGCATAGTATGTTGTTGCGACCAGCTATAAGTTTAGTAGACTGGGAAATTTTGAAGCTCAGAGCGCTGAAATCCGAATTCATCAAGATCATGATCTCACATTCTCTTATGTAGCCCCTATACACTCCTTCAAGATTCATGCTCCATATACAATATGCCATACAAAGGTTATTATATTCTATAGATGCGTATGCATTCTTAAAGGAAGGTCCGCTTGTGCCTTGCCCCGTCTCACATCTGTTAGACCTTGATCTCATCCATCTCGCCCTATCCATCAAGTTCATCTACAGGTCCCCCTCTGTCCCTTCTATTTCTCTAACTCTAGCCTCAAGGCCGAGATATGAGACCTATAGAGCCCACCAATCAGTTTTCGGTAATATACCTGGTTGCCGCCTATCTTAGGTTAATGAGTACTTACGTAGTTCTCCTCTCCTACTCCATCGAATGCTAGTTCATCTCTCCAGAGTTCTGCTTGTCCCCGAGTTACATGGTCTTGTTCCATCCATAATTCCATCTCTAGCATTCTAACCCTTCGTTGCTCTCCTCTTCTTTGTTCTCTCCATTGCCTTGTCGGGCTCATATCTCCTTGTGCTGCCGCGATTTCTCTACCGTGAGGATTTCGTCTTCCTGTTCCTGGAGGAGCTGTGTAAGCAGCTTGATAACTTGTCACCCAGGGTCCACGAGACAGTTGAGCAGGGGTCTGAGGTTGGGATTCTGCCGGCAAGGAGTCGTTGTATGGCGTGAAATCGGGTCTACGGCGCTGAGGATCACGGGTCCGTCGACGAGGCTCTGTTTGCTGGCCTCGTTGTATTCCAAATGAAGGCAAAGGGGTCCGGTACAGAAGCGGAGTTTGAGGTTGTTCCCGGCGAACAGGGGTGCTAGTTCCAGACCCCAAAGGCCAAGGTGTTTGTGTTTCGACTTCGTTATGTCCTAAACTAGCTGCTACACTAGGCAACGATTCATTTTCTCTATACGGCAACGACAAGTCAGCGGGCGGTAATGATGCATCAGTCACACCGACCAAGCTTTCGAATGACGAAGACGAAGATGATGGTATCCTGTAACCGTTGCGCCTAACCATCGGTGACGCCCTGAGAGGTGCAAGAGGAGGAGGAAGCAGCAAGAATGGAGAAGAAGCTTCTGAGGAGATATCTGGATTGTTGGTCTCTCCTGTGCCACTGCCTCCGAACCGCAGCGGACTGTCCAGCCCATTCTCAACTCGACTGTCTTCGTGATCCTCATCCGTATCATGTCCATCTCTCTGCGATGAAAGTTGCAACTGGGTAAATAGAGTAGATACCTCCTCCGCCTGATCGGGCTCCGAGTCCAGAAATGGCACAGCTCGACCTTCACTCCTGTGCATCGGTATCATCCTCGTCAACTCAATCGACCTTCGAAACAGCGATATTTCATTATCGTCTCCGTCGCCTTCATAATCATCATCACTCTTCTCCTCCGACTCCTCTCTCGCCGTCTGCGCAAATCTCAACAACGAAGTCTGCCTCACCCTCGCATGACGATACGTGAATCCAATTGACCCGAACGGTAATTGTGGTGGCGAAGACGACAATATCGTTACGGGAGACGAGGGTTCCATTTCCCCGTCCTTCTCCTCTGAGTTTCTCTCTTCCCCATCTTCCTCATTCCCACTCCCGCCTCGTTCCTCTTCCTGTCCTGTCTTCTCTCCTTCCAACCTCTCCTTCATCGCCGCAACCCCCAAAAAGTCCTTCACCTGCGCCCTCGTAAACCCGGCTTCGAGCATATCCCGCCATACTTGAACCTCGTTCAAATGAGTTTGGATATCAGATTCCGAAAGGGACAGAGTTGAGGGAGGGAGACGAATCATCGTCGTTGCTTGGGTTCCAAGGGGGGTTGGGGGGTGATTGGTTATTCCATTCACGAAAAGGCAGGCTGTAGTTTCAATGATAGGATTGGGGATCCAGACGATAAGTTGAGTGCATATTAGACGGGTCTGATTGAGAGATGTGAGAGATCTGAGCTTTTTCTGTTGAAGAGGGTGGGTGATCACGGAAGGTGCGACGGTGGACATTGGAAGAGTGATTGGGTTCTGAACAACATGTTGAACCGGTCCAGCATACGATGGAATACACTTTGATTTTGGCTCTCGGCTTGGAGTCAATTAGAAGAAACTAAATGGTTTGGTGGAAGAAACTTGATGTTATACGATAACAATGTAATGTCGATGCAGCAAGCATATAGGAAAGTAGGTAGGGTATCGGAATCATTATAAGCGCTGAATACTACACCTCTGTTCCCCCCGATTCGTGAGCCTCTGCTCCTTCATACTGGTGAAATCTAAACTCTTGCCGCTCTTGTGGTTCTTTCATAACACTCCAACGCCACCGCCGCTAAAAAGCACGGCACCTCTCCTCTCTCTTGTACCCAGAATCGAACTAGATCCTTACATTCCAATGCAAAAGGTGAGTTTGGTCCCGCAGCAAACTTCATCGTACCTTGTTCACCATCAAAGATGATTGACCAATCGTCTGGATCTGAGTCCGAATCGGATCCCAACTGGCGAACATGGAACATGCTAGTCAGTCGAGCCTTTCCGTTGGGTAAGAAATCGACCTTCCACCCTAGAACAGAGCCGACAGCCTCACGGAATTCCATGGCTTTGTTCATCCAAATTTTGCGGTTTCGATCCAATTGCTTCTCTTTATCGGCGATGGTTCTCTCAAGCTCTTTCATTTCGAATTCTTTACTTTCGAGGGTAGAGATAGGTACTACTTTCGTCGAAAGGGGCTCCGAGCGGACTTGGGAGAGAAGTGCTGCATTCTCGGCTTTCAAAGCTGCCAATGTCGAGCGTTGGAGGTTGAAATAGTCATCTGTTGGATTAGAGCGAAGTTCCAGGATACGTGTCCTAGATCTCGTCTTTAGCGATGATAATTGTTTTTTAGCTGCAGTAAGCTCTGTCTGAAGTAGCTGGTTCTTTTCTTGCAGTTCCGTGAGAGACGCTTGGAGATTCTTGTTCTTCCTAAGGATTTGGCCGTATTGACTGCTCTCATCTTGCTCTTCTTCCTCGAGAGAGCGTTTTGTGCCCCGGGTTGCTGGCGCCTGGGCGGATATCGAAGATGTATTCTCGTATTTGGAAAGATCTTCGTGGAGTGCATGGATTTCTTTGCGATACTCATCGACAAGGAATTCCAATTGCTGAATTTGCTGTACTTTGACGGCGTCGAAATTGTTGTCTTCAGGGAACATCATGGTTTCTTCCGTGTCAAAGGTCTTCAGTTGAGCTCGTAGATATTCAACTTCCTTGACAGCCAAAGTTCTTTGTCTTTCCAACCGTTTAACAGCCTTGTTGTCTGGGAGAGGAGGTGCTGATCCCGCTGCAGCACTACTAGCTTCCAATTTTGCAATTTCCTCCTTCAGCTTGCCACGAGACTTCTCAAGAGCTCTGATAACTTCATCTTTCTCGCTGACTTCAGCTTGGGCCTTACCAAGGCGGTCGACTGCTGACGCATGTTCGATCTGTTCTTGGACAAAGGCTTTCACGACCGCCTCGGGGGACTGAAATTGGATATCTTGCCCTTCTCTTTCCAGAAGGCTAGTCCATGTCCGTCTTTCATCCTCAAGCAGCTCTTTTTGTATCTGAAGCTCACCCATCTGACGCTGGACATCATTCATGACCTGCAATTCTGTTTCCAGCGAACGTTTCTGTTCCTCAACCACCTGCACACTTTTATGGGCATCGCGAAGTTTTCGAAGCTCTGCAGCCTGTTCACGATTGGCGCTCTCCAGCCGACGAATGTGCGTCACCTGATCAGAGAGCTCCCTTTGAATGACCGCCAGTGTCTCGCTATCTCCAGCCCGCGCTTTCAATCGGACAATTTCGGCTTCGTGATTCTCGTTTTCCGCATTCTGCTTTGTAAGAGCAGCATTAGTCGCGTCTAGATCGGCGTTGAGTGCTTGCAAGTCCTGTTTAAAGCTGGCGACTGTGTCTTCGAGCGTTGTACATTTTGCCTCAATTTCATTGATCTGGTATTTGTAATGGCGATCTTGATCCGCAAGCCGCTCTTGGGCGTCCTCTACCTCTTCTTGCAGTGATTGATTGCGATCTTGTGCGTCCCTAAGCTTCCGCTCTAAGCTGGCTTTTTCATTGATATTTTGGTCCTGCGCGTCGCGTACTTCCTTTTGAAGGGCTTCGTATTTCTTTGAAGCTTTCAGAGCGACGCCTTCAGCAGCCTTATAGAGTGATTAGTCGCAATAACCTTGGTAGGAGGTTGAAATATACCTGTGCTTTCTTGTAATCGGCTTCTGCTTTCACTTGAAGTTCTCTAATTTCCTTCTCATGTTGAAGGGTTAGCAGGCCGCGCTCTTGCTGCAGGTTCTCCAGCTCATATCTCAGCGAGTTCAGCTGGGCTCGTAGATCTTCTTCATGATTTCCTGCGTCACTGTTCAATATGTGTGTAACAGACTAGGCATTCGATCATACCGAGCTGCGATCCTGGCCGGGCTGTCAAAGACTGCCGGGATATCGAGCGTTTGAGAGGCTGTTGTCCTGATGCATCCGTTGGTTGGCCCGAAATCAAGTCATATGTTGGCTGCGTCGCAGCTTGTCTCTTCGTTTGGAGCTGACATTGTAAGCAAGCGCCGTGTCCAGCCGATAGTTTGAACTTACAGCAGTGTTTGGGCGCGGAATCTCAGATCTTGGACCTTGAATACTTTTGCGCCCACTCAACGATGTTCTCGAGATCGAGAGGCGATGCTGCCTTGAGCTCGACCCAAGTGGGGAGCTCATGGTTGGTTGCGCAAATGCTATCTGATCAGGAACCAGGTGGGTGAAATCATGTTGCTTTGAATCCCGTGTCCGAATTTGGAGATATCCAAACAAAGAGCACAGATCGATCTGCAGTACAAATTCCACCATACAATCATCAAATCAAACTCATGTTCCCACAACATAAGTCCCTGCTAGGTCGACAATTTTCATAGACCGTCTTGTGGTTGAACACGTGTGCTGTCTATCTTTAGGGAGCCCTATTCACATTTCTTCTTGAGTAACATTATTCAAGACTCATTCGTGACGCAATCATACTGCGCGGCTACAGCATTGATCAGGCACACAAATCTACAATTCAGAGCTTGTCAATCAAATGCGATATCAATTAGGCTATGCAGTTCATTCCTACCCTACAATTTTGGTTTGAACGCTCAACTAAAACGGACGCTGAAATACCTACAATACAGAACACCCGCGAAAATATCGCAATCATAAGCCGCCAGGTCCTAAATCATCGTTGCGGTAGGATCCGGAAAATACGGACACTTGGTCTGCCGGCATGTCCAATTTGTGACACCAGCAACTCAGTTCTTATCATCAATCCACCATATGGAAGGATGCATCATCTCATCTAGAAACCAAGCTTAGCTTTCTTGATCCTTGGGGCGACTCCAGCAACGACCAAGACAGAAGCCACGATCACAGCCCAGAGCTGAATGTGGAGTGCCATCTTGTTGAAGCCTGTTTCGGTGGCCGCACAGATTGTTGCTAGCGCCATCAGGAGAATGAGGTAGCCAGAGATTCTGTGGTATTTGTATATCTTTTTGCCGTTGTCAACGCTTCCGAAGACGGATGTTGGGATATAGTATTGCGCGAACCCTATCAATGTTTGAATGACGATGAGGATATACGTGACTAATCCTATCCTGCCATGAATGCTAGTGAACCTAGCATGGTTGCCTTTGTTGACTTCGATGACGATAAGCCCCGCTATCAAAGCAAGGAATCCGGTGAAATTGATGGCGAAGTGGATGTTGGTGCCGACAGTTTTTTGTTTCGGAGTATGCGTTGGCTGTAGTACAAGGATCCCTTGTACAAGGAGCAAGATGCCAGCTGAGTTCAGCAGCTATGCGAGGATCAGCGACTTGTTTCGTGACAGGGTAGAACAGAACGAACCGGATGAGCAGAAAACAATATCAGGTCATTCATGAATATGGCAGACCACACCAGCGCCGTCAGCTACGACGAGTGTCAGTATGCTCCTGGGCTCGAGGTAGGTGTTCGCGGCTTACTATCCATATCCCTGCCTGCGCCACCGTAGCGGTGCCTATGAAGAAATTATACTGTAACCCGGAGCCTTCCTTCTGCGAGGCATCTCCAGGTCGACCCAAGAGGGGTTCGGTCTCTGGAGCTGGTGGGGGATTTTCTGGAATACCCGTAGCTGACGCCATCCTTGCAGACGGTAAGGTTCTCGACAAGCAAATTATTGGCGAAGGTCAACACTAGGTTCTAGGAGAGTGATGATAGTGGCAAAGACGACGAGCCCGGCAAAAGTCAAGAGAAAGATAATCGAGAGGGAGGTGAGCATTATTATTAATGTACTGTAGATGTACAGAGTATAGTGTGGAGGCAGATCGATATGGGGGATACTGTGCTAGAAAGGAGTGATGAGGGCATAGATGGTGTTAGTTTATCGGAGGATGGCGACAGCTTATTCTGCGTCATGGCCATACTGGGAACATTTTGTACAGTATCAGTAGCTTTTGGTGGCATTCGGGGGGTGCTAGGAGCCCTCGTAGTCACCACCAGTACAGCAAGAGAGCATACGCGGAGTAGCCAAACCCTGTCATATAGTGTGGGGAGGGGCACGAACTGTCTGGCCATTGTGCCGAACGGGTGTTGAAATTGTAACCAATCATAAACTTGGAGATGGTCAGATGCTCCTCTTCACTCTGGGTACTATATACCTCAGGATACAGATGAGTGCGATACGCTAAAACCTCAGTGCAAGCAGAATTAGGCTCCAGTATATAATAATAATTATACCCTACTTCAATAATTATACTAACCTTTTTAAACTTTTTTTATAAATTATAATTGTTTCTAACTGAAATATCTCTCTGATTAATCCGATATAAACTTGAATTGATAACTGGTTATATATTAATAAAAAAGAAAAGTTTAGTGTAAAGGATAAGTTTTAATTGTTATCTTTTATATTATAGTAAATTTCTTAGCTCACACTGACCCTAATTCTTGGCTTATACTAAGGTTTTAGTGCATTGCACTTGTCTGTATCCTGGTAAAAGTCTGCCAGTCACCCCAACGCTCAGGGCAATAAACTAGAATCCAAGGGCTGGAGGAACTCGGCAGATTTGCAATTTCATCGAGTTGCATCGCATGTACATGTAATTATCTATGATGGGTTAGGAGTCAACTTCCGCATTTGCATACAAACATCACTTCAACCTCCTTGATAGACGCATGTTCCCCAGAAATGCACCGTCAAGCCCGTGTACACCTTGACTTCAAGATCGGTGGGATGGTTTGCTGGTGATGTACCACCACACATACCTCTTCCAAACACCATAAAGCCTTTTTCTTTCTCCGGAACCAGGGGTTCACATGGACCGATTCCATATTTGACCAACAATTATTGGTCCTCGTCAAAATCGGCAAAACGCCAGTTTTTGGAAGTCAACTCTTTTTCTTCTCCCGTGTTCGACCTCTCTAAGCCCTATCCTCTCATGTATTTCGCCTCTACTACAAAAAAGTTATATTCCGTGTTGGATGTACATACCTCGGGGTTGATCCCAATGGAATTACGGTTATTCTCAAGCCGGAAGCAGTCTCCTCCGGATGTGTAATATATCAAGAGTGTCCTGAACTCCAGAACCAATGAGCGACGTAGGACAGGAAGGTAGGGTTTCCCCATTGTGTCTTTTGTCATTTATGAAATCTCGCCATACTTTGTCATGTATATGAGGTCTGCCTTCAAAAGGGTGTTGTTGCCCTTCCCAAGGCGCGCCCGCATGTCCGAATCCTTTTCGAGTCAATAGATATCCGCCCTGTCGGTCTGAAGCATCGAAATGGATCCATTGTGAAAGCGGGAGATCTACCATCTTCTTCTGCCCGGTCGAGTTTTACCTAAGGACCGTGTCCATTGATCCAGATACGATTAGCATTGGAAACTGTTCGATTTTCAAGAGATGGGACCAATGGTGATTATATATGTGACTGCGAGAAAGTAAGGAGTGAAAGAGGAAAAGAAGGTCGTCTTCAAGTCAGTTACAGATGAATTAGTCTGCGATGGTGTTTGTGGGGAAGCCCATTGGGACCTGGCACGTGACACCAAAAATTCTGAGAAATTATCCCGATCGGACCGTTACCATAAGAGTCATAAAATGTGTACAGGTGTTCAATTGAAATTTGCTTTGGGAGTGCATTGATATTTCTATGTCTTTCTCTTCCATATACCTGATTTACTAGAGCTATGTCAGGACAGTGACAGACCATCTGCACCTGTGCCGACGTATATAAAAGCCCTTGCTCAACAATGCACCTATAGGACCCTGGCCTTGTATTACTGGTATCGGACAACTCTATTTTCGACACTTTGTCCTGACAGAGACTCATCATATCCGCACCTAAGGTACACATACTCCTTCGACGTTCGTTCAATGGGTCAGAGCCCCCAATCAGACCCTGCCCGGGTCAGTGTGCTCGGCAAGGAAAGCATAGCTGTTGGATTCGGAATATGGAAAACACATGTCATTGAGGACTTGCTCACCAATTTGCAATCCAGTACTTATGTTGTTGTTACGGACACAAACATCGGCTCAATTTATCTTCCTTCCTTCAAGACCAACTTTGGGCAAGCCGCCTCAAGATTACCTTCTAAGCCAAGACTGCTGATCTACGAAGCTGCCCCGGGAGAAAATTCCAAGTCCCGCCAGACGAAAGCTGCTATTGAAGATTGGCTCTTACAGCAGAGTCCGCCATGCGCTCGGGATACTGTTATGCTAGCTTTAGGTGGAGGTGTGATTGGGGATTTGACTGGCTTTGTGGCAGCAACCTACATGAGAGGCGTTCGGTTTGTGCAAGTCCCAACAACACTTTTGGGAATGGTCGATTCATCAATAGGTGGAAAGACAGCCATTGACACCCCTCACGGCAAAAATTTGATCGGTGCCATTTGGCAACCCGAGCGAATCTACGTCGACCTCGAATTCTTGGCAACGTTGCCTCCAAGGGAATTTATCAATGGTATGGCGGAAGTCATCAAGACTGCAGCCATATCGGAGGAAACTGAGTTCACCTTCCTCGAAGACAATGCCGACTCGATTCTCGAAGCTGTCACAGCCACTCCGTCGGGGGCCCAATCGCGCTTCAAAGGTATCGAGTCTATTTTGCAACGAATCGTGTTAGCATCCATCAAATTTAAAGCTCATGTGGTAACAGCCGATGAGCGTGAAGGTGGTCTTCGGAACTTGCTGAATTTCGGTCATTCTGTTGGACATGCAATTGAGGCAATATTAGCTCCACAGGTCCTTCACGGGGAGTGCGTCTCGATGGGTATGGTGAAAGAGGCGGAACTTGCGCGATACCTAGGTGTACTCAGAGGTGTTGCCGTCGGTCGCCTCGTCAAATGCTTAGCACAATACGGTCTTCCCATCTCTTTGGAAGATGAGCGCATACGGAGGCTTACAGCTGGCAAACATTGTTCCGTTGATCAATTGATCAAGAACATGGGTGTCGACAAGAAGAATGAAGGGGCAAAGAAGAAGGTCGTACTCCTTTCAGCAATAGGTCGCACCTACGAGCAGAAGGCAAGCATTGTCATAGACGCAGATATCAGGATTGCACTTTCCCCAAGCATTGAGATTCATTCGGGCGTTCCAGCTTCGCTGAATGTGTCCTGTGTTCCTCCGGGGTCCAAGAGCATCTCCAACCGAGCTCTTGTGTTGGCAGCACTGGGAAAAGGAACTTGCAAAGTCAAGAACCTCCTTACTTCTGACGATGTGAAAGTCATGTTGAATGCTCTTGACAAATTAGGGGCCGCCACATGCTCCTGGGAGGAAGACGGCGAAGTTCTCGTAGTAAACGGGAAAGGCGGTAGGCTTCACGCCCATCCCGGGGAATTGTACCTTGGCAATGCTGGAACGGCCTCCAGGTTTCTGACGACAGTGACGACCCTCGCCAACAAAGGAAGAGTGGATCACAGTGTCCTTACTGGAAATGCGCGCATGAAGCAACGTCCAATTGGTGACCTAGTCAATGCATTAACCATCAACGGCGCCAAAATTGAGTATATGGAAAGAGAAGGCAGTCTTCCCCTGAAGATCGATGCTTCTGGAGGTTTCGCAGGAGGCGAAATCAATCTTGCTGCAAAGGTTTCGTCGCAGTACGTCTCGTCACTCTTGATGTGCGCTCCTTACGCAAAGAAGCCAGTCGTCTTGCGATTGGTCGGTGGTAAGCCTGTCTCACAGCCATACATCAATATGACCATTGCAATGATGGCCTCATTCGGTATTCATGTGAGAAAATCGACAACGGAAGAACATACCTACCATATCCCCCAAGGCGTCTATCAGAATCCAGAGGAGTACGTCGTAGAAAGCGATGCTAGCTCTGCAACTTATCCATTGGCTATAGCTGCAATCACCGGGACTACATGTACAGTACCCAACATAGGATCGGCGTCCCTCCAAGGAGACGCACGCTTTGCTGTTGACGTGCTGCGGCCAATGGGTTGTAAGGTGGAACAGACCGCATCATCGACTACAGTAACAGGTCCAAAAGATCACGCTCTCAGACCATTGCCTTCAGTAGATATGGAGCCGATGACTGACGCTTTCCTCACAGCATCGGTTCTTGCTGCCGTCGCGGAGGATACATCTGGCGTAGCGACGACCAAAATTTATGGTATTGCAAATCAAAGAGTCAAGGAATGCAATAGGATCAAAGCTATGAAAGATGAGCTTGCCAAATTTGGAGTGCATTGCCGGGAGTTGGATGATGGCATCGAAGTTGACGGTATTGCTCGAGAAAAGCTCCGACAGCCTCAAGGTGGTATCTTTTGTTACGATGATCACAGAGTAGCTATGAGTTTTAGTGTTCTAGCTCTGGCAGCATCAAGTCCTACTTTGATATTGGAAAAAGAATGCACTGGCAAGACCTGGCCTGGTTGGTGGGACACCATGTCTCAGCAATTCAAGGTTTCTTTGGAGGGAAAGGAACTACTGGAAGCGTCCAGAGTGGTTTCTTCCAAGAGTGATAAAGCTGCAGCATCAATTTTCATTATCGGTATGAGAGGTGCTGGCAAAACCACGAGTGGAAAATGGGTCGCCAAAGTTTTGGGTCGTTCTTTGATAGATCTAGACACTGAGCTCGAGACAATTGAGGGCATCACAATTCCAGATATGATCAAAGAACAGGGATGGCCAGCATTCCGTGAGAAAGAGCTTGCTTTACTAAAGACAGTCATGGCTGAAAAGCCCCGCGGTTACGTTTTTGCCTGCGGAGGGGGCATTGTCGAGAGTGTCGAAGCACGTAAACTACTAATAGATTGGCATGAGAAAGTTGGAAATGTCCTCCTTGTTCAGCGTGACATTGGGCAGGTGATGGACTTCCTCAAAATTGACAAGACCAGACCAGCCTACGTCGAAGATATGATGGGTGTTTGGCTGCGAAGAAAACCTTACTTCCTGCAATGCAGCAATATGCAATACTACAGTTTGTATAGCAGTGCAGAGGGCCTCGCGTTAGCCGCAGAAGATTTCGAACGGTTCTTAAAGGTCATGACTGGCCAATATAATGCGTTGAAAACCCTGAGGGAAAAGTCATGTTCATTCTTTGTATCGTTAACAATGCCAGATGTCAGACCCTTCCAGAAACTTTTCAAAGAAGTTGTTGTGGGCTCAGATGCCATGGAATTACGTGTCGATCTGCTTGAAAACCCTTCTTCGCCTGGTTCCATTCCATCGGTCGAGTATGTCACTGAGCAACTCACTATTTTACGTTCGGAAATTCCCCTGCCAGTTGTCTATACCATCAGAACGAAGAGTCAAGGGGGTAAGTTCCCTGACGACGAATACGATGCAGCCTTGGAACTTTACAAGCTTGGGATCCGAATGGGTTGCGATTTCGTTGATCTAGAAATCGCCTTTCCAGAGCCACTTCTGAAAACCGTTTCTTCTATGAGAGGATACTCAAAAATCATTGCTTCGCATCATGATCCAAAAGCCGCATTGTCATGGACAGATGGCTCATGGATCCCTCACTACAACAAGGCTATTGAATACGGCGATGTCGTCAAGCTAGTTGGTGTGGCTAAAAACATGGACGACAATTTTGCTCTACGAAACTTCAAGACTTGGGCAGCTTCACAGCATGACGTTCCTGTCATTGCGATCAACATGGGCGAGACTGGCCAACCATCCCGCATAATGAATGGCTTTATGACCCCCGTCTCCCATCCTGCGTTGCCTTTCAAGGCTGCGCCAGGACAATTATCAGCTGCAGAGATAAGGAAGGGAATGAGCTTGATGGGAGAAATCAAGCCTAGAAAATTCTTCCTCTTCGGCGAACCAATCAAAGCTTCTCGTTCTCCGGCATTGCATAATACGCTTTTTGCACAACAAGGACTTCCGCACGTGTACAGTACTCTCGAAACATCTAATGCTGAGGATGTGAAGGACACAGTTCGTACGGAGGATTTCGGGGGTGCATCTGTTACGATTCCACTCAAGCTTGACATCATGCCATTCTTGGATGAGATTGCTGAAGAGGCTCAGATCATCGGCGCCGTGAACACGATCATCCCAGTCAGATCAGTCTCATCAACTGCCCCCCGCCTGGTTGGCAGAAACACGGATTGGCTTGGCATGGTCCATTGCTTCCGTCATGCTGGGGCTTTTGGCGGATCTGGTGAGAAAGGTGGTCTTGTCGTTGGTGGTGGCGGCACAGCTCGTGCGGCGATATATGCGCTTCATCGGATGGGTTACTCCCCTATCTACCTGGTGGGTCGAGAGCCCGCCAAATTGACGAAGATGGTCACCTCATTCCCCACCGCCTACGATATCCGTATTCTTGAGACCGAGGAAGAAATCAAAGGCCTCAAAGCGAAACCTGACATTGCAGTGGGTACTATTCCAGCAGACAAGCCGATTGATGGGAAGCTTCGACAATTATTGTCCCTGATATTTGCGGGGTCTTCAACTGAGGGCAAACACATCCTCTTGGAGATGGCATACAAACCAAGCGTTACAGCTCTGATGAATATGGCTCGAGAATCCGGTTGGGTCACCATACCAGGCCTTGAGGCGCTTGTTGGCCAGGGAATGTATCAAGTAAGCCCCCGCCTTGTGAGAAACGTGAAGCGCTCTGTTTTACTGACTATATTCATAGTTCCAGTACTGGACCGACATCATGCCACTCCTCGAGGATTGCAGAACTGCAGTTCTCGGTCAGTAATAATGCAATCAAAGTTCCATACAACTGAGAAGCTTTTTTCACATCCACACTGAACCAGAAACACTTTCAATCTTTATTGAATGCTCGAAGGCCGTCTCTCTACTCAGACTTCATGTCGGAATCTTGCTATACCGAAACAATGGGTGGTAAAAACAAAAGCATGTTGGTTTACGCCTAGTTAGATTGGGCCTCAAGATATTTCCTACTTCGAGTTTTTGCGTATATAGGTCCTGGTACGCCGTAGACGCTTACTGTTGCGCGCCTACTGCATCTAAAGAGACACTTTTGATGGTTCGATTTCTCATTTCAATACTGTCAGCCTTTCACGGCGGCTCTACTACGCTGCTCAGAACACTACAACTTTGTCAAGGATTTACAATCAGCAATTTCATGACAGTCTATCTTGTAGAATTAGTGATTTGTGGATTTAAGAATTTCCTTACTACCAAGCCTAAAGTCTACAAATCTCGACTTAGACCTTTTTACCCGTGAAATCCCTCTTGATGATGAAAATCAATCGCGGTTGTCTAGACAGTTTGCGGGGTTCCAACTTCCCGGATCATAAGTTCTGACTTTCAAGTGAAGATCTTCCATCCTATCCTCATCTTCAACCCCGCCAATGCTGCTGGATGTAACCTTCCAGGTATACGGTCGCTTGATATACTACTTCATGCGATAAATTGATGTTCTTCGTAATACGGTAGTTATATCAGACCTCGGCTAATAATTAGCCAGGGTTCAAAATGACAATACGAAGTTCCGAGATGTTCGCTAATTACGTCCCTTCCATGAACGGCAACAGGCAACAGGCAACATAGATCGTCATTACAAGTAGCTCCACGAGAGCTATGCATTACCCACAACTGGATGTGGATCATTATATCGCCTATTATGGCCGTTGTACCCATTTCAAAGCCATTAGCTTTCGCAGGGACCGAACACCAGATACGACGCGTAGACATTGGTGAGTGACTATTACTTCATGTATTAACCATGGTCATACGCTCTGGCACCCAGGATTCAAGTATAAAGGGGTCGAAAGACCCTGACATCTTTCGATTGGAAGGTGAGATCCAATCACTCGTTCTGATAGTGGCCTTGGACCATGTTTGAGAACATGATACCAAAGTTGGGTTTATTGGTTGCTTTTTTGCTTACCTTCACCAATGCAAGTAAACATGAGGGACGAGCGGATACTTGTATGCCACACCATATCATTCCCTCAGGATGTGACTGAAACTGATGATATGATTTTGAACAGCAGCCTATGTGTTTCCCACAATTAACATGACAGATACCTCCGGGAACGCTATCCAGGCCCATGGAGGTGACATCATCCAGGACTCAGGGTACTTTTATTGGTTTGGTGAAGACAAAGCCGGTGAAACTACCAGTGGCCATTTCCAAGCTGTCAACTGCTACAGGTCTTCGGATTTTTCATCCTGGGAATACCGAGGTGCCGTTCTCTCTCCAATCTCTGGAACCAATATATCCAATTCGTCTATCGTGGAAAGGCCAAAAGTCCTATACAATGAGGGCAACGATGAGTACGTTATGTGGTTCCACAACGACGATTCTGACTATAGCCTTGCAATGGTCGGCGTCGCGACCTCCCAGACTATTGATGGAACGTACAATTGGACAGGCTCATTCAAACCGTTCGGGACCGACAGTCGAGATATGACGGTTTGGAAGGATGATAATGGTACAGCATACCTGATCTTTGCATCCGATGACAACGCTGATTTCAAAATTGCGAGTCTAACGGACGACTACTACGGTGTATCAACATTGCAATACGAATGGACTGATGTCTATTGGGAAGCGCCTGGGGTTTTCAAGATCGACGGCTCCTATTATTTGCTCTACTCTAACCAGGATAGCTGGAATCCAACCGACAATTACTACATGAGCGCCTCGGTAATGACAGGACCATGGTCTGATTCAGTATTGATAGCTCCGGAGGGAACCTATGCGTACAACACACAAAACGCCTATGATATTGTCATCAATGGCACGGAGGAAACACTCTACTTGTACTACGGTACGTCTTTACCCTCGGTGATCTTACTACCCCAATATTGAACTTGTCGACAGGTGACCATTGGAATGCGCCCAATCTAGGAGCATCGACGTATTCCTTTTATCCCGTGACTTACTCAGGTGGCAACCTGACGCTCTCCTACTCCACGGGTTATACGATCGACATCACTGCCGGAACGTGGCAGAATCTCGACTATACCAGCATTACCACTTCTAATTCAACCGTGCTTCCTGCGAGTGCTGTAGAAACGTGCTCTGCTTGCTCCTCTGGCATGCTTGTGAACATGACAGACTCGTCTTCTCTGTCATTTACCTGGAATGGAACGGCCGGGACAAAGGTTTTGAGCATCAAATATGCGTATGACGCTGGCAAACAGGTGTGGCAAGATGTTGACGTAACAGTCGACGGTGATGACATCGGATCAGCCCTTCTGGAAAGCACGAGATCAACTGACTTATACCTTGATGCACCTGTGCAAGTCGATCTGGATGTCGGAAGTGTAGTCAACTTGACGTCCATGGGGACTGCTGGCACTGGAACACTCTATGTGACAAGCCTGGCGGTCTTTGATTCAGCGTAAGGAGCGGAAAAAAATCAATTTGATCGGATAGTTCGTGCACTTTGTGTTCCGTACTCAGCCTCCAACGGCACTTCAACATAGGCTATCAGGCTTAGCCAAATTCAACGTATGGAGCAAATCAGTAATGTCTACTCACTTCATCTCATGCCACTACCATAACTTTACCTGTGTCCCGCCTCAAGATCCCTGATCCAGCGCACCAATATTGGTCTCGTGTAATTATATCAGACCACAAGTGATCTGTTTTAAATACACACCACCGATGTCATTGGCAGGAAGTGGAAATTCATTGTACAGTATCTGGAAGATCTCAATGTTGACTTTAACTTCCAGGATTGGCGAAGATCATCGCACTTTAAGCTTGTCATGCGAGTTAATTTAATCACGAACCCCTGGACATGACCCCTGGACAAGGACCCTTGAACGCGCATCACGCGGAAATTACTCAGGACTCAACAGTCTCAACAAGACATTTACCTTGACCATCGAGTGTGACCACATCAGATGCGATTCCAAGGAACTTCCGTACCTAGTGCGGAATGCCTCGTATAGATGGAAGGTTATATGTAGCGATAATCGTGAGCATGTCAGGGGTTCATCGTTCTTGTGCTTGTCTTTCGCGCCTACACTGTTGTTTCTCTGGTTTATCCGAGTCTCTTTTGTCCTCTCTTTGCTGTACAAAAGTGTGGAAGCTACCAGCGTCAGACATGGGAACATTGCAGTTTTCCACAAGCTAATTACTCCTTGACACTCTTCTCTCATTCTTTGCAAACATGGATTCACTCGTTTCGACTATGTCCCTTCTTTGTACCTTGTTCCCGGCTGTCCTTGGACAAAATTACACTATCAATCCTTTGCAATACGTGAATCAGTTGATTGGAAGCTCCAATGGCGGCAATGTCTTCGCCGGTGCCACACTACCATATGTAAAGAAGTGACGTCTTGCACTTCTTCTTTCTGACATGTGCAGGGTATGGCCAAAGCTGTCGCCGATACAGACTCGGACAGCAATCAAGGTGGTTTCACGACCGATGGGTCAAATATCACGGGATTTTCGAGCATGCACGATTCTGGAACTGGGGGTGATCCGTCTCTTGGGCTTTTCCCTCTTTTCCCCTATACCGAATGCCAGGATGATACGGTCGATGGGTGTACATATCCAAAGCTTGATCGGAAAATTCCTTACGTCAATGATAGTGTAAAAGCGACCCCTGGATATTTCAGTTTGACTTTGAGCAGTGGTATATCTGTGGAAATGACTACGGCCCTCCGAACTTCATTGTTCAGATTCGAATTCCCTAGCACCGGATCAAATAGAAGTTCTCCCAGCCCATTGATACTCTTGGACCTATCCGATCTCTCCGATTCCCGGCAAGACAACGCTACGATTTCTATCAATAGTAGTACCGGGCGAATGGCCGGTAGCTCAGTATTCCTACCCAGCTTTGGGAGCGGGACTTACACAGCCTACTTTTGTGCCGATTTCCAAGGTGCGGTGATCCGTGACAGCGGAATTTTCGTCAATAGCCGAGCCAGTACAAGCGTCAAAGACTTGAATATCTCGCGTAGCATCAACGGGTATCCGCTCCCAGGAGGGGCTTTCGTCAGATTCCAGTCACCGGATGACAACACAGTCTTAGTAAGGGTTGGGGTCAGCCTTATCAGCGCCGACCAGGCATGTTCTAGTGCAGAATCTGAGGTTCCCACATTTGATTTCACTTCTACGCTTGATACGGCCACCCAAGCATGGGAGTCGAAGCTCAGTCCCATCGTGGTTTCAACGTCAGGGATCGACACGAATTTGACCACTAACTTCTACAGTGGAATATATCGTACTTTCGTTAATCCTCAGAATTATACTGGAGAAAATCCATTATGGCAAAGCTCCGAACCATACTTCGACTCATTCTATTGGTAAGTCTTAACTTCTGTGTATCATTTTCTACTGTGATTCTAACGATGAGTAGTTTATGGGATTCCTTCAGATCCCAGCTTCCATTCTTGACCGTTGTCGATCCCAGTAGTGTATCACAGATGGTCCGCTCGCTTATTGACACATACCGGCATGAGGGCTGGCTTCCAGATTGTATGTCGTGCGTGGGTTCGTTGGCTCAACTTCCTCCTGACAGATAAACAGGTCGAATGAGCCTTTGTAAGGGATATACACAAGGTATATATATAATGCATGGACATAAGCACTGTACACGGATTGATGAGACCAGGTGGATCTAATGCCGACGTTGTTCTTGCCGACGCCTATTTGAAGAACCTGACGGGCGGCATCAACTATACCGATGCCTATGCTGCCGTCCTGAAAGACGCTGAAGCCGAACCTTACGACTGGAGTAACGAAGGACGTGGGGGTCTTGACTCGTGGCATGAACTTAACTTTATTCCCGTCCAGGACTTTGACTATAAAGGTTTTGGGACCATGACCAGATCTATATCACGTACTCTAGAGTATAGCTACGACGACTACTGCGTCTCAGAACTTGCACAGAAATATGGCAAAGCCGATGTTGCGAAATATCAAGCTCGAAGTGGGAACTGGAAGAATCTCTTCAATGCTGACCAGACATCCTATCTCTACAACGGTACCTATACTGGGTTCACGGGCTTCTTCCAACCGAAATTCCTCAACAAGACTTGGGGATATCAGGTAATTTACATACCTTACCAGCTCTACTATCTTTGATTGAACTAACTATTCCTCAATTAGGACCCCTTGGAGTGTAGTAATATAGACAACACCGGCTCCGTGTGTTCCCTGCAAAATACCGGAGCAGAAACATTCGAGTCCTCAATATGGGAATACTCATTCTTTGTGCCTCATGACCAAGCAGCACTGATCTCGACATTCGGAGGACCAACCGCATTTGTCAATCGTCTAGATTACCTCCATGATCAACAAATCACGTATATTGGTAGGTCCATGATATCTTCCCCGTTAACCATGTTGTACAGTCATCAAGTCCCTAACACATCTCACAGGAAACGAGCCCTCTTTCCTCTCCGTGTATCAATACCACTACGCCGGCAGACCGGCACTAAGCGCACTACGAAGCCATTATTACATTCCCGCATACTTCCAACCGACAAACGATGGCTTACCAGGAAACGATGATTCCGGTGACTTGAACCCCTCACCACGTATCCTTCTCATATCCCATCCCACTGACCCGCCGCTTTTCAGGTGCAATGGGCTCTTTTCTCGCCTTCTCCATGATCGGCCTCTTTCCCAATCCCGGCCAGAACGTCTATCTGATAATCCCTCCTTTCTTCCCTTCCGTATCCATCACCTCACCCCTCACAAACCGCACTGCGACAATCACAAATGTAAACTTTGATCCCACATACCAAAACATCTATATCCAAAACGCGACCCTGGATGGGAAACCCTATACGAAGAATTGGATCGATCATTCTTTCTTTTTCGATGGTGGAGATCTGGTTCTCACGTTGGGATCCGAGGAGAGTTCATGGGGAACAGAGGTTAAGGATTTGCCCCCGAGTTTGAGTGCATACGAAGGAACTGCCTATAAGTCGACGAATGGAGCCTAGGCGCGACGATGGGAAAGGGAACTGAAACTGAAACTGAGATGGGATGGGAGAGAAGGAGTTTTGGGCGAGGACATAGGAATTCTTCAAGTTGTGTTTGTCAGACTATGGGTTCTGGTGGTGTGGTTTTCATTGAGCTTGTGGAAGTATGATGGAAGAGAAGAGAGATGGAAGAGAGGAAATGACTGTAGAAGTCCTGAGAGAGGTCGATAGAGTTGTTCCTAGTGATCTTTGGCCTCATTGTGACTGGTAGCAATCAAATGAATCCATACCTTTTCTTCTTCTTTTTTAGTGATGATGATATGGGTATGGGTGTCTATCACAGTAATAATGTCAAGAATATCCAAAGATACTTCACTTGGTTATCCATCGGATGCCTGTTGTTGTGGGGGGAGAACACGTGTAATAGCAGAAAAAAGAGAAGAAAAAGGAGTAGGCATTGGTGGTTTTGGATTTAAATCTGCAAATTGAAAGTTTTGATTTTCTGAGCTCTATAGGAGTATAATAAATGTACGAATAGACAGATAGGTAGAGACAGATCAATAGATGGATTCCTATCGTACGGGTTTGAAATTTGGTATTTGATATTGGAATTCTTTTTTTTACAAAAAAATAATTTTTTCTCTTCCTTCTTCCTTCTCGATCCTATGATTCATATGGCATTCGATACTTATTGATTTTGAATGTGATATCAATGAGCTCGCTAGAGCTGGGCGTCTGGTCTACCTGCTTTTGGTATTCACCTCTTTCCTCAGCTATCCATCTACTTCGATACCTTAGGTCTCCTCCACATGTCCTTTTCATTTCCCATCATCATGAATTCGTACAACCCCTTTTTTCTCAAGGATTTGGTATCATTTAAGAAGTTGAGTTCCTAATGTCTGATGTAGATCGATGTAGTGAATAACTCTGATCATGTCTGTCTGAAATGAACGAATAAAGTCGGATTTCTCTCTTAGACTTGAGCCTTGGTTAATGGACCGATGGGATTGTGTTTGCATGGTAATTGCATCGTTAGTCATGATTGATATACCTCATGGGCTTTTGGGCTGTTGCATATGAGCTGCGGAGAAAAATTAGGAAATTTCTTTTACCCCCCAATATCAGGGCAGATTGTTGGGAAAGCAAAACTCACCAATGCGTGTAAACATGCATCTTATTGCTTCTGATCTCTTCCCTCACGTGTGCCAACAGTACTTGCACCTCTTCCGGCGTCCAATCGGCAAATCTAGTAAACAGTGCAAGGGAAAAGCTGTCTAGAGCACCGTCCAAGAATGAAGCGCGAAAAGCCCGGCCCATCTCCTTTAATTTCTTGTCTTTTGGCCAGACACCTATCGGACAGGGTTGTTCAAAGACTTCCACGTTTTCGAAACGGCCGCCTCGGAGTAAACCGGCAAAGTTGGGGAACATGTCAAATATCATGCCATTTGAATGGGAGATATTGTTGAACTCCTCCTATGCAATAATTAGGTGGGATGGAGAGCGTGGGTAGGAAATGGATGATGAGCAGCTTACGATCCATTTGTATGTCCAGCTCTCAACCGGATAAGTGCCATCATCGCATTCCATGTGTGTACGGCATTCCGAAAGTTCGATATGGCCTCCTGGTTTGAGAGCCCTGTATTCATCAATCAGCTTGGTCAACGTCATAACCCAAAAATAAGAGTTGGAATATATCTTGCCTGTATGCCTGTTCCAAAAATCTCGGCCAGTCTAGGATGGATCCTGCCAGACTACGGACATGTATGAAATCAAACGATTCTTCCGGGTAATCCCACTCTTGTGTAGCATCATCTATTTCGAAGCGAACATTTGGCGGTACCCTATTCACTGTTTAGATCTCATGTTTACATTTCAAGATTCAGGAAACTGACCAGCCAGGTTGAATAGGAGAAAGGTCAGTTCCGATCACTTCAGCAGATGGATATTCATCGCCCACTGTAGTCCGAGGTTATTGGCCCGAAGAGAGATTAAAGGCGAGGAACCTTACTTTCTATGGCCCAAATGCCGGTTCCTGTGCCGACATCGAGGATTTTCTGAGGCGTCACCAACTTCGTTCTACATAATTCGCCGTCAAGGGACAACCGGTAAACATGATGGAGGAGATCCAGTCTATCTTGCTCGATCTCATCGTTCGGAAGCACCTACATACACCGTCAGAACACGCGATATTTGAGGCACGTGGTATTCGATTCCACAGGAGAGCAACCGTACATAATGTCCTGAACGATATGCATGGTAAGTGCGGCCATTTTCATATCGGTAGTTGAATATGGAAGACGAAAGCGAGGTGAGATCACTACCGATGCTTTCTAGTTCGCTGCCATCAGGCTGACGGAGGAGACGACATTCATCATTAGCATTTGAGGATTTCCTGTGAGAGGACCGGGAAGCACCAAAAACTCACATCAGAATCCACGGGTATATTTGCATTCACATGTGCATCCACTTGATCAGCCATGGTAGCCAGGATCTGATGTTCTGACGATATCTCGATCTGGTTGTTTTGGTTTGTGGAATGTGAATGATGTCAGATGAGAAATGGGAGAGGACGGGTCGGCGTCCCTGTGAGGGTTAAGATACATTCGCCGGTGAGATCTGGCAGGATGTCCGATGTCGTACAGACGATGCACATGAACACGCAACCAGTCCCGATGAGTTTCGTGCGTGCAGCTTCGTGATAGGTTGAGGAGGGAAATGCCCAGGGTGAGGAAGATCGTTGTGCATTGGCTTTTCTGGAATTTTTCCTATCTAATGCATGTCAGTTATGCAGATACATAGTACATAGTAGTCCCCGTCGGCACGCAGCGCAACACCCACATCGAGCGTAGTGACCGATGGCGATCAAGATACAGAACTTTTTTTTCTTGGGCCCGTCTCCGAAGCGAATCCACCAGTAGTTGATTTGCTTTTTCTGGCATGGGCTGCTTCCTCCACCCACACTTACTCTGTACTCTGCAGAGGGACTCCCAGGGACCCTGTGAGACAGGTCACATAACCTACTCTGAGCAAGATACTACCTATGTACATAGTAATAACTTACATGACATACCTGTATGGTACAGTAGGTCAGACGCGGTGACTCTTCGTACAGGACATGGTAGTCAGAGTTACGGTACAGTATCACCGGTCTGGAGCATAACGCCAGGAGCCTTGTAATATTACTGCAGTGGATGCTGACATACAGTACATAGTGTAGTAAGCAGAATACCTGTATGGAGGTGTCAGTGCCGATGAAATTGATGTGCGGGGAAGGAAGGGAAGGACCTTGAACAACACTGACGGACGATGATGATCTCAAACTACTAATTAAGACTTAATCAGGTCCATCACCACATCGAGTAACACCCCGGGGGAAGAAGACATTCCAGCCGAGGCAGAGGATGCAACCCGTTGTAGATCCACTATCCGTCTCTCCGTGCGCACTATTATTATTGCTGGACTGTGAGTGGCGGGTGACCAGTTTGACAGCCTTCAAGTGGGTGCTACGTAGGCAGAGATCCCAGTTACTATAGTAGATATGGCAAACCAAGAAGAACCTACTACATAGTATGTATTCAGAGTACAGAGTATGGACAGACAATGGTTCAATCGGAGTAGATCTGGTATCCATAATACCATAGTACATGTACCTAGGGAGGATTCGGAGTGCTTCACTTGGTGAATCAGGAAGGGGGGGAACCCAAGTACAGTACAGTAACTACATACATAGTAATAGTAGGTTCGACACGACCCCCATACTCTGTAGGCGAAGTTCTCCTGGGAGACAGAAAAGGGCAAACCGGTCTACTAATATGTAATTAATTGATCCGTCCCTTCTACCCACCCAGATACCGCCACCGACAGGACTGGCTTTCAGTACTTACGGTACCTACTCATTGAACACTGTATGGCCCTGTACTCTTACTGCGCTGCATCGCCCTGCACTAGATCTCAAGTACATAGTAAGATACATGTCGGTACCATGGATTCACTCTTGCCTACTCTTACATTACCCAGACAATACATGAGTAAGTATCTGTTCACACACCCCCATTGGTGTCCATACCTAGATATCATGACGTGCTGTACTGTACTGTACTGTATTATTACTGTACTCCTATCTGGATGACATGACATGCCGTTCAAGCGATCTGTTGACACTCCTATGTAATACTGTACTACAGTACTGTACTATGGTACACTAAACATGTACTCGTAAATTGACCAGGGTGTCGCTAGTTGACTGCTCTGATTTAGCGGGGATGATCACCTATCAAAAAGACGTCCAAAACGTGGGAGAGTGGTGTACTCTGAGTATGATTTGCACACATCCACGCTCCGCAACAACGCTGTACTTTTACTCTCTGAGTGAGCGCCCATCGGTCCCACCAACCACACCATCCCCTTTCCTCCCCCTCCCCCCGAAAACTGCCACGTTATCTTTCATGCCCCTATCATATGCCAGAGAAATCCAATTATCCCTTTCGCCCAGAGATTCGGCTTCTGATAGCTCCAGGGTTATTATCGATCTGCCCATTGTACTGTACTGTACATACACAGTCGTAAATCATCAGCTCTTCTCTCGTTTGATAGATGCAGTAGACTCAGACCTCAACACTCCACCCACCGCGTCATGTTCCCTCAAATCTGGCATCATTTCTGATATTTCTCATTGCTCCAATAATTCAGAAACTTAAAAGTGCTCACGAGACAGGAGCCATGGTGTCGGATTCGGTTTGGGCTTCGTCAGTTGCCTGGGTTGTATATCTAATCGCCGGAGTGATCTATCGTCTTTACTTTCATCCTCTGGCCCAATTCCCAGGTCCCAAGCTCGCCGCTGCGACAGGCTGGTATGAGTTCTACCATGATATCGTCAAGCGGGGCTGTTTCATCTGGAAGATCCAGGAACTGCATGATAAATATGGTACTTATCTGACCCAATTCCTTTCTCATCCTATCCCAATCGGAAACCTCGCCGTTCCGGTCTCTCGGTCGGATACCGGTAGCTACGATGTCACGGAGAACAATCGTTGCTGACTACGTCGACAGGACCGATTGTTCGCATAAATCCGGATGAGCTGCACATTCGAGATCCCGATTTTTACGATGAGCTTTACGCACCCGCATCCAAGAAACGAGACAAGTACGACAGATGGACCATTCTGGCCGGGGCTCCCGAATCATCTTTTGCAACCGTGTCGCACAGCCTTCACCGTCTGAGGCGATCAGCTCTGAATCCTTACTTCTCGAAGCGAGCGGTAGCGAACACCGAACCGTTGATATGGGACAAGGTCGAGCGTCTGTGCCAGCGATTTGCGGCCGCAGTAAAGACGAAAGAGATCATCCGATTCGATGCCGCCTACATGGCTCTTACAATGGACATCATTACTCACTACGCCTACGGCGAAAGCTACAACTATCTCGCAGAGGATGACTTCAAACTGGAATGGAAGGAGACCGTGATAGGGGGGTCGGCGAACGGAGTCTTCCTACGCCAATTCCCTTGGGCGCTTGGCATCCTGAAGGCAACTCCTTTATCCGTCTTGAAAGTAATGAATCCGGAGGCGGCTCAGTTGGTGTCATGGCAGCATATGGTTCGAAGACAGGTTGACACGATATTGAGAAATAATCGCGAGGGCAAGAAAGCCACGGGCACCGTTTTCCAAGCAGTGATCGACAGCGATCTTCCCCCGGAAGAGAAATCCGCGGATCGTTTGCAAGACGAAGGCCAAACCTTGGTTGGTGCAGGGAGTGAGACGACTGCAAAGACTTTAAGTATAATTACGTTTTATTTGAACCAGGACAAAACAAAACTCCAAAAACTTCGAGCAGAGCTTGCTGATGTGCCCCTCACTCCCGATGGAGGAAGTTTACTTACACGTCTGGAACCACTTCCATACCTGGTATGTACCCCCTCTTAGAACCTGAACTCGCTCCAGGCCACAAGACTAATCTCAGCCGCAGACAGCAGTCATTACAGAAGGTCTAAGGTTGATGTATGGTGTTACCACGAGGTTACCACGAGTAGCCCATGAGCCTCTCATTTACAGGGAATGGCAGATACCGCCAAACGTAAGATTGAAGCTGGCCGGATTATTTTCCAACCCTCGATCACTAATCGGTTCCTCTGCAGACACCAGTTAGCCAATCGAATTACTTTGTCCACATGGATCCAAATATATACCCAAACCCTGAAGAGTTTTTACCCGAACGATGGATAGAAGCCAAAGAAAAAGGCATCCATCTCGACCGCTACATGGTATCTTTCTCCAAAGGTAGCCGTCAATGTGTAGGGATTAAGTATGTTGATTCATTTCTTATGCCCTCCCATCTTTGCCACGCCTTTCCAGACCACAGAACTGTGCAAATCGGATACTTGAAACTAACTCTACAATTTGCAACAGCCTTGCCTATGCCGAATTATATCTCACCCTCTCAGCTATAGTACGACGGTTTGAATTTGAAAACTTCGAAACCACTGTCGACGATGTTCGGATTGCTTACGACTACTTCGTCGGTGTACCGAAGCTAGATTCGAAAGGAATCCGAGCTGTTGTTACAGCTGAGCTCTAAGATGCGACTGTTGTGATGATTTACTCGATTCATGACCAAGTTTCGATTATATCCGTTCGCGAAACACGTCCTGATGAATCCCTTGTCCATATCTGTCAATGTTACTGGAAATGAGTTGTTATTTTGGAGCACTTGGCTAGATGCTTTTACATACTCTAACCATGGAATCAGGCGAGACCTGTATGTCCAACACAGTAAATAGCGACATACTTTTGCACATGCGAATATAGGTATATAGCATAGGTACACGGGTAGTCAAATACTACCTAGATAGGTATGTACGTAATACATAGTACTCTATTCACTACGCTCCTGCATGTCGCACCCCAATGTCTAGGTTCAGGTTCGTAGAATTCTTACATCGCAAGAAGTCCTCTGATTTGATGTTGGGCACGTTTCTCCTTATAATACTAATACTAGGGACTTACTACATCACTGCAGTGAGTACAGTGCTTACCAAATTACATACTCCCAACATGACATTGACGGTCACATCCGTCTAGTACCTCTGGCAAAACACAATCCACAAACCCTCCCGGTATAGCTAGCCATACCTAAGTAGCGGTCCAAACGTTTTACCCCCGTCTTCATTGCCAGAATTGCGTGGATACTACCTACTTATATAGTATTTATGTCGCTCGCCGAGAAAGCTTAAGTCGACCGCCATATTACATACTATACCATTCGTTCTCCCTCATCATGAGTTGCTAGCAAATCGGCATTGGGAATTCTCAGGCGGGAAAGCACTTGTTGAGTACTAACTACCTTTATAGTACTCATTTCATTGAAACACTGGAAGGTTTGACAACTATCCATGCATTTGGCTAGCAAGAAGAGTTCATCGGTGTCAGCAACAGACTTCTCGATGAATCCCAGAGACCATGCATGTTACTTGCTATACTGTAGTCAGAGATGGTCGAACCTAGTAGTTCTACAGCTACTCATAGGTGCCATGGCTACTAGTATTCTAGGATGATGGTAGCATTAGCTGTGAGTCTACGAGGTCAACTAGTACATACGGGTAGCCAACTAGGTACAGTTTTGAACGAGATCCTCTAGGATTCAATTCGGCTTTGGGGATGCTTTTCAAGTTCTGGACTTCGCTTGAAACATCACTTTGGAGCGATTTCAAATGTAGTATTAATACAGCAAAGCAAACTCCATTGGAGAATGAGAGGGATATTGCAGTACCGGCGAGTTGGCGCCGAGCAGAGTCGAGGTCGTTTTCCACGGAGTTTCTTGTTCCTATGGGTTAGTATGTAGGTAGTACCTTGTAAGTGAAATAGGTGCTTCTTTGATACGCATTAGGTAGTTGTTTAGCTGAATACCACGAATACAAGCTTTATAAAGTACTAAATATTCCCGCCGTTAAGAATTTGTCGTTCAACTACACCCAGTGAGAAAATCGGTGTCTGTGGTCGGACGGGAAGGTAAACCTTCCGTTTTTCCTGATGCTTCATTTCCAAGCGTGTTAGTCTCGTATAGTGGTAAAAGCTCTCTCGTAGAAATACCTAATAGTACATAGTTCCCATCATTCTCTTTTCCCAAATCTGGTATATTAGTACAGTAAGTACAGTAGGTAGGTACATACTAGTAGTAAAGACTCAAGACGGTCTTGAGGTCTTCCTACTGGTAGTACCGGTAGGTGCTACTACAGTATGTACTAGGAGGTATAGTAGTACTACTACATAGTAGGTACATACATATGTGCCCGAGGGGGGGTTTTTTTTTCAAATCGCTAAACACCTTGAACTTGATCAAAACTGTTGATAACCGTCAGCAGAGTTATCACGAAAACTATGTACTAGTAATATTAAATATAAATGATTTTTTCTAATATTTTAGTTGATGATTACTGGTAGTAGGTATGTATACATACTACCTATGTAGTAGGTACTAAATATAAAACTCACGAGAGCTTTGGAGCCGATCGTTTACAGCGCACATTCCTATCACCGTCTTCGATGCAAATAAAGCCGTGCCGGACACTTAGATGTATGGCATGAGGCTCTTGCTAGTACTACCTAGTACTACATACTATATGCAAGTATTAGTGTGCAATACTACTATGTAGTACATATTTTTATTTGGACGGACCAGCATCAGATAATGCAAAACGATGTATTAGAAGGCAGAGTAACGCCCGTAGTGGGTATATATATGTACTGCTTCAAGCAGCCGGAACACTTTTCCATGCACAGCGACCAAAAATTGAATCCCAAATGTCCCAGTCACATACCCAACAGCAAAAATTCGTATATACTAGGTAGGTATGTATTCGTAGATCATAGCCAGATCTGGGCACGCCGAGACCGAATAGACCCGACACATTGAGCAGTTTTGCACGGTGTTGTTGCAATCCCAGCTTCAGCCCCCAAACTACGGTATCTTACTGTGGGTACAATATTCAGCCTTATGCTTATAAAATCGAAGAGATTACCGGTATTCCTGTCGGACCTGATGAAATACTGGTCTCTTCAGCCGAACTAGCATGCTCCATACGGCCGTGTGAAGGCCGACAAACTACCTGGTTAGTAGTACAGTCAGCGCCGGTTAGTACGAATTTGGCTATAGCGAATTTCTGGATATAGCGTACACTTAGCCAGGAACGTACGTTATTTTGCTGTAAATCTAAATAATCGTTCATTCGCTCAATTTTGACCAAAATTCGTTATATCCAACTAACTATTCAGGCCTAATTAAACCCCTTTTTAAGGCCATTTCTGGCTATTTTATAGTTATTGAAGTTCTTATGGAACGTAAGAAATATCTGGTAATATCTAATACGTAGCGTAAGGCTTTTCGACAGTGGTTTCAGACGTAATATCCTACACCTATACTCTTAAGAACTAATAAATAGTTCGAACAGAAATTCGGCCGTAAATTAGCTAAATCCTCCGTAAACGAGATTCTCGGTGTAAAGTATATTTATTTAGATAAAAAAGCGCTAATTCCACAGTAAAGTCTTTATTAATAAATTAAAACGCTAGAATAATCTATTTTTAAAGATATACTATTTAATTAGTATTAGATTATTAATAAATAAGACGGTATTATAATAAATAATATTCTTAAGATTAAGTTGTTAGAGATTTAGTAATATTTACTTAAATATTTATATCTTAAACCTTCTATTTTCTTAGATGATTAGTTGTATAGATTTAAATA
>LCWF01000125.1:0-44687 GCA_001006345.1 Phaeomoniella chlamydospora | reverse complement strand
ATATTAAATCTTAAATATTAATAGAATCTACTATTACTCTATTTAAAAATTATTAAGAATATATTTTTTAATTATATATTTATTACTCTAATATATATTTTCTAATAAAAAAATTTAAATATAAAATTAATTTAGTATATATTAATATAAAATATTTATTTAAATTAATTATTTAATTATAAAACGAAA
This sequence comes from Phaeomoniella chlamydospora, assembly GCA_001006345.1. NCBI lineage: Eukaryota > Fungi > Ascomycota > Eurotiomycetes > Phaeomoniellales > Phaeomoniellaceae > Phaeomoniella > Phaeomoniella chlamydospora. The sequence continues at coordinate 44,498 of LCWF01000125.1, read as the reverse complement.
TTTTTTAAGATTTATAGTTAAAAAAGTTATTATAAATAAAATAAAGATTATAGTTTAATAGTACTTTTTTATTAATAAATTTAAATATTCTATTATTAATAAAATATAGATTATAGATATATAGTATATAGTATAGGAATTTGATTTTAGGATGTGGCGGATGGCTCCAAACACTCGCCCGTAATCAGTGTGCTACAGAATAACAGAGGAGGCCGCTAAGAGATGAGACTTACAAATTGTCTATTCTGCTTAAGAACCACCGTGGTCGGTTGACCAATCAACGTCGCTGTGCAGAAAGACGAACAAAATGTTCCTCAGCTTCGTTTATTCGCTGTAGAAAGGCATCTAACGTGGTAGAGGGTACTTCGTTGACCAGCGGGGAAGCGCAGACCTCGGTACCGAGAAACTAGGGTAGAAGGTTGATGTATAAAGTGTAGGTTAATCTATTTCACAAAACAAAAACCAAAAATGAAGAGTCACATACCGTCTGATTAGAGATGGCCTCGATTCGATATTGATTGATAAAGACATCTTCCATTTCGTCTCTCCAAAGTGCGCGCTACATTGTCCTGAGTGTCGTGGTAATGGACGACCTCGAAAAGGCGCCCTCAACGTCTGCTGACAGTCTCAACTACGTGGAGCCCGATCCATTGGCTCCGGTCAACTACCAACGTAACATCTATGGCTCCTTTCGAAAACCACTGTTCAGCACCAACGCTGAAGAATGGGAACGTCTCGCCCGCCAGCGAATCCCCGCCCAAAACTTCGGCTACGTCTACGGATCTGCGAGTACCGCGTCGACACATGGCGCCAATCGCGCAGCCTTCGATCGCTACCGTCTCAAACCGCGGATGCTGGTCAATGTCACCCGTCGTGACCTCTCTGTCGAACTCTTCGGCACCCGTTATCCAACCCCGTTACTCGCCGCTCCCATTGGCGTGCAGGGCATCCTGCATCGCGATGCCGAAGACGCCACCGCGCGAGCGTGCAAGGACTTGCAGATCCCCATGATCCTCTCTACCGCGGCAGACCGTTCGATCGAGCAGATTGCCGCGTCCAACGGTCCTCGGGGACACCGGTGGTTTCAGCTCTACTGGCCACGCCCGCAGGATGATTGCGTAACCATCAGCTTGCTCGATCGCGCCGCGCAATCGGGCTACACCGCCCTCGTCGTCACCCTCGATACCTTCACCCTCGGCTGGCGGCCCACGGATCTGGACACGTCCTACCTGCCGTTTCCGTGGGGTCAAGGCTGCGCCGTAGGCTTCACCGATCCGGTCTTCAACGCTCGATACCTCGAATCTCAGCGCCAGCAATCTCTCGTCCCCCTCACAGCTCGTCTCGCCGAATCCTGGAACCTCCTGCGTCGGCCTGGGACCCTCTACGGGGCTCTTCGAATGCTCCTCAACGCCTCCACCCTCCGCAAGTCCCAGGCGTGGATCTCCACGACCTATAGCAACACCTACCACGATTGGTCCCAGCTATGCCTCCTCCGTTCCCATTGGCCATCTCATCTCCCGATCCTTTTGAAAGGGATCCAAACCGTCTCTGATGCTCACCTCGCGATCAAACACCTCGGCCCAGATCTCTCGAGAGCCGGAATCATCGTCTCCAATCACGGCGGTCGGCAGCTGGACGGCGCCGTCTCCTCACTCCACGCGCTCGATCGGATAGCCGCTGACCCCTTGGTCCGCGAATCCGGCATCACGATCCTGTTCGACTCTGGAATCCGAACAGGAAGCGACGTGCTAAAGGCGTTGGCACTGGGGGCCCAAGCGGTCTTGATCGGCAGACCGTATGCGTACGGGTTGGCGATCAAAGGGGAAGAAGGGGTGAAACACGTCTTCAAATGTTTGACGGGGGAGCTGGATAATGCCTTGGCGAATCTGGGGAAGACCGGGTTGAGGTCTCTGGGACGAGAAGATTTGGAGGTTGAGGAGGAAAGACGGTGGAACGGGAAGGCCAAGTTGTGAATGCATGGAGGATAGAGGATAGATCTGGAAAAATGTAGAAAGCAGGAAATGTGAGAGATCCTGGATACCGTGGCCCCTTGCTGTCCGCGAATACTCGTTTTCACCTGTACATCGCGTTTGAGAAATGAACCCCAAATTCAACCTTCGTAGACTTTTCCCTCAATTCTCGACCACATCAGCCTCCTTCCCACCCCCATCCCCTGATTGGCCCCTGAATTTCCACGATTTGTGTTGGCTATCAAGGAAGGACAGGATGAGTGTGGAGTGGGGATGGTGGAGAAGTAGAAGTACATATAGTCCTCAGAACCCTTCCTAGGTTCTAGACAGAGAATCAACACACTTGAAGCACACATTTTCTGGCTGTAGGCCATCCATACAGTTGGCCCACTCAGTGGTATTGCCTACTCGGTGATAGATCACGTTATAGTATACAGTAGTTATTTTTGGGGCTCGCACTGAGCCTAATTCTTAGTTTATATTAGCTCTCCCTTCCTCTTGGACCATCCCAGTGTCGTGTTCACTCTGCACAAGTTTTCACAAGCAACGTTTTCCAGCTCGTGATAGATCAAGTCGATGGATTACGATTCCAAAGCGTGGAATAAATCTAATGTGTTCTTCATTGGGTGGAACCGAGAACTCGACAAGAACATTCAGTCAATCGCCAATTCAACTATATCAGCACGCTATGGAGTTCAACCATCCGAGCCAATTTATCTTGTTAATGGTGCATTCAAGTGTTGCTACAAAGTTAGAGTGAAAGACTTTGACGTTCTCTTTCGGTCTCCCATTCTCGGGAAAAGCGCGTTCCGATAGAAAAAACCAACGATGAAGCCGCTATTATACAACAATTCCTACCCCCAAAGTTATCAGAGTGACGGCTTCGACTATGTCCAAAATCTGGCTTTCTACATGGCTACCGCCGCTGTGCATGTACTCTGGCACCAGCTCGAACGTACGAGGCAGGTCCGACATGTGCAATTGATACCGAGTCAGCGTCTGATCCAACATATGCTCGGTATATAGATCCAATGAAACGGTCATTGTAGTCATGCTAGTGGCTCATCAGCCACGTAGACGGCATCACGCGAGGTGTGGATAAATTCATCGGAACCGCCTTTCCACCTACCGCTTTGAGTCATTCGGATTGCCAAGCTTGGGGGACTGTTGATCCAAAAGCAAAGCTTGACTTGACGTTGACATCAAGATGGCTCTCGAGAAGAAAATACTATCCAAAATCATCGGCCACTGTAATCGCCACCTGAAGACTATCAATTCCTTCGCATGAGCACATGCCGAGGACATCGTTGCTGTCCCGCGTCCATCGTGCGCAACGGAATTGAGCGCTCAAGGCATACCATGGTCAAACGATACGTCGTCGACCATGATTCGTTAGGCCGGACGTTTGATCCTGGTCCTCCACGGATTGAGCGATTAGCACGTCCAGATGTTCATCGACGCCCTCCCGGATTATCTCCCGCTCGGACAACCTCCTTCCTATTTCAGCTCAAATTCAGACCTCGCTATCGATCATCTCGTCCATCTCTATCAGAAGTTGACGCAGCTGTCCTCGGTGGCCTGCACCTACGTAGATGATCTTCGCCTGTTTAGGGAGGTACATGGGGGATGTTCCTTTCGGAGCAGCGAAAGCGATGCCGTGGTTGGATCATGGCAGACAGCAGCGGATAACCCGTAGCCAGAGGATCAGGTGTCCGCGCATATATAAAGCTGCTGACCCTCTGAAGTGGCGTATCACCTTGCATTCAGAATCCGAAGTTACGCGTTCAAAACATGTCTTCCAACGGAGGTGCCTTGGGCACCGGTTCGTACGATGAAGGCGTCGCAAAGGCCACCGTCGCTTCGATGAACGACACCAGTCCGATCTCTTCTAGCGATCCGAACATCGCGGAAGAGAAGGGCGAGGTGGTTAGCGTTCGTCGCATGTCCGTCGCCACGAGCGAATACTCGACAGGGGATCCGTTTCCCGAAGATCCCGACAGCCAAGAGGAAGCCCAGCAGTTCACTGTCCGCGCTGTCCTCGTTGGCTGTATTCTAGGCGGCGTCATCGCTGCTGCAAAGTAGGAATCCTCTAAAATGTACCACGTGTCATTCACTGATTTTGACCAGCGTTTATCTCGGATTGAAGACGGGATGGACTTTTGGAGCGTCTCTCTTCGGCTCGATCTTTGGCTTTGCCATCTTGAAACCCTTGTCCAAGATCCTGCCCAGCCAGTTTGGAGGCGGCTACTTTGGCCCCAAGGAGAACGTATGTTGCCAATCCGCCGCGACCGCGGCAGGCTCTCTCGGGTTGTTATTTGCTTCTGGCTTTCCTGCTGCGTACCAGCTGGGCCTCCTCGGCAAATCGCCAAAAGAAGATTTTGCAAAACTCATCACGTTCACCGCGTGTTGCGCGTATTACGGCATGTTTTTTGCCATACCCTTGCGCAAGCTGTACGTTGTCAAACAAAAATTAGTCTTTCCGAGCGCCACCGCAGCCGCCCACACCATCAGGTCGATGCATGTGGGCAAGAACGCCGAGGTTTATGCTCGCAAAAAGACCAACGCACTGGCCGTGGCTTTTGCGCTGGCCATCACCTGGCGCTGCGTCTCGGAATACGCCCCGGGCATCATGTGGGATTGGCATTGGGGTTGGACTTTTTATCGCCTCGGATGGCACGGTATGATTTACGCTGAAAACTGGAATTGGGTCTGGGAGTGGACGCCTGCATTTATCGGTGTGGGCCTTCTTGTCGGTCCCAACTCTGCCTACTCATTCTCCGGTGGTGCGGTGCTGGCTTGGGGTATTATCGGCCCTGCCCTGGTCACGACGGGCAAAGCCTTTGGAGAAGCCGCCTCCCCAGAGTATCCCGGGTACATGAACTATATGGGAATGGTCCTCGATGACCCCGTGCACCAACCTAGCCCAAGGTACTGGCTGATCTGGTAAGCACCCGCGGCCTCATCCGGAAGTGGATATACTGATATCGTACAGGCCTGGTACACTACTACTCATCACGGGCGCTTTTGCAGAACTCTTTGCAAATTACAAGATGCTGTGGAAGTCGTTTGTCCATCTGCTCTCGCCGTTCATTCGAAAGTTTCGTCAGACGGAGATGACGATTGAAGCGGTGATTGACGACCCAGCCCCGCCGCACGAGCAGGTCCCGTGGTGGATGTGGTCCGGGGGGCTTCTTCTCAGCTGCACCTTTACCTGCATTGTCCTCGGGTTCCAATACGGCCAGAATGTAGGCGTTTCAATCATCTCGATCATTTTCGCCTTCATTTTCAGCTTCATCGGCGCCGAGTCATGCGGACGCACAAACATCATCCCGGTCACTTCGCTGGGCAACGCTACCCAGCTCGTCGTCGGCGGTGTCACCAAAGGCCACTACAGCGTCCCGGATGCCCAGCTGTTGAACATCACCGGTGGCATGGTCGCCCTTGCAGCGTCCGAACAGTCTGCCGATATGCTTGGCGACCTAAAGACCACGCATCTCCTCCGTGCATCCCCACGGGTCCAATTCTACGCCCAAATGGTCGGAGCATTGGTGTCGATCTTCATGAGCGTGGGCATCTACGTCCTCTTCTCCGAGGCATATCCATGCATCAACTCTCTCGCTGGCCAGGACCATTGTGCCTTTCCTGCACCCGACGTCGCGGCTTACCGCGCCATCGCCATCGCCGTCACCGCAAAGACGACTCCGATTCCCCCTTCTTCCGGCTATACGGCAATCGCCCTGGGCATCTTCTCCATCGCCATGACCATCGTCAAGTATCGCTGGATTCCGGTCAACAAGCAGCACTTTGTCCCCAACTTCGTCGCAATGGGAATCGCCTTTATCCTCAACACCACGACTTACCCAACCGCCGTGGCTTTTGGAGCCACTGTCGCGTTGCTCTGGAAAAGAAATTTTCCCATGGCTTTTGGGATGTACTGCTACGCGGTGGCGGCGGGCATGATCGCGGGTGAAGGGCTGGGTGGCATCGTCGGAGCAGTGCTGCAGATTGCAAAGGTCAGCGGATCGTACAAGGGTACCGCGGTGGGGTGTCCGGCATTTGAGTACTGCGGATGATCACCGCGATGAAGATGGCAGAGAGTAGATCGATAGATGATAGAGACCGACCCGTTGAGGATCGAGACACTATAGACATGTGAATGACAGGTACATTCGATCCTGGACATAACGGACCGGGGTATAACGAATCCTCGCCTGTTCCGTACACTTGGCCGTGTTGATCTGAAATTTTTTTTATACCGGGCGGGAAACGTCGTAAGAGGTAGAAGAAAGCATTCCAGAGCATGAATTTTTCAACCTCAATCGCAAACCCAGATCGAATCGGTCTCATAGTAACATCCAACAGAGTTGTCTCGTGGATGGTGTCATGTCGCAGGTCATATATGGCCCCAGCGGACAAAGCACTGATCCGAATAATGCGACTACCCTCTTACCACAACACCCGACCTCTATGCTGATCAAGCAGGACAAGAATACTGTCAGAGAAAGCCGAGCAGTCGTGGAGATGGAATTACCATATAAGACCGGCCGGTCCAGATGTCGCATCGTGAAGAAACATCTCTTCTATTGCCATCATACACATGTATCCTTGTCTGGCATCGTGCCTCTTTCCGGAATTACCATAAGTCGCCCAATAGAGGTTTCGCGCAACATAGAGGTCCTAAACCCGACCTGAGAACGATAGCTGACCGAAACTTACAGTGCGTCAAAGGGGACCCGACCACGACCTTCAATCACGGAGAGAGATTCAGATATGACCAAACACAGACCGAGATCATCCGAGAATACGCTTGGGGCAGTCGTCTGCACGAGGTGGACGATATCCGTCGACGATATCCGCGCCGCGGCAGAATCAACGGAGATTGAGTCATTGCTGAGATATTCCGAGCTTTATTTCTACAACAGCGTCTACAAAGACCGCAGCGAACGTCTTCAGCCGATTATCGACCACAAGGTTCGCAAAAAGCTGCACAAGGAGGCTCACAAGCTGTGGAAGGCAGCTCGAGAGGTTCAGCAGACAATCAAGCCACGACTTTGCCGACCGGCAATGCCACGGGAAGATCTCTTTCTCTGAACTAGACTGTATCACCGACTCACCGTTCTTCTCCAACCCACAGTCAACGGCCAGAGCGGGCTGTCACCCCCCTTCGTTCACAGCCGACCCGCTACTCCTCTGAATTTCGAGGGCTCAGCCGCCTCTTCTGCTCCTCTGGAGGCATCGCTGGAGACTCTCACTCTTGGACGTGGCGATAGGTCGACCTCACCAATTCAGTTGGCACAGGAGACACCAATGGCCGAGGAGATCATGCAGGGCGGTCAACGGCAAAAAGACACCTACGCAAACATGGAAAACAACTACCAGACCAAGTACGGAACCCCCAAGCAAAAGTACAAGGCGGCACAGACTCGCAGCGATGAGCAGTCGGAAGAGCTAGGCCAGGCCAAAACGACCATCAAGCAGGCGGTGGAGGAGCTGCGGTCCCAAATCGAGCTGGAAAAGCTGCACAACGAGATTGATGATTCGAACGACGCCAAATAATACCTCGCCAGCATGCTCCGAATGCAAAAGCAGACCTTGGACGTGTTGGAAAACGAGATTCAGAGGATGCGCGATGTGATTTTGAAATTGGTCGGCAATACATGCACAGAGCTCGCGGCGGTAGACGCGGTTTCGGAATCGAAGGACACCACGGCAGCGGAGACTTTCAGTTGGGGCGGCGAGGATCAGGAAGCCAGTCCAGAGGAGCATCTTCTTAATTTGATACATGTCGTCTTTGGGTTCACGGACATCAAAACCGAGACAGTTCGACAAAACGAGGGTAGAACCTCAATGTCAGAATTTCAAAGATAGGGAGAGGGCAACATAGATCTCGTTGAATTCCAGAACAGGACAGCATCTTCTCATTCAGTCCATCAGCAAGACAGGCACGATCTAAGACCGAGGAGGCTGGAAACAAAAGGCAGAAGCTATTCTTGATGTGACGGCGGTGAGGGTCCAAAAGGCGTTTGGGACAAGGTATGTGATATACAACCAGGTAGCTTTGAATTCATTGTATTCTCCTCTCTCCGTGTTTCTGGTCTTCTTAGTTCTCTCGTCCAGATGGATAGCCAGCCTCAACTTCCCCCGAAGCACCTGATCTGGCCTATAAGTGTGGATGTACGTCTTGGCGTCCCCCATTATATAGCCCCCTTGTTAATGCGGGGCAAAATCGTCCCACACAGATGAATTTGTCTCAAATCTCAGTCAGACTTTATCACATTCAAATATATATTTTATTCTAATGCGTTTTCCTCAACAATAAGAAATCCGTTGTAGTCCAGCGGTTAGGATATCTCGCTTTCACCGAGAAGACCGGGGTTCGATTCCCCGCATCGGAGTACATATTTCTCAAGTAGCAGTTTCCAAACACTGTCTTGCTTCTCACCACAGAGGTGTGAGAGCATCTCGCCAACTTTTTTGCATATTTTCGATGCTGAATGATTCTCTTTGATGTTTTTGAGTAGAGAGAGGTGGTTTGTGGGTGTGTGGTGGGAAACTGGGGTTCGAAAACTCTGGTTGGACAGCTTACTCAGGGTATTGATAAGGGCTTTTCCGCCGCTGGAAGTGGGTCAACCTTTGACAATTACCTTCTTCGGTCATTGAATTATGGACCACCCTGTCTGACATCTTACTCAGTATTATCCTTCCACCTCAGGTCTTTTTTCCTAGTGCTCACCCCTGAATTTCATAGTTTATCACGTTTCAAATTCTGCTGTCTATTTAGTAATTCACCTATAATATAATCACTACAGGCACAGAGTATTTGCTGTGCAACGTCACGAATGTATTTACAGTCATGCCTAAGGTGAAGAGGCCCAGCCATCACCCCATATGAGATTCAGACGCCTCGGACTCAATAATGATATTTCCCTTTTTGAAAGTCAGAGGATAAACCTCAAGTTCGTACCTGGTTACCTTGTGGCTTTAAGATCCATTTCTAAATACGTACGTGCAAAGAGGTTGACACTGATGGGATCGGACGGTGAACCGATAAGACGCGGCTGCATCGTTCATTTGGAATTTTCAAGTACTCTTCGTTTCTCCCGTAGCTTTATAAGTATCGATTGTGGAAACATGGCAGCCTTGAACTGTTCTTCTAGAAGAGTATGGTAATTGCCCAGACAGCTTCTTGAGGTGTAAAGAATGATGAGCACGTGTAATTGAAACCCTTTAGAGTCCGCTTCGTTGTATTGAATGGCTGTTCTATGGTGAGTCGCTGGTCGTGATCTATATACCGGGTCTATGATGCGGCGCCTCGCATCCCGGGTCGCCTAAAACGGAACGTCCATATCCTCCGCCCTTTCTTCTTCTTTCGTTTCGTTCTTCTCTTCCGTGACACAGTTCCTGATAAATTCTGCAGCAGCATTGAGGAACGGCCGGCTACAGTTGACGATGTGACCCCCTGGATGGAACAGAACCTGGGTCTTGGCTTCTCCTCCGCAACCGTCCACCAGCGTCCGACCCCGTGCTTCGTCGACGAGCGTGTCTAGGCTGCCGAGAAAATGGCACGTCGGTGTTGCAATGGGTGGATTGTAGAATGCTTGATACCGGATCCCCGGCGCTGCGAAGCCGCTGTACGGTATACAAAACTTCAAGGGGGGATGATCCAGCTTGGTGAAACTATCGGGGTACGGAATGCAGAGGGGATTTCCGGCGTGGAAGTCTTCAAAACTCTTCCGTCTTTGCGGCCCCTCCAGCAAGGAGGCCACCATAGCCGCGGCTGACGCTCCTTGAGAGAACCCTATCACCCCATCGAAGGGCCCCTCTGTCGCGAGCACGTTGGCGATGGTGGCGGCTCCCTCGTCAAAGCCCTTGTATTCGACAGGGTCAGAGTCATCTGCCCTTCTCCACCACGCAAACGATTCGACATCGTCGTCATCGTTCGTCTGGAATTTCGCCGCATCGAACCCCGGGATATCAGAGGGCCGTAGGCGAAGGGGTCCGGTCGGGTAGACCAGTTTCGATCCGGGGAATGCTTTCACTAGATGCTTTTCGAGTGCTCTCGTCTTTCCGTGAAAGATCTCTCCTGACTGCGTGTAGCCGTGTAGCATGAGGATTTTTAGAGGGGATGTTGGCTGGCTCATGATGCTCTTCGCCTTTGTCATCCCTATCGACCGACTTCTCATGCGTCGAGCTTAAATCTCAAACGACGGGTGACAAACAATACGGTCGAAGATATGCAGATTTCGAATCATAAGACTAGGGGGTCTATCAAGGGGAAAGGGTTGTCGATAGTCGATTGAAACCCACCATTATCGATTGCACAGGTTCTCCGAATATCGTTATCGCATGGAATTTTTTATTCAGCCTGCATGCCGCAGAGCATAACCTACCACGGAAACCCCATCAAGGCACATTGACGTATGACTCACGAATCGACCCCTACAGAGATAACACACGAAGCGCACATGTTAGAATATTGAGGCATCGTGGTTGACAGTCACAAGCTGTCGATATTAGTAGGTCAAACCACCCAATCGTATGCGGTAGCACCACAGGCGGCTGGCGGCCAATGCAATACAAGAGGACTACAAGCCGGAGTCTGCAGGATACGAAGAGAAAAGGATGAAAAACTCGTGAAGTCTGATTTGACCTATAGAGAGATTCACTGCCAAAGTAATGTTCATGTACCAGCTGTCATTGAGCTGCCAGTGAGGCGCAGGTCACCGAGTCACGGCGAGGTGCATAAACGTACAAGAGATCAAGACGAGAACGCCGCAATTACTGTAGAAAGACCTTCAATAGGACATCCGAGTCATATTTCCACAATCCTACCTGTATATTTGTGAATGACCAACTGATCATGATCGATATCATCCTGGGAAGAAGATGAAGAAAGTCGATGGGGTGCTACTCTTGAGATGGAGAAGGTTGACGGAACGTGCTACTCTGAGCTCTGAACACCAAAGAGGCAAACCCACAAATAAGTGGCGCCAAGACAAGAAAGAAAACCCACAAACTTTCTAGTCTGATTTTCCCCTACTTGAAGACTCGCTCCCTCATCTTTCGACAACGCCATCGACTGTATCATCTGCTCCTCTTGTTCTCACCGAAACCTCAACCGTCCAAGATAAGTCAAGCAGGCAGATAGCGATTCCCAAAACACCGCCAAAATGGTACGTTGGAGCCTTTGCGGCAGTCTCAAATGAGCTGCGATTCGATCAATTTTCTCTCGACCGCCTCCCATCACACGAGCATCAAACGGTGCACGAAATCCATCGCAAAAGCCGTGGAATCAATGCTGACGATGTTTTCTTGCTCTACAGACTCTCGCAGTTGATCTTCTCAACCCAACTCCTCAAGCCGAGGCCCGCAAGCACAAGCTCAAGGTACATCTCACAATATTCCGCCACGCCAGGTCGAAACCGCTAACATCATCAACTAGACCCTTGTCCCAGGTCCACGATCATTTTTCATGGATGTCAAGTGCCCAGGTTGCTTCACAATCACCACCGTCTTCTCGCACGCACAAACCGTGGTCATCTGCGCCGGCTGCTCGACCGTCCTCTGCCAACCCACCGGTGGCAAGGCCAGACTCACAGAGGGCTGCTCTTTCAGAAGAAAGTAGACGATCGCATTTGAACATTTCCGATATCACGTCAATCTGCAAGATAGAAGATGGACATGAACCTCTTTTCGGACAGGAAAGAGAGTGGAGTTCCGGATATCTGGCACATGGTCTCACAAACTACGTCACGTTATCCATGGGGTTTGATCTTTACAACAAAGCGGTCTTGAAATATTTCATTTGAAGTCTCTGATGCGGTGGCCAAATCGCATACGAAAGGTTTCTGTTTCCTCTTTTCCACGGACACATCATGAACGCGGAAGGAGAAAAGTGGTTATCATTGCATTGGAAGGAAAAAGGAGAGATAGAGGACACTCTGCATGAACATGTTGTCGCAGACAAGTCATTTGGTGGAATATGTGATGAGAGCACGATGTCCACTATTGAGGAGCCTTTGACCTTTGCAACGATAATTGGTGGATGCTGGCTGGAAAACTCTTGTACTCTAGCTTTCACAGAGCAATAAATCAACGTCAAAAGGTCAAAATGTTTTATATTTTAAATTTGTAGATTCTACATGCAGTGACTGAACACGAGGCCGCCCATCCGCCTCGATGACCTATATCACCTACGCCTCCATCAAGCTGTTTTCGTTTCACGACCTTGCCAGCCTGGTAATCCTAGCACGGTATCTCCAACGAAATGTACATGATTCCCTTTCGCAAAGCATCAAACATGGCCAGCAGCACCGATAAATTCCATCTTGCTTGCTCGACTTCTTGTTTGATCACCGAGGTTGCAGAACTGGATCGACACCTCTCAGCGTCCTTGGTGGCCATCTCGGCCGTCGGTAGTTGGCCTCTCTTGACCACAGTGGTGAGCATCCGGTTCTGTACGACTCGGGAGATGCTATGTAAAGTTCCATGCCGTGGATGGGAAGAGGCGTCTCACGGAGGCATTTGCGTGATAAAGTGAAGTAGGCATCTGCTCGTCAGCTTCCTGATTTACAGGGTTCGTTGTGGCGAAGATCCACAGGGCGCAAAGGCGAAATGCGCTATTTTGAAGCCATGATCGTAGGACAACAGCAATTGTTCAGCCCAATCCCAGTTCTGCAACGATCTTGTTGACTAGTTTCTTCTGCTCCGGCTCCGTCAGGTTCTTCTCATCTGTCTCCTTCAAACATCGTCCGAGCGCGAGACAACCCTTGACACCTCCCTCGCCGCAGTCGACCCATACCTTTCCATTCTTGCCCACGGCGACCTCGAAGCCCTTTGTGGCTTTCATTTTGCTGCCCAGCTCGTCGAGGATGACAACGCCTTCCCTCTTCAGCAGCCTCGTCGCAAAACCGGTGCTGACCTCCCATACCATGCCGCTGTCCAAGACACCCAGACCCTCGGGGTCGGATTTACCGGTCGAAGGGTTAACGCAGGTGAGTTCGACTTCCATGTTTCTGTTTGCGGAGAGCACTTTGGCGTAGACGAGGTCGCCGGGTTTCAGCTGCGGACGTGTCTTTTTGGTCACGTTCTCGAAGGCGAGCTGACCCAAGATGGCCTGCGGGTAATGAGGGGTCAGACCCATGTGGAAGTAATCCGAGCTGGAGTGGTGGAACTGGGCAATCACGAGGTCGTTGACGGCGGGCGCATATCGTGCGTGGGGGTGAGTGATCGCTATGGTACGCTTCTTTTGGTTGTGAGTGAGAAGGCCCGCGGCGGTTGCGACGGTGGCCGATGTTGAGCGTGATTGATGAACGCCGGGCCCTAGCCGAGGATAGGGGATGTTTGGCAACAGGCTGGAAACCGGGATGGTATCCCCTGGGAGGACTACTGCAGCCATGGCTGCCGTGAGCTTGTAGTCGCGCTTTGCGAGAGCAGCGTTGGGCTTCGACTCTGGACTTGGGAGGAATGTAGAATGATATGGCATGCGTCCCTTACAAGTCTTGCGGTCAAGTCTTCAAAATTTCGTCTTTGAACACTCGCTTAACCATCCTACGAGCATCGATCGTATTGTATTTTGTGTTCCACGCATCTTCACTTCCATCTTGCCTACCTCGAAGGCTTGTAGAATTTCTGAGGTCGATGCGGGGCCAAAAGGAAGGTTATCCGACTGGCATATTTTTTTTTGAGCATCGCTAACAAAGTGTCCCTCATCTGCTCTGTAGATATATCACTTTGATGAATTTTCAACCCTATCCCAGCATATCACTCGTTCCCAGGAGAATAGATCATTTCTTTCAAAATGAGTGATTCGTCAAACGGGGCACCTACCCCCGACGCTGCGGAGCACTTTGCGATCGGCATCTCGTTCGGAAACTCCAACAGTTCGATTGCTCGTACGTCTGTCGAAGGCAAGGCAGAAGTCATTGCGAACGAAGAAGGTGATCGCCAGATTCCTTCTGTTCTCTCCTACATCGACGGTGAGGAGTTTCATGGAACTCAAGCAAAGACCCAGCTCGTCCGCAATCACCAAAACACCGTCCAGAACTTCAGAGACTACCTTGGCAAAGAGTGAGTGTGCCGAGTCCGTGAAGCGCTCTGGCTAACCCTACGGCAGTTTCAAGTCGATAGATCCCACTCCTTCCCACAATTCCGCTCACCCTCAAGAACATGAAGCTGGCGTTGCATTTTCGATACGAGACGCCGAAGCCGAGGAGCCAAACACAAGATCGGTTTCAGAAATCGTCACGAGGCACCTTCGCAGGTTGGCCAGCTCTGCGTCTGATTACCTCGGAAAGACCGTCAACTCTGCCGTGATTTCCATACCCACAGACTTTACAGACGTCCAGAAAGACGAATTGACAAAGGCAGCCAAGGCGGCGGGTATTGAGGTTCTCCAATTCATTCCAGAGCCAATTGCGGCGGTCCTGGCCTACGATGCAAAATCGGATATGCAAGTAAAAGATAAACTCATCGTCGTCGCCGATCTAGGTGGAAACCGATCTGATGTCGCCGTGGTGGCGTCCAGAGGTGGCATGTACACCATCTTGGCCACACATCACGACCCTGAACTGGGTGGTGTGCAGTTAGATCAAGTGCTTGTGGACCACTTTGCCAAGGAGTTCATCAAGAAGAACAAGACCGATCCCAGATCAAACCAAAAGAGTCTGGCAAAGCTGAAGTTGGAGTCCGAGGCGGTCAAGAAGTCCCTCAGCCAGAGCGCCTCCGCTACAGCAAGCATTGAAAGCTTGGCGGACGGTGTCGATTTTAATTCTACGATCAACAGGACGAGATATGAGCTCTTGGCCAGCAAGGTCTTTGGAAAATTTGCCGAACTCATTCAAGAATCCGTGAAAAAGGCAGAACTCGATGTTCTCGACATCGACGAGGTGAGTTGATCTTACACGTGACTCTGAACGTGACTGACTCTGATAGATCATTCTGTCCGGCGGTACATCTCATACCCCAAAGATTGCAAGCAACTTGAAATACATCTTCCCTTCATCTGATATCCAAGCTCCATCGGCTTCTACAACCGCCATCAACCCGTCCGAGTTGGCTGCTCGAGGAGCTGCTATCCAGGCATCACTGATTGAAGAATTTGAAAAGGATGACATTGACCAGTCTACCCATGCCGCATTGACTGTTACACCACACCTTTCAAAAGCCATCGGTGTTGAACTCACCCGGTCGACTGAAGGCTCTGTTTTCGAGCCCCTCATTTACGCGGACACGGCTGCCCCAGCCAGAAGGACCGTTCAGTTGAAGGCCCCGGGTGAAGGTAGTGTTCTGGTCAAGGTCTGTGAGGGAGAGAGTGAGATCAAGGTCACAAAGCCAGAGCCGAAAGAGAAACCAGAAGCAAATGGGGATAAGGGTAGCGATGACGAGGACGACTCCGACTTTGATGACGAGGAAGAAGAAGAGGATGACATTCGAGAAAGAATATGGAAGGTCGGCAAATCCCTCGCCGAGATCTCCATCGAGGGTATAAAGAAGAACGACAAGGTCGAGGTGACGGTGAACGTCAACCCTGACCTCAGCGTACAGGTCACCGCAAGGGTAGTCGGATCTAAAGGTGGGGTCAGAGGAAACTTGGATGCCCCAAAGACCGAGACAAATGGGAGTGCCTGATTTGGTGGCCGTTTTTCTCCATCGACATAGAAACATTTTGATTCCATTCGGCGTCTACGGAACGAGCGGGTTCCCATGCATCCCGGAGACGATATATATTATAGAGATGCTTTAGATCCGTTCGGTCTGGACGAGATCGAAAAGTTGGTAGATAGCATTGAGCACGAAATCCATGACCATCCACGGCGCCCCTCTTTCTCTCTCGTGACCAAGACACGTACACATGGAGCTCTGATGCTCTCGACCAAGGTCGCACGGAACATGTACACGACCAGGCCATCAGATTCTACAGTATCTCTTGTTCCGATCGCATTGTCCTTTTCCCCGACTGCAATAGACATGGGACCGGTTGCACAAAACCTTTGTTCAATCAAGGTTTGGACTTCAATCTGTCTGGTGGAGATCCGCGCCGCCGTCGGCATCGGATATACGTTGCTGATAAACTAGCTTCCAAAGGCATTCCGATCCGTCAGCCATTTGGCTTATACGGCGCGAAGGGCGCTACGGCATGGGCTCATCTATCGCGCTCGATCGTGGGGTTTATAAATTCCCAACTACTGATGGAACGGTTCCGTGCTCTGTTGTAATACATCCTCCCCGTTCTAGGACTCACATGATTATCTATATACTGTAACTTTCAGGACTGTTGGCTAGACGCAAGACATGAATATCAAGGGCTCTGCTATTCCCGATTTCAACGGGCCTCACCCGTTGGACCCGTTGTCGCCCCAGGAGATCTCGAGCGTAGGACCCGGCGCTTTGCTTTGTAAACAATATACTCCAAGAGAACGTGCTGATGGATGCAGGTTGCTCAATCGATCCGGGACTCTCACCGAGGCTCTCGCATAGTCTTTCGGGTGATTACACTTTTGGAACCTCCTAAGGCCCAGTTGCTCCCCTTCTTGGAAGCCGAACATGGAGGACGGTTCATCGCCCCACCGACTCGAACCGCTCAGGTCCAGTACTACCTCGAAGGCCCGGACAAGTTTCGCGAGGTCAACGTCGAGGTCGACACGGGCAAGATCTTCAACCACAAAGACCTTACCGGCAGACAGTCGTATACCGATGCTGTTGAAATGCAGGAGAGCGAAGTGGCCTGTCTGGCCGATGAACGGGTTCAGAAGGAACTCCAGAGCCTCGATCTTCCCGAAGATGCCGTGGTGTGCATCGAGCCTTGGACGTACGGCACAGATGGGATGAACGACATGGGTCGACGGATCATCATGGTACTCTCCTTTGCACCCGCGATGTGGAAGGCGGAACCGCTGACGGGCTCATAAAGTGTTACTTCTACATGCGTATCGGGTCCCACGGTGACGCAAATCACTTTGCGTATCCCCTCGACATCTGCGCCGAGATGTCCAGCGATCGCAGGGTGATTGGGGTCTACAAACTACCCTCAGGCATGGACGAAAAAATGGAAGAAGCGGGAGCCGGCAACAAGAAGTTCGACAGACGAAAGATCCACGGTACGAGCGAGTACCATCCAGATCTTCAACAGGAACGTCGAACGACGACCAAGCCCCTTCAGGTGGTTCAGCCGGAAGGACCGTCTTTCAAAATCACGGGGAATCTGATCGAATGGGAGAAATACCGTTTTCGGGTGGGATTCAATTACGTACGGCTCCTTGCGGAGAGTCATCGTCCTTGGCTAACGGCGAGCAGCGAGAAGGTCTCACTATTCATGATGTGACATATGATGAACGGAGTCTATTCTATCGACTCTCGCTGTCGGAAATGTTTGTCCCATACGGAGACTCCCGAGCCCCTTATCCAAGAAAGGCCGCGTTCGATCTCGGAAACAACGGGGCCGGCGTCAACGCCAACAATCTCCAGCTGGGTATGTCAATGGCCTTCTGCATGTTGGGCTTGTACTGACGAAGTAGGTTGCGATTGCCTCGGCACGATCAAGTACTTTGATGGCTGGCACCACACCATCGCCGGAGACCCTGTCAAGTTTCCCAACGCCGTGTGCTGTCACGAGATCGACGATGGTATTCTCTGGAAACACACCAACTATCGAACGAACAACGCCGTGGTCACGAGATCCCGAGTGCTGGTCCTCCAGACCATCATCACGGTGGGCAACTACGAGTATATATTTGCCTTTCTCTTTGGCCAGGATGCCACGGTCAGCTACGAGGTCCGAGCAACCGGCATCCTTTCCACGGCCCCTATCGACATCGGCGACAAAGTCGACTACGGTACGATCGTGGCTCCGGGCGTTCTCGCCCCGTACCACCAGCATCTCTTCTCCCTCCGCATCGACCCCGCAATCGACGGCCAGAAGAACACCCTCGTGGTCGAAGAATCCCACGCCATGCCCACCGACGACCCCCTCAACCCTTTCGGAATCGGCTACATCACAACCTCCAAACCCGTCCTCCTCGAAACGGCCCTCGACCTCGACGTTTCCACCAACCGTACGTTCAAAATCACCAACGAATCCCGCTTGAACCCCCATTCCGGCACCCCGATCTCCTACAAACTGGTCCCGCACTACTCCCAGATGCTGCTCGCCTCCCCATCTTCCTTCCACGCCAGACGATCCGAGTTCACGACTCACGCCGTATGGGTCACAAAGTATCACGACCACGAACTCTACTCCTCCGGCGACCATACCATGCAGTCCCTGGGCGGTGAGGGGATCGAATCCTGGATCAAGAACCGTGCAGACGGTAAACCGCAGAACGTCAGGAACGAAGATATTGTCGTCTGGCATACGTTTGGCACGACGCATAACCCGAGGGTAGAGGATTGGCCTGTCATGCCATGCGAGCGGATGACGGTCATGTTGAAACCGGTAAACTTTTTTGATAGAAACCCGGCAATCGACGTCGGCGTCAGCGAACAGTCGATCAATAGAAGCGTGCTAGTTGACGACAGGGAAGGCAAGGGACTTGTGGTGGGGATCAACGGCAAGACGGTGGCCGGCGAAAAGGCGGGGAATGGGAGTGTATGTTGTGCGAACGGCTCAACATCCTGAGGATATGTACCGCCTTTCACGTTAGAACCTCCCAGTTTGATGCTCGGGCGGGACCTTGAGACTATAGATGAGACCGTGCAATGTATTCACTGCGTCTGTTGAAACCTCTTGCAGCTGACTGGTCTGCGGTTGTCTGTAGACGTGATAGTGTTGGGGTGTTGTCATCAATACGTTTGCAGGAATGCTATCGTTGTACGTCAGTGTCGAAGCATTTGAGGAGATGCTCAGTCGTTCCTCGAGCTCGGCTCGCGCCACGGCGTGACTGTCTCTCGATCAGGGCGTTGACTTACCGGACCCCAGCTTTGCTGAAAGCGGCCTTGAACATTTATCTGGGCTTTGGCAAGCTGGCAGACATGGCAAGCTGGACGGTTCCCATTCATCGTCCACGAGCGGCGGATCCGGGACCTTCTGAGAAAGGGCCAGATCCAGCTCCAAGACTGCTCCGCACATCGGGCCGAGAGCAACAAGATTTTATTTGATGGTTTTCAGCTATAGGAGCTCATAATTAATGCATAGGCATACATACCCTGGCGTTTGAAGAATGCCGGGGGGGGGGGGTTTAAGCTTCTTTTCTCGTCTTACGATATGAGTTGTAGTAAAAATCGAGAAGCGCGTCCGTCCAACTGGGCCGATGTGTGAAGATAACATGGTATCATACAATATCTATAGATATCTATATTTGATTTATTTGATAATAAAACAGAAAATAAATTTCGAGTCTGTCGATAACGCCACGTTTTCTTTCCTTCTCGATCCCAAAGTATATATAGTCTTTCTCTCGTGTCCCCATCAGCAACGTGACCCCGTCCTAGGTAAAATTCCAATAAACAGCCAGACGCCATCGACTCGAACAGTAAGCGAGTTATTGTATCTTGAATCCCAATGCTTCGCCGTACCTGACCCCAGATCCCGAGAAAACGCCAATAGATACGCCGTTCAAAACAAAAGAAAGAGCTGCAAGCGATCCTCTTCGATCAGGATCGATTGCTTTCGTCTGGGGCTGTGAAGGTGATCGGAGGGACGGAGACCGGACCTTCCTCCTCGTCACGGCTCTTGTTGACCTCCTTTTCTTCCTGGATCGCGGTATGGACCTTCGTCGCGGCCTCTTCGTCTTTGGGTGCACTAGTCGATTCCTCTGACTCTGGACTCTTCTTTTTGAAGATTCGTGCGGTGACCCTATTCAAGGCTCGGAAAGCCTGCGCTAGGGGGTGGAAAACGATGTGGAACCCTTTGGCGATCGGCTTCAAGATCACGGTCGCAGCGGCGACGACCCTGGTGAAGACGGCTCCAAAGTATTTGTCGGGGATGCATCGCAAGACGATTGCCCAGAGCAAGCAAGGCGCGCTGGCAGCCAGGCAGACGCCCCATTGCCAGCCGTTGATCTTGGTGATGCCGAACGCTTGTCCGCCGACGAAGATGATCATGATCTGTCCTCCGACCATGATGGCGTTGATGCCCAAGAACCAAAAGTTGCGGTGGACGTTTTCAAAAACGTTGAATTTGTTGTCGAGGCGGCGGTTGTTGAGCTCGTTGAAGATTTGCATCCAGGTGAAGGTGTTGAAGACCATGGTGTCGAGTTCGGCGTGGCTGGTGGAGGAGGGGAAGATCTTGGGTCCGGCAAAATAGAGGATGAACGTGACGATGAGCTGATACACGGTTTGGCCGGTAATCATCTTCCACATGTTGATCGTGATGAGAGGAGCGGATTTGGGTTCCGGTTTGCGATCCAATATCTTCTTCGTGGGTGCGTCGGTCGCCAAGGCCAAGGCAGCGAGAGTGTCCATGATCAGGTTGATCCAGAGGAGCTGAACGGCGGTCAAGACGGATTCGTTGCTGCTGCTGGACACGGCGGAGACAAAGGTGATAATGACGGCGGTGATGTTGACCGTGATCTGGAACTGGAGGAACTTCTTTACGGCGTCGTTGACTGCGCGACCCCACATCAGCGCAGTGATGGTGGAGGAGAAGTTGTCGTCGAGGAGGATGATTGATGAAGCTTCCTTTGCGACCTCGGTACCGGCAATCCCCATGCTGAAGCCCACATCCGCAGTCTTCAAGGCGGGACCGTCGTTGGTGCCGTCACCGGTGACGGCAACAGTTTCACCCAGTTGTTTGAGACTGGCGACAAGAATGCGCTTGTCTTCGGGTGAAGAGCGAGCGAGAACGCGGAGCTTGGGGATCGCCTCGTTGCGGTCCGCATCGGAAAGCTGGCGAAATTCAGGGCCTTCCATGATCAGAGCGTCAGGAGTCATGATGCCGCAGTCGGTAGCGATGGCTTTGGCGGTGGTCATGTTGTCTCCTGTCACCATGCGCACCACAACGCCAGACTGCTGGCACTGAGCCACGGCTTCCACGACGCCTTCGCGAAGAGGATCGTGGATGCCGACAACGCCCAACCAGGTCATGTCGTGGAAAATGTCATCAAACTCGACCATCGACTTGTCCTCTTCCAGAGTTTTTGCACCAGCCGGTGGCCATTGCTCAAAATCCTTGTAAAGGAAACCGATGGTTCGAAGTGAGTGTTCTGCGTATGATTCGATCGTTCCGGCCAGGTGCGCGCGAATCTCCTGAGAGATCGGCTCGACGTCGGTATCACCAGAGAGATCGCTTGCCAGGGCGGACGAGGCGCGGGACAGCAGGATCTCCGCGGCACCTTTGACCAGCAAACGGTAGGTCCCGTTTTTCAGACGGATGACGGCGCCCATGCATTTGCGTGCAGAGTCAAAGGGGATCAGTTGTGCAATGGTGGCGTTTGATCGCTCCTCCGCGAGGCTGTCGAGACCGAGGTGATCTTTGGCCAGTGTGAGGAGCGCCGTCTCAGTCTTGGAACCGATAAACGTCGGGACACCCTTCTCTTCACCCTCGAACGCCGTGCTGTTGAGGACGATGGAGTCTCGGAACAAGTCCTTGACCGACTTTGGCAATTTGCTGTAGGTGGCGTTAAAGCTGGACTTGGCACCGTAAGAGTCTCCCGTGGTCGAACTCGACTCATCGATGGAGAGGGTACCAGCTACTACGGTCATTTTGTTTTGCGTGAGGGTTCCGGTCTTGTCGGAGCAGATTGTGGTCGCGTTACCCATTGTCTCACAGGCGCGAAGAACCCGGACGAGGTTGTTCTCTTTCAACATTCGGGTCGTTGCGAATGCGAGGGCCAGCGTGACGGCGAGCGGCAAACCTTCTGGCACGGCAACAACGATGACAGTGATGGCGACGATAAGGATGTCCAGAAACTCTTGCCCCTTGACGGCGGCACTTGCTTCGTTGGACGACAAGTGGGCGAGAAATCGGATCAGCAAAACAAAAAAGAGCAGCAAAGCGGCGGATGAGCCGGCGCCGCCGATCCAGTTTGCCAGCCTGCCGAGTTTCACTTGGAGAGGCGTCTCTTCGTTTTCAGTTTGAAGGCTCATGAGGATCTTGCCGTAAGAGCTGTTGACGCCCACGCTCGTAACGAGAAACGTGCCAACACCTTCGAGAACCTTGCTACCGGAGATGATGAACGGGTCGAGCTTCTTCGAGGCTGTGCCGTCGTTCATTTGCTGCCATACTTCGTGCCCAGAGGTCTTCTTCATCTGATCGGACTCACCGGTAGCAGAAGACTCGTCGCACTTGACACCGTGACCAGAGATGAAGATTCCGTCGGCCGGTATGGCATCACCCGGCTCTAGGTGGAGGACGTCACCCACGGTTATGTCGTAGACCGAGATCTGAATAGATTTGCCGGACCTTATAGCCTTGACCTCACGGTCGTCCTTCTGTGGAAAAGTTAGCAATCTTCTAGTCTCTGGTTAGGAGGTTACCGACCCTTTTGTTTAGCTTGATGAACTGACGTTCTTTTTGCCAGTCGTTTACCGCACCGACCGCAACCACTATGATGATCGCGACGCAGATTGCGACCCCTTCAACCCAATCGACCTGTGAGCCACCGCTAAAGGTCTCGTAGAGACCCAAAGCCAGTGAGATCACCGCCGCTATCGTCAAAAGAATCAATATCTTGTCATTGTAAGCCTTCCAGATCAGGACCCAGATGCTGTCTGCTTTGCGTTCCGGCAACCGATTGTCTTTGAAAATGCGGATGCGATCGTAAAACCGATCCTTGAGCTCGCTATCGGCATGTACGTCTTTGAAAGATGTCGAGGCCGGTTTCGCATCGGCACCGACTCTCGCTTCTTCGAAAGTGACCGAGCCTGATAAACTGGTTTCATCGACCGAGAGACCGGCATCGAGATCTGTTCGTAGACCCTTGGCGAGTCCGTTGAGTCCCCCCAGCGCTCGAAAAGCGGCCAGTGATTTTGGATTCAACAGTTTGTTGAGCTGCCCCTGTGAAAAGGCAAATGGACTGTTGTCGACTTGGAAATCTGCTTCGTTCCCCCTATCCGGTCTCAAGGCTTCGTTGGGATCTATACTATCCCACTCGGTCCTGGGCACTGCGGTATTCACCGAGCTCGACCTCGTCCGTATCGTGAAATCAGCCGACTGAAAGGAACCGGACCTTGAGCGAAGGGTATCGCCGCTCAACGAGTGAGCCGTCGGCGAAGGAGGCGCGACGCCCAGATGGGACGTGGGTGGTCTTGTCGGCGAGGTTGGGGATAGACTGTTCTCATGATGTCGTGGGGGCGATGCCGGTCGATCTGTCTCTGACCTCGGGGGTTCCGTCGAGTCTGTGATGATCGATATCGACGGTGGTGTCAACGTTCTCCCCTCCATGATGCTCTCTGTTCAGGGGTTCACGCGAGTACTGTGCAGAGTCTTTGTGACAAGACAAAGATGAAACTTGCAATATTGACAGGATGAAATGAGGCTACATGGGAACAATATAATGAATGATATTGTCTGATATGAAGAATGGGCGAGGCGAAGTAGTGCTGGGAAAGGCGGGCTGTGATATCTTACGAGGCTTTCTGTCATCGACAGCAGTCGCACTCTAGCAAGCGTCTGTTTCGATGGGCAGTACTCGGCATTCTGCACTGCCACCTCACCATTGGAAAGTTTGATCTCGACCTTGGCTTTGTCCTAGGTTTGGCCGCAGGTATGGACGCCAAGGTGGGCAAAACGCATATGAAGAAAAGTCGTCCGGCGCTTGTTACAGAATCAATATACTATACCTTTTCGTATGGCATGGCAAAGGTGCACAATCTTCCTTTGGAAGGTTCGCATTCGACAGTCTTGAATGAAGGTGGATGAAGGTTGTCGGTCGTGGGCGAATCGAAGGGAGCGTTTAGCACTGCCCATTTGTGCCAAGGCGAGATTGGCGAATCAGGTGTCTTGGCGTCATCATCGGCGCGAATCTCGACCTCCCTGATTCGATATTGCAGCCCATTCATTACTCTGTATCAGAGTACTCAGAGTAATTAATTACTGCACACTGCACATTTGCTTTGCGCTGCGCTTTCTCAGGCCCAACATTTTGGCTTCCACCGTAGGCTGCCGACGAAACTCAACTGCTGCGGCGGCTGGAGACCCCCAACAAGCTACAGTCTCGGCGTCCTATCGAGGTGAATACGGCTGCCTTGGATGTCTCCCTGGCGACTTGGTAGCCCGGCTGGGACGTAGAGATAAAATACAGAGTCCATCCCACCTCCACCTCTTCTTTCGACGAGGGCACGAAAGATTGACTTTGTTCTACATAGTACGTCGAGACTCTGTGATCGAACGAGCCATGGGGAAAATCCCTCGTCCGAGAAACAAGACTTTCCAAGACGTTTGCCAAGCAGCCGCTCAAGACCACCGTCCAGAATATTGTTGCTCTGCCGACACCGCACAAGAATTCACCATGTCACCTTCCAGGTTTGTTATCTACTCGGTTACCTGGGTATACAGAATACCGTGAAGTCATCGTCTGTGGTTGCCGTCGGGGTTGGTAGACTCCTCCAAAACCATCACAGAATTTGGTGGTGCTTTTTGCCATGTCACAGCCTCAGACGTGGGCGATGATCCCCCTTGGGATTGCCGGTCGTATTAGCCAATCAAAATGCTTCATTCCTTCACACTGCCTTCCACTTGAGAAACAGGTATCGTCGTAGGCAGCGTATGCCCGTCGCTGTGATAAAATGTGCACTTGTTCATCACCCCAACGCGGAGAAATAAAATTTCTGAGCAGCCTGGGCGACAGCTCCCGCCGTTTGGATCTGCGGCTGCGCCATGAATGAGAATCTCACCCGTCTTGTGTGTCTACAGCGTGTCTAGTCATTCGGCTACGAGGCACACTCCCCAAATCCTGAAGATGCTGCTGAGAGTAGTCTGATATTGACCTACGAGTTGTGAATCGCTACGTGGAGGCGAGGGGACAATCACGATCCATTTGCCTCTACTGTTTGCTCAGCCATTCGTGCCAATTTCCGGCGTTTCATACCCTCTTCTATTGCTGTGCCTTTCCTTGTCTCTGTTTCTCGAGATAATCTCCAATCATCTCGCCGGCCTTTTCCGGCGGCAACTGTGTATCGGGGGGAAGACCTGCTGCCTCCATCATCTGTCGCATAACCTTGATGAAGACTTCTGGGCCCTCCGAATGGAACATCATTGTCTTGTTTCGGTGTGTCTTCTTCATCACCTTGTGCGCGCGTGGAAACATCCCTTTCTCAAATGCTCGCGCTGCCTCGTCCAGGCTTTGTACGTCCTGGTCGGATGCGCGTTCAAACGCGGCGATGATGTTGGTTGAGAGCTCGAGCGCATCTAACATGGCGACATTCACACCTTCGCCTGCAAACGGCGTCATCAGATGCGCGGCGTCGCCGATTAGAGTGAAACCCTGCTTGTGAGTCCACCTGGGTCCATCACCTTCGATGGGAAGCTCGAAAAGGCCCCAGCCTCTCTGATATGCAGCGGAGGGTTCCGAAGCCTGGAGCCAAACTCGAAATTCGGGACACCAGCCTCGATATGCGTCTAGGATCGCTTCCTTGATCTGCATGGGATCGTTGTTTGACATCTGTTTAACTTCTTCAGGCCACGACTCTGGTCGTCGTCCCCACGTCCCAAGAGTGTAGGACCCGTCCCCGAGCGTCTGTCCGGTGAGCGATGCGCCATTCGAGTAGCAAAAATGGTTTCCTCGACCGATGGATTGGGCCACTTGTGGATGCCTCTCTTTGCCGTGAAGCACGCGAAGCTGGAAGCCGGAGATGCCCGAGTATCGCGGCATGGGCGCTGTGAGGACATGGCGAACTTTGGACCAAGCCCCATCCGCCCCGATGACAAGGTCAAAGGGTCCCGCTGTCCTCCCAGATTGAAAAGTCAGGATGCCGTCGTCAGAGACGGACGCGATTTTGTGGTTCCAACACATCACAGCGTCTCGAACCGAGTGCAACAGCATCTCCAGCAGGTCTGTTCGGTCAATCTCTGGCCGGGCGTGTTCCGGTAGATGATCCCTGTCGAATTGCTCGTCCGTGGTATCCGAAATCTTTCTGAACCATTCTTTGCCGTTTTGATCGCTGATGATGAGATCCTCGGCTCCGCCAAACCGTGCACGCTTCACAAATTCAGCGTACAGACCCGCCTTCTGGAGGGCTGCGATTCCGGACTCGACATGCAGGTCAAGTGAGCCACCACTGTGCACTCTTGAAGATGCGGATTCATCCGCTTCAAACACAGTATAGCAGTCCCTGGTGTGTGGTGAGGAATCAAGAAGCTTGGCAAGGGTCAGTCCTGCCGGACCGCCCCCAATTATCGCTATGGAGGGGCCCATGGTCAGACACGTCGACCGCGAGTAAAGGTGGCAGATTGGAGCAGACTGCGGTGGAAACAAGGTCACAAACGGTCAGGCTGGAAGAGAGGTCTATAGGATATATCTAGGAACGTAGGGAGGTGCCAAGGCACGGCATTTATGTACACAATATCGACCTCAACCGAGACTGAACGAATGGAGATCCCAAATAAAATAGGTTGCAAAATCCTCTTTCCTACACCCCCATGGCACGTTGTGGTCACACAAAGGCTGCTCGAGCGTGCCAACCGAGGAACGTAATCCATGATTGAAGGTTGGAGTACCAACCGCCCTTGCTACGTAGTGGAGCGATCCGTAAGAAGTAAACTCTGCGAATGCGGCGTGGCCGCAGCATAGTTGGCCGTCTTTGTAGAAGCGCCATTGCTATTTAATATGCAACACAAGAGACCACCACACGGTTGTCACAAACACGTCTTGCGCCAATGATGCAGGCTCATTTAGGCTTGTGACAAATATCCTAATGCCAGACACGGTCATGGCTTATGGCTACAGGAGGACTGAGGCACATGATGGTCGTTGAGCCTGTATTCTAAAGGCGACGGTGTTGGATTGCATATACATATCATCAACGACCGAGAACCCGAATGCACCGAGAGTCCGAAATGGAGAGCCAAGGTCGAGATGAGAGAGCGGATACGGAAGGTGCGGCGAGAAATCCAAAACGGCCTAGCCCCAAAATTTCACGCCAAGCTTCGACGAAACCCGCACACAATGATCGAAAATTGAAGGTCTGAAAGGCGCCATCTCCAATATCTTGCTCGACCATTCAATCTCGCACAATCCCTCAACACACCCCTTGTCCTGCCATTCAACCAGGTCGGCGATTGTATCGACTCCTTCAATCGCAAACATGGCAGCCATCAACAAGATCGCACACAACAGCCCATCGCGGGCTAAGCCTTCTGAACTCGAGGAGCAAATCGCCCAAGCCTTTTACGACCTCGAGAGCAACACTGCAGACCTGAAGGCCCAGCTCCGACCATTGCAGTTTGCTTCTGCGCGTGAGGTACGATGAGAGAATTTTCAGTGTTCCCCCTACGTGTCACTTGGATAGCATTGAAGGAGGAGGATGTAGCGGGACACCTGCGCTCGGGCGGTGTGGTTTTGGACGATGCTGTGTTTCGCGCGGCTGAAAAGGAAAAGGTGACTGACATTGTGACTCTTTACAGATCGAGGTTGGCCATGGCAAGAAGGCAATCGTCATCTTTGTCCCAGTTCCTCTCCTCCAAGGATTCCACAAGGTCCAGCAACGGTACGTTCCACTTTCCACAACCACGAGCACACACAATCACATCTGGAGGCAATGACCGCCAGAGTTTGAACGCAACATTGACCGTTTTTGAAACCCGGCATTTGACTAATCCATTGTCCAACTACAGCCTGACCCGTGAACTCGAGAAGAAGTTCTCCGATCGTCACGTCATCTTCCTTGCTCAACGCCGCATCCTCCCTCGACCAAAGCGCAGCAACCGAAGCCGAACCACACAGACCCAAAAGCGACCCCGATCCCGCACATTGACCGCTGTCCACGAAGCCATCCTCAGCGATGTTGTGTACCCAGTCGAGATCGTCGGCAAGAGACTCCGCACCAAGGAGGACGGCAGCAAGTTGCTCAAGGTCATTTTGGACGAGAAGGAGAGAGGCGGTGTTGACTACAGACTGGATACCTACAGTGACGTGTACAGAAAGTTGACCGGAAGAAGCGTGGCTTTTGAATTTCCAATCAGCGCCCAGGGCGAATATTAAAGCTGCTGAACTGGTCACGGGGATGGGGGTCTGACGGTCGAAGGGGGTTTTTCGTTGATGAAAGCTGTTGTTGTCGCAGGAGAATGAAGAGCTACATGAACATCAATATCATCCAGATGCAATGGTTCTTCACTTGTACGCGGTCAAGGGGTAAACAGAGCATCCAGGTCCAACTCCATCTTCAGTTCAACGACGATCATAGAGCCAAAATCAAATCGATTGCACCTCTTTTCTTCTGATCTTGAGTTGATTGAATCGGATACAAGGATGGATGAATGTTCGGGAGTTTAACCCTTAGCTACAAAAAACTTTTGCTAATGATAAAAAAGACATCATCATACATCATTTCATTTATTTCTCTATCTACCTCTTCTCCCTCTCTCTCTCTCTGTATTACCATTCTATATCGATGTGTCGGTGGCACGATGGAAGTAATGAATGATTGACCTCGTTGAGAAGAGTAGCAAGTAGGTAGATTTGGAAACTATGGATCGTAATTGGATCGGACTGAGTTGATAAGAGGTAAGCTGCTGAGCGAGGCACGTAGGTATGTATGTATGGTCATGGGGTATCTTTGACAGCAATCGACAAATAAAGAGATGAGCAGCTTATTCTCTCACCCAACACGTGCTCTCTTCTCCCTTTTTCTAGAGTATTTCAACACACTGGTGAATATGTACGCAGGTATACTCAGAATCGTACTTTCTTGTCCCGCTTTCTCTTCTCTTTCAAAGGAACCGAGCAACCCTTCCCACTCCAACGACCATCCAATAGGCCAATTCCCTTTTCGCTGGATCTTCGTCTCCTTCTCCCATCGCCGGCGTCGCGGTGGAGTCTCCATCGTTTGGCTTTTTCTTCGCAGCGGCAAGGCTTCCAGCGCGTCTACGGTTTGATTCGGCACCTCCGGAACCTGTGGTGGTGGTGGGATCTTCGTCAGTCTGTCTCCATTCCAATCGGACTCTGATGGGTATTTCGAGGAGGTCGGGGTCTTCTTCTGGTCTTTCTTCTTCGGTGGCGTTGGCGGCTGGTTGCTGGGTTGACGGTGTCGAGGGTGGCGGTGGTTTGACGGTGATAATTGGAGCACAGATGATTTCCACGCCCACTCCGACCCAATTTCTGCCGCGTTCAAAGACTTTGCCTGCTTCCATCGTTCCGCTTCCGGATCCGCCCATCAGACTCCCTTCACCTGCCGCGCCAATCCCTGCGGCGATGCCGGACGATGTGCTCGTCGGCGCGGCGAGCGCGTCATCCCATACTTCGGAGTTGGCGCCGATCTCGAATTGAGGACACAGGACCGTGACTCTGTGACCGTATTTGCCAGGAGTTGTGCCAGGCACGCCGAGTGTGACTTTGACGGGCTCAAAGAGGTGATTTTTGAGGTTTAGGATGAACTGAGATGTTTTGCCAGGAGTGAGGATCGGCGCTTCCATCGTGAGGGGATGCTGAGGGATGGCCGGCGGCTGGAGGGGTCGGAGGGTGATCAGGGGGATATAGGCGAGGGCTATCAGCCGAATGCGGAACCGGGTGGACTGCGGTTTGAACTCGGGTTTCACGAGAATGTGTTTGCAGGATTTGCAGCGCTTGGAACGCTTGGTGCGGAGGAGTGTGGGCATTGGGCGAAGGGAGGACACTGATTTCGCGGCAGGGTTACCGAAAGCCGTGGCTGAATATTGAGCCAGCAATTGGTCTGGGGAGGGAGTCGAGGAGAAATCCGACGCGACAGATGGCGGTGGTTCCGTGGATGAGGCAGCGTTGGGGGAATACCCTGTCTGTAGTCCTTCGGTGGGAGTCAGAGCTTCACGCATCAGGGGCGGTTTCGACTTTGGTTTGCGAAGCGAGGAGCCAGAGGTGGTGTAGAGACTCATGATCCGGGTGAGCGCAGAGGGTGAAGCGTAGGTATCGTAGCCTGTAGACGAGTCGCTGCCCATGCTCGTAGCGAGTTGATTTTTGAGAAATGATTTCAGTGCCGCGAACCGGGCGACGTGGTTTAACTCCTCCGTCGAGGATGGCTCGTTTCCTTCTGCCTGGGCTGCCGCACCTCTCGACAGAGACGATTTGCGAGCGAGCTCAGCGCCATCTGGCTTTGACGCCCGCCCGTTGACGATCTTGTCCAGCTGCGAGCGAATGTTGGTCGGCTTGTCGAATTTGATTCCGATATCGAGAGATGACCACATGCAGTAATTGCAATTGAGCACCCAGGGTCCATCCTTTGTCGAACCATCACCAATCGCTTGCACCATGACAGGGGCCGTACAGACGGGACAGTTGAAGCAATTTCGAGCGCATCTATGTGGATTTAGCAGCCGATCTTGGGACGCCATGCAATGTACTGACCTGTTGCCCTCGCTCCTGACCATAGAACTGGGCGTCTCAAAGAGACAGCTGGGACAATACCAGCACACAATTTCTTCGGTCACACATCTCGGACACTTGATGTCGTGACATTCTTCGCAGTACAGTAGATGTTCCGGCGGGTAGAGCGAATAGCTCGCCCGTGGATGGCGGGGATCGAATGTTCTTTCGTCATCGTCGTCGTCTTCTGTCGTTGCGCCAGAGTCCCTCCAATCGCGATACGTCGGTTTCGTCCTTCGCGACGGGTCCGAACAAGGACAGGAGATATACGTATATGGGAAAGTGGGCGACATGACGCTTTTGGCAAGCGGTTTTGGGTCAGACCTATCCGCTGGCTCAATGCTGTAGATGTGCCATGACGGTGAGTGTGGGTTCCGAGGTAAGCAAACGCTTCAGAAAGAGCTTCGTATCAATGTATGCCTAAATCGAAGGTGCAGATTCTCGCACGATGTTGCGCTCCCAGCTCCCAACATGAGCGACCAGCTTTATGTCGCAGCCGTCGAGGTGCGCAGAATAATTTTTGGTGGGCTTGTCCGAGACGCGTTCTACTGAGGATGAGAACGCGATTAAAGATGTCGAATTATAATTTAAGCAAGATATCAGTCAAGAGGGACATTGCCTGGCAAGAAATAAAAGGCAAATCTATGTTACATGTTCTTTAGTATTGATACATTCAGGGTTGGCTATGAACACATCCGTCTGCCTCGCCCTCGTTCACAGCTACTGCAGCTGATTGAGAATAATGCTTCGCTGGGATAACGTGCTATATGGTCATCTCCCAAAATCACCGCCGCCGAGAATGTCTTTGAGGTTGACGTTTCCGCTCCCCCTCTCTAGGGGCTGAGACTGTCCTTCGCCTTCCTTCCAACCGATCATGTAGATGATTCTGAATGTTGCCGGGATGCCCTGTCTCTCTACCGGTAGACCGTCGCCTTCCCGCCCGTCAAGGCTGCCTTGATCTTCGTCGCTTTCAGCGCCGTACATCTCTCGGTAGATTGCGTCGTTGGCTATTAGCACATCCCGACTCAGGCCTCCCAGACCGGCGCCTTTCCTTGTCATCACCGCGTTCCCCTCGCCCATTGCCTGTAGATCCTTCATGAGAGCAAACGTGTCTGGGTACTCGACCACGATGTCGTCCACGTCGACGGTCAAGAGCTTGAAGCTGGCACGGGTGAGCAGGTTACCCACGTCGCGCACGTCCGCCAAGGGTGATACGTGGGGTGTCACGCCTCCCCTTCGCTCGAGATCGGCGAGCTGTAGAGATGATCTGAGTTCGTAGAGCGAGTCGCCGCCCAACATGGCCCCGATAAAGGGGCTATCTGGTTTCAGAACTTGGTTAATTTGGGACAGCATCGTGGGAAGGTCGTTGATCCAGTGGAGCGTAAGAGACGAGAGTACGGCGTCGAAGGTGTTGGGCGGAAACGGGAGCGGTGTTTCGTAGGCGTAGAGGGGTTGGCGGGTGATTTGGAGCGAGGAAGAGTGTGGGTTGGCAGAGTCGCCGAGATCGTCACGGTACAGCATCGAGGGCGAGGCCTCGGCCATCGTCAAATGCTCCATGCGGGTGTGTAGCGGCTGGACCGGGGGAGGCTGACTTTCGTCGGCATGTTCTGGGGCAGGGACGTTTGGTGAAAGTACAGCGCGGGCCACGTTGCCGCTGTGAGACCCAAGGTCCAACACGGAGGGAAACGTTCTTTTGATATCCTGATTCATGGTCAGCAACAAAGTCGCCCGCCCTGGGTATGGATACGATGTACCAGTAACCTGTCGCACAACCGTTGTGCGACTTCGTCTCTAAGGTATTCGACATTCCGACTCTCTTCTAGATTTTGAGCGGCACGCTCCTTTTGAAGCAACTTGGCTTTGTGGTTAAACACCTCGAAGGCCGGAGCTCCTGGAGCTTGCACGGCGTAGCTTCGTCGCCCACGCCATGGGTGGAAGACGGTGCGTCTGTGAGAAGCGGTGCGTGCAAGACTGGACAGGGCGGTGGGTGACTTCATGGTATGCCAATCAAAAAACCCATCGCCCAAAGAGCATCTAGACCTCCTAGAATGTGTGTGTAAGGAAAGGAGAGCAAAAAATTCGGCCTTTCACGTCACATCTCTGCGATTGTACATGTGTTGTGTCAGTGTCATAGCATATCGACTTCTCCAACTTTTCGGCGGTGACGTTGAATGCCAATTTTACAATCGTTACAGCCGTAATCATTTCACTCCCTAGCCGTATTGTACTCGATAAACCTATTATAAATACCAACAAATTACAAGATTCCACTGAGAGACACAGTTACAAGATGGACAAAGTCTCTAACTCGCATATCGATTCGTGCCTCTGCATACAGTACTATCATGGGAAACGCAGCGAATCAAATCATGCAGAGACAGCGCCGGGCCAAACAGGTCCCTAAGGCAGCTCTGAGCGCGGTCTTTGATGCCCGTCGCCAAGTCCTCTTCTATACGACGACTGCTGTTGGGTCTCTTGATCCGCGTGTAATTCCGGTTTTGTTCCCCCGGGATTCCTGCCTTGGTTGTACTTGATCTTCTTTCTCTGGTTGAGGAGATAGAGTGATCCAATTACTGCTGCAACGACGACGGCGATGCTGCCCAAGACGGCCACCGACGATCGCGCCGATTGGTGTGGAAGCTCCGTCCGATGACCCAAGGTTTGTCAAGCCTAGAGCTGCCGAGGATGTAGCGAATGCAGCAGCAGAGGAAATTGTCGTCGAGCTTTTTGATGTGAGAAGATGTCGAACTTGAAATGGCCGCCGACGGTGTCCTCGTTGTCGTGACCGTGCTGCCTCTCGTCTCCCCGACGTCCATGATATTGATGTAATGGGAGTTGAAATGGCTGTCCAATGCGCTATTCGTTGGTTTGGCTGTGTAAAACGCAGAGATGTAATAAATGTCCGAGGCATTCATGGACATGCGACTCACTGTCCACGGAAGCGAGCCGTTGTTGTCCTATACTAGGGAAGAAGAGCCACTTGTTAGGTGCCGCCTTTGGGAGAGACGAGTCCCCAAGGTCGCCCGACGCTCACCTGCAATGCGCTCGCACAGCGCGTTGGACTGAAAGGTACATTCTCCATCAGTATGGTCCTGCATTAACCATAGGCTGAGTGAGGTATCACTTGTATAGTTATCCCACGTGAGAGTAATCTGTTGTCCGACTGTGATGGAGATGTCGTTGACGTACTGGCCTGTGCCACCCCATCCCGGTGGAAATGTCCATGCATCGGTGTCGGCGGCCATGATGGACCAAGAAAGCCAGAGCACGCCCACAAGTAAAGTAAGCAGGGACGGAGTCATGGTGTTCGTGGAATCTGCGATTTCGCTCTCCGTCTGGAACTTCAAAGGCAACGGATACGGAGACCCGACATTTGACATTTGAGAGATGGATCATGCAGCCTCATCCAAGAGGCAGACGAAGGAAACCGTTCTGACATGGACAGGGAACAAGGCTGAACGCGACGGTGCAGTCGCAGCCCGATGTGAGCGCCTCATGTTCTAACTTGGCGCCCGCAACATAACATGGCATTCGTACCACGTTATCCATCATGTTTGAATTGCCCATTCGAATCTTCTCACTCGCTGAAAGGCCGTTCAGCCCCCCCAACAGCGTGAGCCACATGACGTGATATCCCTATGTTGGAGGTAGGTAGGAAAATGAATTGACCAGAAGAACATTTTTCAGGACACGGGACGTTCAATCTTGATGTGAAATTTGGATCGAACACCGATATATCCGATAGCAATGTTCTCCCCTTCTGTGTAATGCCAATTAGAGATGCAAATGATCTAGCCAGTGCCAATCTGCGTAGACGGGGTTGGGGTGTATCGGAAGTCTGCAATCACAAGCTTATCATCTCCTCCTCATAGCGATGATATGAGGAGTCGGAGATCGTTGCATTACGACGACGACGATGGGGACTCTGGGGGATGTTTTAATACTGTACAATTTGAGTAATTGCGCGAGAGGAAAGAAATTGGAAACACGTTTATTTGGGTCACGAGGCAGGGGCCAGAAGAAGTACGGGAAGCCGACCCCGGATCTTAAATACCTATGTACATGTATCGTGCGTTGTTGGATCCTGCGACAGCCACCGAGAGCCTGACTTTTATTCAAGTTGACCACCAAGATTTCCAAAAGGTTTGAAAGACTAAATATATTGTGCATAGCGCGGTCGTGATGTTTCGTCACGATCGTATATCCATATTGGAACCAGCCCTCTCCTGCCCATACGGCCCAGACTTTGCGGGCGTGACTCACGTCAATGCTGATACCTCGTCTGGGCCCACCCTTGCCGCTCATGTCTCTTGGATCGTTTGCCCTTGTAAAACGAAACCAACGGCTGCAGGCTCTTCATGACTTTGCTCGTGGTCGAGGTCGATGGAGCGTCATAGTCGATGGTGAACACGCTGACGCTGCTTCTACACGACGCACCATCGACGATTTCTGTTTCCCCGGGGAGGTTGCAGTCTCCGTTGATGCACGTGTTTGCACCCTCACCTTCTGGAGGGACGATGTTTTCCCAGGTAAACAGGCCGCTGGTTTCGTTGTAGACTGCGATATCGACATCGGCGCTGCCGGTCAAGCGTGTCTGGTAGAACAGAGGAGAGACGCAGGAAGAGTTGGTTGCTGATGTAATGTAGGGGATGTTGACGCCCAGCCCGTACCCGTGGGGCAACAGTCGTTTGCCGGGCTTGGTATTTTTGGCAATCTGGTTTACGAGCGCCACCGCGAGCTTGGCGGTGACTGTGGCCGGATCGTTCGTGGAGTTGACGGTCGTGTAGCCTCGTTGACCGCTGTTGCCGGCCGAGAAGGAAATGGCGGGAAGGTCCCGGTTGACAGCGGCATAAGTCGCTCCCATCGTGCCCGATAGAGTGTAGAGGAACGGACCCAGGTTCAATCCAAAATTTGGTCCTGCGACGAGCAAGTCCGGTTCCGTGCCGTTCCAGTACCGGGGCACAACGTAATCCAGGGCGAAGAACGTGCAGGCAGCAGGGGTACCATTGTAGTACCAGATCTTGCTGTCGTTGGGGTCGGTTCCAAACGATGGCGCACCGGCCGGGATGATGTCGTACTCTGAAGGCGAATTCAGATATCTGGAGGTCGTGAACGAGGACCGGCCGCCTTGACCGCTTTCATTGTCGACAGGAGCGACGATCCAGGCGTTGTGGCCCGCGGCGGTCAAGAGACGGTAGAATTCTCGAATGTTGGCCGAGCCGAATCCATCGTCGTTGTTGACAATGATGTTCAGCGCTGACGAGGCAGCTGTGAAGAGAGCTACGCTCTGGAACAGCATCTTTGAAAAACGCATTCTGCTAGAGCCAAATGTTCACCGGAAGCACGAGTGAGATCGGAGGCTGGCAGAGAAGATGGCACACGCAACGGGACCCCATCTTGCGAGGCCTCGCACGGTATTTCAACAATTGCCATGGTACGTTGGCACAGATCTGCAGGGCCACGAATATCTTATCTTACAGCACCATTGATCGAAGGACTTGGCAGACAGCTCGCAGCCAATGCGCAGCAGTCGTGCTGGTGACATGAGGGTCTTGGAAGCTGTCGTCGGTGTAGGATCGTGTTTGTTTGGTAGTGTTTGGCGACCTGATCTTACTGCAAATGGCAAGTGCGTGGTCAGCAACCCCATATCTAGGCACAGGAACAGGAACGATGATAACATCATTGAGGTTCATCTCGAAGAAAAGCGGGTGCTCGCAGGGATGAGGTTACATTATCATTGCATTTCGGGCGTCTCCGAGTGGTTTCCTGATAACAAAACAAGGCAACGGCATGGGAAAAGTGCATCATTTTACGCTATTCTTCCTGTTAATCGCAGATTTTATTGCCTAGGAGGAGTCTAGGAGTCCAGGGTGCTCTCGAGGTCGGTGATGGGACGAGATTGAAGCATTATCCAGAATCTGCTTGATCAACCCCAACGGCCCTGGCTGAACCCCGGTGTGTTTCTGAAGCTCTGTCGGCCTTTGTCATCGTGATCGAAACAACCCTCAAGATTGAAAGTGCTTGCAAGGGTCTCCCCGTGCACTCACTGATACTGTACTGTCTCCGCAAAAACCGTTTCTGCCGAGTAGATTGTCGCGTGCGAGGCTGTGTCGCCGTTCCTGGCTTCACGTCCGCTGCGATGACGACCCGCCAAAGGTGTAACCGGATGGTTGAATGCAGGGTTTCCGATTGGATGGCGTGTCATTTCTTTTCATTCCGCTGCGATGCTTGGATTAGACGTTTTAACTTCCACGTTGAGGTACCGAAGACAAAAAGGATTGGGATCATGGAAGATTGGTATTCGTCGCTATGTTAGACATACTCCATACATGATTGTACTTCTTTTTCAAAGTAGACGTTTGGCAGCCCAAGGCTTCTTTGGCAGCCACGATCGTCTTTTGGTATCCACGATATTAACCCTTGCTGCCACCTAACGATCCGAAATTATCTTACTACTTAGGTACAGTATAGTTAACACAGTGTTATTGTTTGTCTCTAGACAGCATCCGTGGCGCTTGTGGAGCGTGTTTGTACGTTCGAGAACCCTAATCGTGTCAGGCACGAACATGGAATTTCACTTTCCCGCCATGGAGTCATCTTGCGATTGTGGCATTCCTCTGTCGGTTTGCTCGAGGGACAAAGCTTTTGGCCTTGGAATTCCCATTCCAATTCGCGAAGTCCATATACCTCAAGCCGAATGCCTTGCAGTCGCTTTAACCGCTTCCATAACCGTTCCCCATCACCTCCCTCATTGAGCGTGTCCATAATTCGGTACAAGGGGTTGGAATCTAATCTCGTACATCGCACACGCGGGGTTCAACCTTGGGACGCCAATGTGGGCATGCACGACGTCAATGAAAGGTGGTCATTCCGGGGATTGACTCTGGTCTGACAGGCAGGCCGACCGTCAGGATGGGCGATCGACAGACGGGATATCAAGATCCTCTGATAAACGGCAATTGTCATTTGCGCTCGCTCGCAGGACAGACCAGAGGGGGAACACCGGTCTCGATGTTCAGGCAGAGTAACAACCTTTGGCGGTCCTCGGTACAGGACAAGACATATTCACCCCCGACAGCCAGGGAGAACAGGAATGTGGACGGAAACAAGGGCCATGCGGGAGGTCGCCCTTTCACCGTGCTTCAACGTCAAACTTCAAGGTGCCGTAGCGGAGAGGATACTAACGCATCAAATGACCAGGGTAAATGTGCTTGGGAAACTCTGTATAGAAGACAGCAATGGATACGAGGTACATACGTAGATGCGCATGAGAGAATTACAGCGATTGCTCCGGAATTTGTCCTGGAATACTAAGCAGTAAGCAGTCGATAAATATATATCTACATAGTAGACTCGAGGTACAACAGATCGTCGGCTTGTACGGCAACTGGCCCCAGATATTGACTTGGCCATGTTCTTCTTTTGGTCAACTTGTGGCACCTGTACCCGTCGCATCCATCACCTTTTTATGGAGTTTCTGATGGGCAAAGGCAACAAACACTGAGCCACAGTGAGGCACCAAGGGGGCTATCCGCTGCCGAGAACCATCGTACCGTACCCTCGCCAATTGAGGACCCTCTGGAATGGAACCACCCTGGTACTATTCGCTATAGCCCCTGTCAACCTTTGACCGGTGTCTCGGAGTTACATGTACTCTGTAAAGGCATTATTGTTTTTTGTCTTGTTCCTCCAGTAGCGCTTCATCATTTATTCAAGCTAAAACAAGGGGAAGGGAAAAAAGGCCAAACCGCGATTCCACCGGGATTGGCCAGACAATTCTGACGCTCACTCCAAAAAACGCTCAGACTTCAAGCCACGCACACCTCACGTCCACCGCGGGTTGTTCAAACAACCTGCACTTTTGCACGACATCATACGAGATTTCCCTCCCCAATAACAGTACTCTTTGCAAGACTGCTTTTGACAGTCGCTTTTATGAACATTTGCTGTACGACACTTGATCCTAACGTGCATCCTCTTCACCCTCCCAGAGCTTTCCCCATGACCGGTTGAGACCTCCTTGGTACAGCGTGAAGCGGCCCCTTTGTTCGCAACACGGTGTGTCACCACATCCTGCACGCCTTTCTCCCTCACACAAACCTCTATTCAAGATGAAGTTTGGCAGGAGACGGACGCCTCTGCTCTTTTTTCTTTTACCCACCGTCACATCGGTGCTCGCAGCAGACGTTCGAAGCAGTGCGACCTCGATCAAAGCACGCGACGCGATCCCAGCCAACGCTGTCGAACAACCTGTCCTTCAATCCGGCAAGGCCAACCCGGTCGGTACCAAAGATGCGCCGGTCGACGGAAAAGATGGGAAACCTCACGCCGGCCCTTTCGTCGAGACAGAGGCCGAGCGCAGCCGAAAAAAAGCCAAAGAACTGGGCGACGAAGCCAAACCTTTGAGTCCCATATCAGAATCGGTCAAGGATCAATACAACGGGGATCTCGGCTTGCCAAAATCAAACGATGCGGTCATGGACGATCCGCACCGGGTGGGACCGAAAGAGGGAACACGAGGCACCGAAGGTGGCATCAGCGAGAAATCAAGAGATAGCAAGATCGGGGAAGAAAAGAAGCCAGATCCACCAAAAGAGCAGCCACCGTTGCCCCATAGTGAAGAACAGCATATCAAGACACCAGATTCAAAAGAAGCAACAGAAAAGGACGAGGAAGACAAAAAGTTATTAGAAGTATGATCTTTGATCCTCTCGGAGTATGATACAGCTCTAACGCTACTTAGAAACCAGAAGATCTACCCAAGAAGCCGCACGACATCCCTATTCCTGAGAACCCGTCATCGCCGAAAGATCCCATCGACTACGGCGAAGAAAAGTCGCATTTCAAGACCGCAGCCGCATCTTCCTGGAACCCCGAGGCCGAGGAAAGCAGCGGGGTCATCCAGCCCCTTCACTCGCTCCTTCTCTCATTCACCATGATATTATTCTCGGAGATTGGGGACAAGACATTTCTGGTCGCGGCATTGATGGCCATGAGGCACCCTCGCATGGTCGTGTTCACCGCCGCTTTCTGTGCTCTGATCACCATGACCGTGCTCTCGGCCGTACTGGGTCACGCAGTGCCCACGCTCATCCCCAAATCGGTCACAAACTTCCTCGCCTCGGGGCTGTTTCTCGTCTTTGGGATCAAGATGCTTCTAGAGGCTCGAAAAATGTCGCCGGACGAAGGCGTCAGCGAAGAGATGAAGGAAGTCGAGATGGAGCTGGAAGAAAAGGAGATACAGCAGAGACGAATGAATCGGAGGAGATCGTCGTCCGTGACACCCTATGTCTTAGAAGCCGGCCGGGCGGTGCGAGCAAAGTCGAGAACTTCTCAATCGAGACTGCCTTCCCCGCCAGAGAGCCCATCTCCCGCTTCGTCGCGAGGCAGCTCACCGTCTAGAGAGTCGCCTTTCCGACGGGCTATGGACGGCATCAACAATTTGTTTTCGCTCTTGTTGAGTCCAGCATGGGTGCAGACGTTTGTCATGACGTTTTTGGGGGAATGGGGGGACCGCAGTCAGATTGCCACGATCGCCATGGCGGCCGGTCAGGACTATTGGTGGGTATCTGGTGGTGCGCTGTGCGGACACGCTATCTGCACCGCAGCAGCGGTCATCGGAGGACGGGCAATTGCTGGGAGGGTCAGCCTCAAAGTTGGTGAGTGTAGAACCGCGTTTGACATGCACGAGGGCTAATCGATCGTGACAGTGACCATGGGCGGAGCCATCGCATTCCTCGTCTTTGGGCTAATCTACCTGTTCGAAGCGATTTACTGAGCGGAGAGAGATGACAGGACAGACTAGGACAAGTGGCATCGGACTCTTGAACGCGCTTCTGGTCGCATTGGGCGTGTGGGTTGGGTCGCTGGCGTTTTAAAAACATTAACAAAAAGGGATCATACCATGTGGGCGTCTACGGCCATCGTGTAAGATAACGGAGGGCAGTGTACGACCTCTGAGAAAGCGAATGGGTAGCTTTGTCTTTGTCCATAAGAGAGGACATGCCTGTAATGTCAAAACAAGTGTATAATCAAACTGCTCTCCTTGCGGATGTCGGTAACGACAAGACGTGCCTGCGATCCCTTGCGGCACAATTTGAAAAACGTGGATGGCGCGAGTCGAGCGTGTTCTTTTACGATTTCGCAGTGGTCTCGAGAGTAGACGTTAACACGCTCTATTGGCTTGGTGCACGAGATCCAGAGGTAGAACGGCATTTGGATGTGCCTCAGTAACAGCAATCCTGGAGCAAAGGATACTCGGACCTGTCGTGAGGAGACACGCAACATCATCTGACCCGTGGGGACCATGTTCTTTTTTAAGCACTGCATTAGGGACGCGAGATAGCACAAAGCACTGACGGCATTGGTCGACGGCCATAGATCGGCCGCATATCTTTTGAAGCTGTCTCGAGACGAAATATCTTGGTGGCAGCTTCGTTGCAATCGGATGGAAGATTGTCGCATCACATCACAAAGGTGATTCTTCCTCGTAGATGAGGCTGCCGAGCACGCATTCGTTTCTGTAATCAAGGTACTCTGTTGGTCTGCTGTAAGCAGAGGGTCGGCGAGCAGAACGCGGCGTTTGGCCGCTCCAAGGCATCTCTACTCCAACTGCAGCAGCGTGCACAAGCGGCGTTTGGAATCCACGTCATGCCGCAGGACCCCCAAATTCCATTCCACGATGGAGCAGACAGCCTGCGCTAAAGGGCCGACTAGATGAGATACTGTACTGTAGGGCACCCGTGCGACCCACGACTGATCTTCACGGCCAGGATCTGAGACCATCTGACCGCTCTCGATGTTCAGACCACGACGTCTTCAAGTACAGCAGTATCGCTCCTTCCTCCCCCGGAATCACATAGACACTTCGAGGATGAAGCTGTTATTAGAGCCTGGATTTCGTTGTCTGCACAAAGAGGTAGTCTCTTTCTTCTGTCACGGCTCTCTCACCTACACTTCCTAGAACCTCATGATCTTCCTAGAGTACATCGTATCCGAGCATTCATACGAGGCGTCAAGGGTTTTCATTCTATTCCTATGTTCCTAGAACTACGTACCGGCAAACATCTCGTGAATTGCAACCGCATGGTCGAGCACGTCGCTATTCCTGCAACTGTACTTTGACGCCCCTAACACGCACGAAGCCATGTCCCAAGCCCAAGGCGACCTGGCGCAGGATCCGACGGCACCAGAGATCCAGATGGCCCATGATGGGCCCCAAGAAAAGCAAGCCAAGCGTCCGTGGTGGAAATTGAAAGGGAGGCGCGCAGAAACCGGAGTGGCCAAGTCTCGAAAACTGGAGTACGAGGATGAGAATGAACCCGCACCGTTGGAGAAGTGGTCTCTGGGGATCCTCAACGACAGGAGAACAGAAGAGGTGCCAGGTCGGTCGCCCGCTCGACTCCTCACTTCCCGTATCTCACTGATCATGGCTTGCAGGCACGGTCCTACTCCTTTCGGCGAACCGCAATGAACCTCTGGGGATGAGGCATGCCCAGCGCAACACTTCGGAATCTTCAATGCCCTCACCCTACCCCTCACGCCCGTCTTCTCGAAGAGCCAAATCCCCCAAAAAGTCCACCAACGGACAAGTCATCCTTGAACCGCAGCCCGACGACTCGATGAACGACCCCTTGAATTGGCCAGCGTGGAGACGAGATTCGGCCTTGCTATCACTGGGATTCTACTGCATGCTGGGGGGAGGGATCACGCCGATACTTGCGGCAGGGTTTTCCAATGTGTCCCAGGATTTCGGCGTGTCTGTGGATCGTGTCGCCTTGACCACGGGTTTGTTCATGATGGGCATGGGACTCGGCGGTGTCATTGCGTCACCCACCGCGATTCTGTTCGGCAAACGTCCCGTATATCTCGCCGCCGCCGTAATTTTCATACTCGCCTCTGTTTGGTGAGCCTTGTACCGAGTCTGGACCGAGTTTCACACTTACAAGAGACAGGTGTGCGGAGAGCCCGAATTTCGCCAATTTGATCGTTGCACGCATCTTCCAGGGCATGGCCATCAGTCCCGTCGAGTGCCTCCCATCTGCAACGATTGCAGAGATCTTTTTCTTGCATGAACGTGCCTTTCGAATCGGTATCTACACCCTGTTGCTCCTCAGCGGTAAGAACCTGGTGCCGCTTGTCAGTGCAGCGGTCATCCAGTCACTAGGGTGGCGCTGGGTCTTTTGGTAGTACCTCTTTCAAAATCTGCATCGGCGGAGCTGACCCAGGTTAGGATGGTGGCGATCATCGCCGCATTTGGTGTTGCTTTGCTCTTTCTCTTCGTGCCAGAGACGTTCTGGGACCGGACGCCGCATCGAAAGCCTGCAAAGACCAAGCGGCCGTCTGCGCATCGCAGCATCTCAAACATTCTGCGCTCGAAAACAGACCGACCGGGATCCCAGTCGAACCCTGCAGAGGGCGGCAACGGTAAGGGGGAAGACGCAATGACTCCACGGCAGCGGAGGCTCCATCAGCGGGACTTTCACGTCGGGTTTTCTGAAAGTATGGACGGAGCGGTCGATGGACCGGGCGAACGACCACAGATGCGGCTCCCGGATCTGGATCAAGCGGCCAGCTTTCCGTGGACGGACCGTATGACGCCGAAAGAAGGTACTCCTGACACCCCTTTCTTGCATAATATGAATTCCCCCTACTATCTGGGCTTGGAGAAGAATACGGATTACCTCACGCATCATGTTAACTCGAAGACCACTTCAGAAGACGTTGAACCATCGCCTAATACTCTGTCATCGTTACCGGAAAAGTCCGACCCTGTGTCCAAGGAGCCCGAGCCACTTGATCCTGCGGTTGCCACGAAGCCTGTAGAAGACCCCGAAAAGGCTCTACCGCTGATGGCTGCGCCCGAGACCGATGCGCCCCTGACTCTACAATACACCAATCAGCTCCGTCACGCGCCGGCAAAGACGTTCCGGCAGACTCTACGACCTCACAATGGACGTCTTTCCCATGCCAACTGGTTCTCGGTGGCTTTTAGACCCTTTGTTCTCTATACGTACCCGTCAATCCTCTGGTCCTCGATCATCTACGCGTGTTCCATAGGTTGGCTCATTGTGCTTTCCGAATCTCTCACCACGCTGTTCCGAAGTAAAGACACGTACAACTTCTCGGCGTTGCAAGTCGGCATCATGTACATTTCGCCGTTTATTGGCGGCGTCCTGGGAACGGCGGTGGCCGGTCGGGTTTCGGACATCATTGTTCGGTACATGGCCCGGCGCAACGGTGGCGTGTATGAGCCAGAGTACAGGTTGCTAATGTCCATCCCGATACTGATTTCGACGGCGATTGGTCTGATGGGATTCGGCTGGTCTGTAGAGGTGCACGATGCCTCTATCGTTCCCACCATCTTCTTCGGGGTGATCTCGTTTGGATGCTCTCTCGGATCTACCACGGCCATCACTTTTGCCGTGGATAGCTATCGTCAGTACGCGGGCGAGGCGCTCGTAACGCTCAACTTTACCAAGAATATCTTTCACGGCTTGGTATGGAGTCTGTTCTTTCCGGACTGGCTCGCGGAAGATGGTGCAAAGACGGTGTTTTTGGTGATTGGAGGGATCCAAATCGCGGCTTGTCTGACCACGATACCGATGTACATATTTGGAAAACGATTGCGGATGTGGACGGTTAGACGGGCGGCCACGGATCGGTTCTAGACTCTTGACTTTTACGACACGACACGACATTATAGAACAGCGATCATCAATCATGAGCATCATCATATAGAAACCAATGGTTAATTCTTCTCTCGTACGGGAATTCTTGAACAGTCAAAATGACAACGAGGTGTGTACACAATGTCTCATCGGTAAGCTGCCCGTGTAAGTTAATTATTCTGTCTACGAATTCATCAACCCCACGATCCATTCCAATAATTACAGTAAGTCGCCCAATAGAGGTTTCGCGCAACATAGGTTTTACGCACCATTCCTCACCAAAATAGGTCAGTAACGATATGTAATATTAGGTAATATTATATATAATTATACATAATACTAATATATTTATATATAAACTATAGAAAATAATATAATATAATTTTAAAAAATATAATTTTAATTATATTCATAGAATTATTAAAATTTAA